>CM067370.1:157819960-158269350 GCA_034401795.1 Chaetoderma sp. LZ-2023a | reverse complement strand
ACGACACGACGATGTTTAGCAACACCAGCTTCACAAAGGATGAACGCGTGGTAGACAAGGCCCTTCGTAGTGCATGGTTCGAAGATCTCAAAGAGATCGGTGAGTCATACGAGCTCCAGTCGCAAGCCGAGAATCACAATTCGAAGGCCCTTCCAGGTGGGGATAGCCGTTTATGAGCTCGCGAAGCTGCGAATGCTGGAGTTCTACTACGACTTCCTCGATCGCTACGTAGCTCGTGACAGCTTTGAGTACCTGCAGATGGACACTGACTCTGCGTATATTGCCATAGCAGGCTGCAACCTCGACGACGTCATTCACCCTGAGATGCGAGCAGAGTACCAGGCTCATAAGCGGGACTGGCTAGCTTGGGACAAATGGTCTGGACGGACTCTGGGACTGTTCAAGCTCAAGTTCGAAGGCTCACGTGGTATCGCTCTCTGCTCTAAATGCTACAGCGTGGAGAGCGCAGCTGCAAGTAAGTGCTCGGCTACGGGAATATCAAAGCGGCAGAATGAGGTCTCTTGGCAGAGGTTCTACAGCGTCCTACATGGCAGGGTGGACAGAGCTAAAAACTGAGGCCTATGCATGTGCAACCAGGGTATGGTGATTTATGAGCAGGAAAAACTCAGACTCTCCGCTTACTATTATAAGCGCCATGTGCTGCCAGATGGTGTCCATACCGAGCCCATCGAATATCATGTTAGCACCCTAGGGGGTGGTAGCTGTGTGTCTGCAGGAACTAGCTGAAGCTCTTCTACGACAAATGGTCGCCTAGGCACTCTGTGCTGGCGTGCCAGGTAGTACAGTGTAGGCCGCCCCTCTGCCTCCACTTACCTGTCAATCCTGTGAACATCTATAGACCAGTTAGGGTCTGTTGCACGCCGTCGACCACCTTCCAGCTCACCAGGCTCATACAGGTACAGAACCAGAGCATCAGGTGGTAGGCACTCCTCTCCCTTGTTCGCTCCTCCAGAGCTGTGACCAGCAGTGTCTGATAGCCTCTACAGGCTTCTTCCCGATTAGCCTAGTAACCTCAGCATTGGATCTCTCCACCACAGCAGGCAGCCTTCTCACCCATACTCTAGAACGTTCACTCGGCGCGGCCATTTCCCGGGCGTATTGGTGTGGGAACAGTCTCTCTGCCAGTGTCCGATTCCACCGCTCACCGACAGCCTGGGCATAGTGATGCCCTACCTCACCTCGCCTAACTGCCACACCATGTTCCCGCATGAGAGCTGCAGTCTCCCCTCTGAACTCCTTATCCTCATCCACCTGTAACAATTCCGGCTACTGGAGGGGATTTTCCGAAGCCTCGTAGACACCCTGGAATGCCTGGGCCACCTGGCCAGCTCACTTGTCTGTGAGCGGTACTGCCGCCTTGTACCTGCCGGCGACATCGACGATGGTGAGGGCATACTTGTAGGTCTTACGACCAACCGAGTCATGTGGAAGGAATAGAACATCTGCCTGGTGAACTCTGTTCGGACCAGTTTCCTCGAAATGGGCATGCCTGATATGCCGTGGACGAGGTCTGTATATCTGCACATCACCTGGTGGCTGAGCCACTGGCTAACTGTCTCCAATGTGAAGTTGTAGCCCTTGCAATGTGCAGCCTCGAGTAGTTGAGGGGGCTCACGGTATTATCCACCAGGCTGATAGTAGAGTTCCTCAAGAAAGACGGAACTCCCAGATTTTATCACTGACGTCCACCCCCATCCTGTCATGCATGGCCTGGGTGATTTTATCACTGACGTCCACTCCCATCCTGTCACGCACGGCCTGGGTGAACTCTAAACAGACGAACAGACGGCCATCATTCATTCGACTATCACTGAAGACCTCAAACACCTCCTTACACCGGCGTCTAGTCTCTGCTGGATCCTCACTGAACGGTAGTTTATCGAATTAACCCTCGGAAGTTAAGCGTCTTGACCAGGTCGTACAGACACTTAAATGTTCGGCGGCACAGATGGCCGCGAGCGCTATGGCAACGTACGGTAGCCAAGGGCCTGCGACTCCGAAGAACGTACCTACTCCTGAGGCGATGGCTGGTATGGCTTCAGAAATCTTCTCCACACCATGGAGAGCATTGTTGGCGATATTGCGGACCGTCTCGCCAGCCTTCATTGTGAACAGAGCGATCAGAGCCAGTGGACCGATAGAACCTTTTCTGTAAGTGCAATAGATTCCTTTCGCTCTGTGTATTAGCTTGCGGGATTCAGGCTCTACATCATCATACTCACCACCGACATCGTACTCGTCTGCATCATAATCCTCCTCATCATAGTCCTCGTCATCTATATCCTCGACTGGATCAACCTCTGGTTCATACATCGCTCTGGGGATCCGCCGCTGGGGCAGCTATATAGTAGTTTTAAACTGTAGTCTATAGCATGGCATCCGCAATCCTGAATGCGGGCGTGTTTGCCTTAGCGAACTGGGGACTCAGCTTCGCCGACAAGAAGGCGGCAGAGGTCGAGCGTGAGCGTCATAACCAGGTGATGGAGAAGCTGTCTAAGGAGAAGTTTGAGTACAGCAAAGCACACGAGCATATGCGCCAGAGGGAGGCACGCCGACGACAACTCCGCGCTCAGGCCAACCAGAGCATCAACGAGGCAGATGAGAGTCTCGATGAGTACTACGAGGCTGTAAAGATATCTGAGCCAACGCTCGACTATGAAGCATCAACAGGTCAGAAGACAGCAGAGCTTATAGTAGTGGTGGCAGCTGCAGCTGTGACGACAGGAGTCGTGCCCTACGCACGCTCAAGCTGAATACCAGATGTGTTCGACATGCATACCTTAGCATAGCCAAAGTAAAGTACTGTCACACCTAATGAGCGAGTCCCAGCTATGAGGGTTCTGATGTTGAAGCTGAGCCGGTTGCCCTGATTAGGTGGTGTGCCTGCCCCCAAGGTGGTGACGGCCCTCGAGTGCCGACTCGAGGTCATCGCTTCCACTGGTTAGGCGCAGAAGTGCATATGATTTAGTTTTCTGTCTGTATAGTTGGCAATCAGCCAGCTCGCGTACCTCACCAAGAACATTGGTCCCAGCAACCACAAGCTTGAAGTCGTCTAGCTTATCAACCTGCTGGATGGCTCCTCCCTTCTGAACCAGGACCGCAACAGCGACACAGTCCGATGCACCACGATGCAATGTCAGCTCTACCCGTTGGTTAGCTGTGGCTTGGACCTGCTGGTCATTCTCGTCATGCCAGACATGAAGTCTTGGAGCATTCATCGTCGCATCTGCGAGCTGCTCAGTGTACACCCGGAGGAACAGCCTATCCTGCACGGCAGCCAGATTCACGTGTGTGTTCTCGAGGCGGGTTAAGAGTGGAACTGCCACGGGCTGCTCCACACCTGCCCGTAGTTCGAATTCCGTGAACTCCTCATTGCACCCCACAGCGTAGTACCCCTTTCCCTTCGCATAGAAGGTTGGTCCACGAGCCAGCAGACCTACGACTTGGTACTCATCGTTCACATAGGTGGTGTCGACAGTGCTGTTGCTCTGCATGATCTCCCACCTGTTCAGAACCTGCGTGAGCTCTACCGTCTGTTCTATTGTGCTCTGAATATTGAACTCGAGTGTCATGCTCTTGATCTCGTGGATCTGTGCTGAGATTGCAAAGTCAATGTACTTCCCAGCAGCGGACAACGGGTTCTCATCGTGTATACTGGGTCGAATGACCGTCAGGCAGTCCTTCCGAGGTTCAATGGCCCCATCTGGATGTTGCACATACTGCAGCATGTTTAAGGTCTGGGTATATAGAGGGGTTAAACAGCTGCCATGTTTGGTAAAGTTCTCCAGCAGATTGTCTATAGGCAGCGGGACAAGTCGGCACGGCAGTCAGCACGACAGCCACGGCATGCACTGTCCCACTGTGACAGGGTCCGAGGACTGCTTCGTGACATCAACATTATCCACAATGCGAGCCAAGGTCACACCTCTGTCTGATGTGGATACTGGCCGCCATAGAGGAAGGAGCGCCAGCTCGTAGTACAAAAGAACTCCTGACTCGGATACTCTACCGGAAGTTTGACAGCCCCCAGGGCAAGGTACTACCCAACCTACCTGTGGCCCCAACCAACAGTCCTGTTATTCTAGCTCTCCAAAGGGCGAGGGTCGCCCCCAAAGATCTACTAATGGTCGGGAAGTGGGCTGACGTATGTAGCCTCCATAGCCAGGAAGAGCGAGAGAGGCTGGATAGACTCCAGTCTAAAGCACATAACGACCTCGGGGTCAGGGCTTTTGAGCCAGCCCATTTTCAACGCCAGAGGACGCAAGAGCTTGGACAGTGATCCGGCAGCATTTGTGATATTCCCAGAAGAGGACTACCAGAAATACCTCATCAAATCCCCTATCAAGACAAAGGCTAGGCTCGCATGGAAAAGGTGGGTCTTCCATGAGATGCACCAGAGGAATAGAATCCTAAAAAAGGACACTCAGTGGCTAGAGTTTCGGCGACAGTACGCACCTGACGAAGCAGCTTCTGACGAAGTAGCTTCTGACGAAGGTCCTCAAGCCTCTGACGAAGTAGCGGAGACCACGGACGAAGTTCCTCAGCCTTCTGATGAATGAAAAACAAGCAGCTGTGACAGGCTGTCTGCGATGACACGTAGAGCAGGCTAGTTTCCTGGCTGGATTCAGCTGGTAGATGAAGGTCTGCGCCTTTTCCAGAGATGGCTTGAAATGTGACAGTTCACCTGTCTCCTTGTTGCTGAAAATGAAATGGTACAGATCAGCTGCCCTCTGTACACCCTTTGGTCTCCTTGAGGGTTAGGCTGTCGTATATGGTCTCGAGCACGGCAAATCCACACTTGGCGCTGAAGTATAGCAACCGGGCATTGTGGCGGATGTCCGGTGAGATCTCGCGGGTGTACTTCTGAAAGAGGATGTCAAAGGCAGTTATCTTTGTGTGCCGGAGGCGCCTGGTGATGTTGCTGAGGTAGGTGACTGTCTTCTGGTCCATTGCAGGGCCATCGATAACTAGAATAAGTGGTTCTGTCAGTCGGGCTGCCAGCAGCTTCTCCATCAGTGCTTGTAGGGTCTGCGTCTTGGTGATTGGGCCATTGTACCATTGATCATTACTGTCAACCGCCTCAGCGGCGGAGTCAGACACCAGAAGGATGTATTGAGAGTGTAGATGTTCGGCCAGGAGAGCCCGCAGCAAGATGTTTTTCCTGTGTCCTGACGGGGCAATGATCAGCACCACTTGGCCAGCATCGGCCGACCTACTGTCGAATGGTACAGACATGCATGCAGAGGATGGTTAGCACGTAGTCGGCGGTAGCGTCGTCTATATCTGGGAGACTAAACGGCAGTACTTCCTGCACCAGCTCTTTCGCCGGCAGAGCGGGGAATCCTGCGCCTCCGGCGGATGCGAAGGATGCGATGGAGGCGTCAAGCATGAAATCCCAGCAGCAGCTGAGAAGACAGCGTAGAGGGCCTGTGTCCGCACCCACAGTGTCTAGTCTAGTACATCCAGTATCTGTATGATACATGCACGGGAAGCCATGACTATCCTGTGGTCTTAAACGGCAAACCAAAGAAACCTGACTTCTTCACCTCTGGTAGCTGGAGGCTGGTGGTAGCATCAGTTCTGCTATCGACAGTGATATGGCTCAGGCCGAGGGTGCCTATCTTGAGATTCTCTCCATCCTGTCGGAATGAGCTCCGTGGTTTCAGGAGATCCATAACCAGGTCCTGTGCAAAGGACTCAGCCATAACCTTGATGGCTCCAGCCTCATCGACTTCGAGCATCGTCGCCCTCTCCTTGATGCCCATCCCCTTGTATACAGTGTTGGCCTTATTAATGGCCGATTGGCCTTCCGTATCAGTGTTCCCGATGAAATCTTGGGCTGGGATGGTACCTCGGATCTCCCGCGGGTCTCCCTTCTCATCGAAGTCTAGGAAGGAGATAGGGGCAACAGTGTCCTCTGAACCGAGGCGTGCCTCGCCCAAGTGAGCAAGATCGCCTAACTCTGCTTTCTAGGTCTGTGAGTGACAGAGTCATAGTGCTATATACAGACGGCTTAAACCTACTAGTCATACCCCAGTGAAATAGTTGGGCATAGCAGAACCACGCAGTCGGCCAAGGGAATAGGTAGCAGTGCTCAGAGTACTGGCCCTCTCTGCAGGGGCACGCCTTGTGGGCGGTCCACCATTCCCGGGCATTGGCAATCCTCAGTCCACGTGATCGACTATGGGCTACACACCGCCCTCCGGCACGCCATGCCTCATATGCTGCAGGGGTCTCGTGATCCATCTCTCACTATTCAGAGGTTTTAAACATAGGCGACGATGATCTCAGCCATTGCACTCGTTGCTAGCCCTAGAACCGTGGCCTCCATTAGTGTAACACATTCACCCATTATCTTGGCGGCAACAGTGTAGGAGGTACCACTGAGGGCGATCTTTGGGATGGGGTGAGTTATTCCGAGACAGTGCCCGGCCACCCCACTCACCACTGTAGCGAGGACAGCCGCAGTGGCGGCAGGAAGAACCTCATTTCCCCCTGTCATCTTCACCACGGCCACATTTGCCTCCATGTTACTGGCGACATGGACTGCCAGAGGTTTTGCTTTGGTCAGTAACTTCTGTGTCTTGGTTCGCAACAGGTTCTCCACCTTCTGAAGACTCGCCTGGCTCTCAGGCAGTTGCTTCACGATCTGTACTGTTGACGTCATTGCTTAAGCACTGGGTAGTGAGTATACAACATGGTTAAACGTCTGCATCCCCTGTCGAGAGAGCTAATAAGATCTTCCCAGTCTGCGTCTGCCAGGTGGCCGGGTTGGTACTCAGGAATATTCATCTGTCTATTGAGACATCTTAAACATGTCCGGGCTCACGCTATGCGAGAAGTACTATGATGTCTTCTGGAGGGAGTTAAAGGACTACAAGAAGACACCAGATGAGCTCTATCTAGGATTTGGCAAGGGACAGATCTGCTTCCTTGAATACCTTATCATGGGCGGGAGTATCGACGAGCAGCTCCTGCGAGCTAAAGGTTTCTACAAGGATCGGGAGTATGTCAGATGTGTTCCAGCAATTGCAGACCGCCATGACCTCACCGGACTCAGAGCTGAACAAGGCTCTGTGATACTACAACCTGGAAAAAGGATGCGCTGCAGAACCCTGGATGTGCATGTTGGCAGTGGGTATAGAGCATGCCAAGCTGGTTCAGTGTCTCACCGTGGTCCCCACTGCTACTGAAGAGAGTCAGGATAGTCTTATAGCTGATTTGCTAGCGGCGGAGTAGGCTGATCCCGAGTGCCACGATAGCTAGGCCTGACAACACTCGTAGAGCTACCACGGGAACGGGAAGCGGTGTTGTGTCGACTGCCTGCAATGTCGGGGTCGGAACGCCTGGAGCTGCCGTGTCGACTGGCTGCAGTGTCAGGGTCGGAACGACTGTATGGCCCATACTATGCTTAGGTGCGTTGATGTCAGTCTTGAAGCAGAAGTGGACACCAGGGGAACTCCCCTAGACTATCATGTTATTATAGCCCCTGACTTGGAGGTCCTCGATGTTCACGATCATGTTGCTTGGAATCAACCGTAGGTGTAGCGAAATAGCAGTCAAGTTTGTGACGGGCCTTCTGCAACCCCTGCTGGAACTTAGCAATAAGACTACTGGGGTCTGCCACGATGATCATATCCTCAACGAGACTGGTGAACATGGCCTGGACCTCTGCTCCGCTGACACCATCTATGAAATGCCGCAGCTGGGTCTGTGCCGTAAGGAGGCAGTAGCACAGTGCTTCCAGGGACTGGTTGATCCAAACGATCCCTGCTGGTGTGAGGCCTGAGGTGGTGTGTGGGACAAAGTACTTCCGCACATCTGGATCGTCCTGCCGCAAGCCAGTGATGTGCATATTTTGCACCAGCGCTCCAGTCTGGATCGAACGAGAATGTTGCTGTCTTCCGACGGCCTACTCGTCGGGGTGTTCGATAGGGGAATCCTGAGTAGTCACATCTCGGGTCACCGTACATAACCCCTAGACCGCTGTTGTCACCACCATGCCACCGATAGTCTGGGTGAGCGCTGAACTCTCTCTGTAGTCTGCTGGCCGCTGAGACGCTATGACTGTTGAGCTGTGGGTCGATGTCATTTGTATCAGGGCGGCTTGCACCCAGCTCATGGAGGATTCGTCGAACCGTGAAGTACACGTGGAATCTGAGATGGCTGGCGATGAGCACAGCTACAGGAGTACCAGAATAGGAGTGAAGCAGGGTGGAACTTACTCCACATCCTGCCGTGGCACAACACACGGCAAAGTTCAGCTGCTGATTCCAGTATGAGAGGCTTGGAGCAGCCATCCAAGTATGAGCTTGCTTCGCATCCTTGATGGTGAGGGGGCGGTTGGTCAGCGGTCGTGGGTTGACGGAGAAGCTGGTTCAGGACCATCCATCCACTGTGATGGAGAACGGTGTTAGCCCTGGTATATCATCTAGTAGGCCATCCAAATATGAGATCATGATAGGTACCTTCATGACCTCGTATCTATCAGAAAATCACACTTAACCCTTCAACAGTCATATCAGCCAAAAACGGCTTCTACAGTTGTCTTATGAAATGTCCATTTGCAGACCAAGAGAAGATTATTTTTGACAATTACCAATGGAATGACTGGCTCAATAACTGAGCTAGTCATTCCAGTGGTAAATTTTCAAAGATAGTCTTCTCTTGGTCTGCAAATGGACATTTTCTATGAGAAAATTGAAATTTTCTTGAACCAGATTCGAGTGTTAAAGGGTTAAATAGATAGCCCTGCAATTTTCTTCCATGACAAATATTTACTGTATTAGATTAAGTTAACCACAGCTTTTACCATGGCATTGATGATTGTGGTGGCAAATATTGAGGGCTGTAATTTCGTAAATAAGTCTCGGGAAATGAAATTAATCCTTTAACCATGTTAATAGTCAAGCCTGCCAAAAACTGTGTCCGCAGTGGTCTGCAGGTCAAGAGGTTATTTTGAAAAATTTATACATGTACATGTATCTGGATAACTGGCTCAGTAAATGAGCCAGTGAGCCAAGTGGTACATTTTCAAAAATAGTCTTCTCTTAGCCTGTAAATGGATATTCACTGAGCAAAATCACAATTTTCTTGACAGATCTTGACCTTTAAAGGGTTAAATTTTCAATGTCCAAGACTTTTCATTAGACCAGTCAAAGACTGACCTACCTTCAGCAAGTGGAAACAGTTCACTCATCTGCTGCCGAGCTTCTCTGAGCTTTTCTAGCTCCCCACTTTGTCGAAGCAGCTTAATAAGGTCAGTGTGATTGCTGTACACATATGGATTCTCCTTCACCTAAAACACAGTAATCACAGGATATATATTATACCACCATGAAAATACTCCAAAATGTGGGAAATACTCAGGGACAGATCTGGCTTTTGCAATGTTCTAGCCAATAGATTAAACGAAATCTAGGATTTCTTTTTTCACGAGAGAGTTGATACTTACCTCCCTAATACTTTTGATATTGCTAAATATTGGCTTTCACTCAATAAACACTCAGATTTAAAACAGTTAGGTGCCCCTACTGGGCAGGGAGTCAGAGCGTAGTCTGGCGGATGCCAGCCCCACCACCGCGCATGCGCAGACTAGCACTTCCTCTGACTAGATTATTGGCTGACACACATGCAACTATTAAGAGCCTGAAGACCGAGCCTCTGTGGGGTGGAGAGGCCGGGTCCGTATCTAGGGAGGTAAGTATCAACTCTCTCGTGAAAAAAGAAATCCTAGATTTCGTTTATTTCACTTCAAGAGTATACTTACCTCCCTAATACTTTTGATATTGCCAGAATTCGAAAGTGAATCTGGCGGGAGGGAGGCGAGGTCAAAAGACCAGCTCATCCCTATACGCTTTTCTGCGTTTAAGGCACTTAAACTTCTGAAACTGTAAGAAAAAACAGTCAGGATTTGACTAACCATCGGATAACACCACCGATGTATGAGAGATGACCGAATGTCATATGCGCTCCCCCCCCTCCTTCCTGGGAGGAAGAGTCGACTGACCTCAATGTCCTATACGCTCTCTACGTACAAGTGCCATGTACTACAGGACAGAGACGAAAAAGCTCCATTTTCGTAACTCTCAACAATGAACCACACAAATACACAAACCATCACCATATTAATAACGGGTAATCGTGACAATACAATCAACAACGGACAACACATGAACAAGACTGACCTTGTTGAAAATGGCTGCTGACATCATCTTCCCATCGGTAAAGACTGATGCAGGCCCAAAAAAGTGGGTGTTTCCATAAATTAATTGTGAAATATATAAGTAATGAGGAAAAACCTCCTCAAAAAATATAAACCGATTTATTTTTTCAAAACCGACAAGGCGAGAGGATTAGAGGTGTCACGGAGATAATGGTCTGTAAAACTTGACTCACAGTGCCACTGAGCCACCGACATAATATCATCCACAGGGACCCCATTAAATAGGGCCGTGGATGTCACTACGCCGCGGACACTGTGAGCCTTGGCCACGTCAACCTGCTTCCCGGTGGCGGATTTATGGCAAAACTGAATGCATTCCACAATCCACCTGGAAATGGTGTCCTTAGAAGCCCTCCCATGGGGTTCAATATATGACAACCATAACGCTGACTGGTCGGTGCGCCATGCCGCCGTACGTTGTTTGTACCGGCGCAGCGCCCGGACGGGACACCATGCTTTAGAATTAGGATCATATCTAGTTAAAGCAGGCAAAATAATAGGTTGACCTGGATATTTCAACGACTGATTTTTAGCCAAGAAATTAATCCTAGGTAGCAGCTTAAGGCCTTCCCCTGAAACCACAAAACGGTCATCCTCGGCTGATAAGGCATGAATTTCACTCCTACGCCTAGCCGAGGCCGCAGCAATTAAAAACACAGTCTTCAGTGTTAATAGTTTCATAGAAATGGAACTAAGTGGTTCAAAAGGCTTATCACCTAGTACTTGAAGCACTAGCGATAAACTCCAAGACGGAATCACAGGTGGATTCCTTGGTCTTAGATTGCCCATGCCTTTAATTAATACATTCAATGTATTTACTTCGTCACTTCCCCTCTTAGCCAAGCAAGGAATAACAGACATTAATGCTGACTTATAACCAGCAATAGAGTTAGGCTTGAGGCTATAGGCATCATAGAGGTGACAGAGGAAATCAGCTACTACTTGAATAGATGAATCCATTGGATCAATACATCTTTTTGAGCACCATTCTGCAAATCTGTTGATTTTATAATTATATGCTCTGGAGGTTGACCCCCTCCTGGCTTTGGCCATAAACATGGCTGCTTGCTCAGAAAAGCCCTCATTAATTCTAGATTCCTTGACAACATCCACGCAGTCAATCTGAACATTGACGGATTGTTGTGAAGGGCCTTGCCCTGGAAGATAATATCGTCCATCAGAGGCAGAGGAACCGGATTGCAGACCAGAAGGTCCAGCAGATCCGTATACCATGATCGGCTTGGCCAATCCGGGGCGATCAGAAGCACTTGGCATTCCTCCTGTCTGATTTTCTGAAGAATTTTTGGAATCAGGATTGCTGGAGGGAATGCGTATGCATACATTCTCCCCCAGCTGATAGCTAACGCATCTGTTGCGAAAGCGCTTGGATCCGGAATCGGAGAGACGTACGTCGTCATCTTCGCATTCTTCTTCGTTGCGAACAAATCGATGTTGGGTTTCCCCCAATGGTCGAACAGACGATCCGCCACACATTGATTTAGTTGCCATTCCGTGGGTAAAACACTCATCCTTCGGCTCAATGAGTCTGCTAGCAGGTTTAACCTTCCCGGAATATGAACTGCTTTCAAGGTAATCTGGTGATCCAGACACCAACAAAGCAGTTTCCATGTCATCATACAGAGACTGGGCGACTTCGTTCCGCCCTGGCGGTTTATGTAAGTCACAACTGTTGAGTTGTCTGAACGAATAAGAACAATCTTGCCCTGAACTTTCTGTAAGAAATGTTCCAGGCCCAGGACTACTGCTCTTAGCTCCAGTAGATTTATATGTTCCTGTGACTGTTCCAGATTCCAAAGCCCTGATATCGTGGATTCTTCCAGGCAAGCTCCCCAGCCCTCCATCGATGCATCTGTATACACAGTCACCTGAGGGTGGGGAGGGGTTAGCAAAACCCCCGGCAAGAGATTCTCTGTATTCAACCACCATTGCAGGTGGTGAATCAGAGGCGCCAACACTGACACATTCGAGTCCAGCGAACCTGTACTCTGGGTCCATTGTGTCATGAGAAACAACTGGATCGGCCGCCTGCGTAAGGCGGCCTGAGGAATGACTGGTTCCAACGAAACCATCAACCCCAGCATTCTCAAGTAAACCCGTGCCAGGACATGACGACTGTCGCACACTGACTGAATCAACGAGATGAGTATTTGAACTCTCTCCTGAGTAGGATAAACATATCCTGTCTCTAGATCGAAGAACATCCCCAGGTAAACAAACTTCTGGGATGGAGTCAGCTCTGATTTTGGACAATTGATCATCCAGCCCAAGTCTGTGAGAATTTTCAAAACAATCTCCAGATTGGCGGACAAACTTTCCCGGGTGTGCGCTTTCAACAGCCAGTCGTCTATGTACGTGTGGACTGCTATGCTTCTCCTGCGGAGGTATGCTGTGATCGCAAGAACCACACGGGTGAAAACCCGAGGAGCCGTGGAAATTCCGAAGGGCAACACCCTGAATTCCCACTGTCTGCCCTGGAATGCAAATCTCAGGAAGCGACAGAAACTCCCGTGGATGGGGATGTGGAAATAAGCGTCCTTCAAATCTATCGACGCCGTCCACATCCCCCTCTCCAACCCCGCCAACACCGAGCGCACCGTTTCCATCTTGAAACTGGGCGTCACGATGAACTTGTTCAATGGCTTGAGGTTGAGAATCGGTCTCCACCCACCGGTGCGTTTTGTTACTAAGAACAGGGTTGAATAGAAGCCCGGACACCTTTGTGCCGGCTGAATAGCTCCCTTTTGTATGAGGGAATTTATCTCCTCCTCGATACACAACCTTTGCTCTGGATCTCTCGGAATGGGAGTCCAGACTGGCACCAGAGACAGTCGCGACGGCGGGCCTGTCACCCACTCTGGATGATACCCGACGGTAAGCCATCGCAAGACTAAACGGTCCTGAGTCAACCGTTCCCACTCTTGCATGTGGCCGGCTAGCCGGCCTCCCACCGGCCCACCTAGGGACCGCGGTGGACACGAGGCATGCAGATCAGGCCTAACGCTCACCAACCACTGGCAAGCGTCATACCAATCCTCCTCCGTGGCTAACTGCGAGCGCTCTACAAGACGGGGTCCTTCGTCTTCCTCCTGAGCGCAAGCAGTAGAGCTTGACGGCGGGTATGCTGATACACCTGGCAAGCCAGGGAAAACACGCGGGCCTGACAGCACCGGCATGAGAATATCACTGGTTTGACCAGGAGCAGGCACCGTGGCAGAGCGCGGGGTATATATAGTCTCACCACGGGCCCGGCCAGCACCAGCAACACCCTCGGCAAGCCGAGGTATGCGGTACCGCTGGCCATCAGCAGCGCCCTGGGCCACCACCTGAGCCGCGGACTTTACTCCAGGGTGAGTAAAACCGTGGAATAAGGCGCCTGTATTCCCCGCGAGGGGTGCACAAACGTCTTCATCCATGTCCACGTCGTCAGACGGCGACCCTAGCAGGTAATCCTCATTACCCTGGTCAGAAAGATTAGACCCCGGGTCAGCAAAGAGAGCTAACCCGGGCTGACCAGGAACGGTGCCATAGGAGGTACTGGCCACCGCGGCGTGCGGATACCCCTGGACTGATAAGCAGCCCGCGGGTTCCAGCGACAACCGTCCACGGTCCCCTATCGGCGCGGCAATAAGCCTGCTGCCAGGGCCGTGGAACGCCCCCTCTAATGGGGCCACCTCTGGATCGTCGAACAACGGAAGCGGACTAAGGAAAATCGATCCAGAGGCGGGGATTACCTGCTCCGAAGCCGATGACGAGGACAGTAAAGGATTTGGTCCAGGAAGCATGCCACGAAGCAACCCTGGAACCAAATCCTTTATTGTCCTCTTCATCTCTCCCAACATCTCGGTCCGGAAGGCCTCCATATCCACCGCGGACGAGACCTTCCCCTTACCCTTCCTACTTACAACCTCTCGTTTCCGCTTCTTCTTCTTCTCCTCCTCTACCACCTTGTCCGTCGCCTGTAAGCAGCACAAGAATTCGGACATTAACTCGCCCCCCCAGTGCTTACATATGTCACAATTAACAAATGGACCACAAGGGCTACATTGACAGCACAGATGCGGCCAGAACTTATCCAGAAGAAAACGACCACAGGACGCGCAACCCGGTCCCTGAAACAGGGCAAAGGACAAGGAGTATGAGCAACTAGTTAAGCTTAGAAACTCAATCCAACTCAAAGAGAAGGAAAAACGATCATAAAGATCAATATACATCAGAAACAGCATAGCGCTTGAATTGCTGATAAACACATAGCCAGGCTGATTATGACGTCATTAATCCCGTGACAGGAAAATTCGATCCCAACAAAACATCCAAGTGCAAGGACGAATTGTATGCTGAATGGATAAGTTGACTACACAACCATCAGATACATATAGATAACTCTTTTCTGGCAAAAATGTTAATTATCTCCCTTTGTTTGTTTACAATAATTAACATCACCACATTATCAATAACTAGATACCTGACACTTTGTATAGACAAACCATCCAACGTGACGAACCGGAGAACTCCACCATCTGCATGCCTCTTAACTCTCTCCACCTCATGGGGAAGGAATTGGATCAAGAGGGCAAAGTGAGAAGACCTTTATAATAGGCCTCCAACTCACTGGACATATTTTTCATTTGGTTAGATAACCTAACAGTGTTAGTAGGAAATGGAACCATGGTGGAGAGAAAACTAACTCTCTGCAACTGTGATGTCACCACCTAGCGTCATACAGACCTGTGGACATAAACAGAAAGAGAAATTAGTCCTAGGTAGCACCGAGTTGACCTAAACCAACTAACTAAGGCGCTTATCACGGTAAACGTGAGTCCCGGAAACACAATACACCGGGAAGAAAACTCGCTAATTTTACTAGAAGTCACCTGATTTAAAGGTCCTAAGTCCTCCTTTGGCGAATTGATACTTCCCGCCATCCAAAAAAGTGACTATCACACCAAACAACACCACTTAAACTAGTTTAAGATAAAGAAAAGCTTCAGCACAAAAAGACATGTGTGAACTCTCTGCCAATAATCTAGCAAAGAGGTAGTGCTAGTCTGCGCATGCGCGGTGGTGGGGCTGGCATCCGCCAGACTACGCTCTGACTCCCTGCCCAGTAGGGGCACCTAACTGTTTTAAATCTGAGTGTTTATTGAGTGAAAGCCAATATTTAGCAATATCAAAAGTATTAGGGAGGTAAGTATACTCTTGAAGTGAAATAGTCAAATACCATTTTTGTTAGGCAAATTTAATAGTAAATACTTTACCACATCTTTACTTCAATGCCACTTATGAACATGTTTGCAGTCAGCCATCATCAGTTAATACTGGTTGGCAATTTCCAGGGAAATACTAGTATTTCCCAGGACAGTGTCAAATACTGAGAAACACCGGGAAATATTGGGAAATACTCAGATATCAGGTGGCAAGTGAGCCCTGTAGGTGGGGCTTAGAATACACCTTCCGTATCCTCTGCGTCTTGTAAGAGGCGACTAAAGGAGGTAAGGGTGAGGTAACCCTGACAGAAACCTCCAGTGCTGAAGACGGAGGTTCCAGGCCGCACGGCGCACTCTAATAAACCATGGATCAACGCACTTAACGCTTATAATCATGTCGATAGTCACTTAGGACTGTCGGTATGATCAGCGAACGAAAAGAAGAAGAAGAAGAAGGTGGCAAGTTTCCATATATATTTAACCTCATGGTTTTTTATCATGCTTTAAAAAACACTGACAAGCATTAGTAAATATCATCTAGTGACATGCATAAGTTGCAAACCTATGCATAAGGAACATAATCTTCTAGCTGCTAAGGCAACATTACATCAGACAAAACTGAACATCCATTGAAATACCATTATAATTTTAGGAGGTATAATTGGATATTTGACAGTAAATCAATGTCTATAGAACCTGATCTGCTTGGAGTTCAATAGATCTACACGTATACAATTGTATGATTAATAACGTATTCTGCGGCTGTAGTAGTAGAAACATCCTACAGCTGCAATCAGTCCTTCTTCGCTTTTTCCCACTGTGTCTTGTCCTCAGCCAAAATCCTTAGCTTCCTCAGGTCCATTCTTGACTTGAGTGTACCGAGTCCTGCTTTTTTTAGGTCACCTCGTAGCACGCTTAGCAGATTTATGCAATGACATCCTCTCCTGGCTTTGTATTTGCTGGCTCCAAGTAGGCCGAAT
Source organism: Chaetoderma sp. LZ-2023a (assembly GCA_034401795.1). Classification (NCBI taxonomy): domain Eukaryota; kingdom Metazoa; phylum Mollusca; class Caudofoveata; order Chaetodermatida; family Chaetodermatidae; genus Chaetoderma; species Chaetoderma sp. LZ-2023a. Next base: position 158,252,899 of record CM067370.1, on the reverse strand, counting down.
TCCAAAGGTCTCTGTGCTGGTGTCTCTTCTGGCATCCTTAGCACATGGCCAAACATGGACAATCTTTGCTGGGCGACTTTTACAGACAGCGGTGACGTATTACACATCTTGTATAGTGCATCATTGGAAATTATGCTGTCTGGCCATCAGTGTCCAGTGATAGTGCGTAGGTGTTTGTGGTGGCAGGCATCGAGTTTGTCTAGAGCTGCCTTTGGAGCTGCCCAGCTGTTACAGTTATACATTGTATAAATGTAGCCTTTTTACCAAGGGCATCTTTGATCTATGAATCAATAGCTTCCAGAATGATTGGAAAGCTATGTTCCCCATGGCACAGCATGTAGCAATGTGAGCAGTACTGCAAAGCAGTCAGCCCAGGATTGTACTTTTCCTCCATGGTTTGCCGTCACGAAGTGGATCATTATTTTCTTTAGTTTCATGCTTTGTAGATAGGTATGTGGGTGAACTCTGTTTTGGATTCATTCATAGAGATTCAAAATTTAGCTTGCTTGCAGATATTGAGAGAAGTTCGTCAATGGGTTTTTTTTCCTCGTCTATGAAATCCACATCGTCGGCATATTCCATCTCTAGCAGTGTACCCAGTACTGACAACGGGGGGGGGGGGGGGTGGGGGTGGTGTTGGTCTTGTGGAACTTTCCCGCACATGGATTTCAATGCAGCAGCAAGGTAACAGGTGAAAAGCATTGGACATAGACCATCTCCATGTGGGGAGCCGATTGATGTCTCAAACTCTACAGATTTCACTGACTTGACTCGTACTCTCATTTTGGTGTCTGCAAGCAGTAGTCTCACTAGTTGTAGCTCATCTTCATTGCAACTGGCCTGGCATAGTACATCTAGGATCTTTGAACATTTAATTGTGTCGAAGGCTTGTGACATGTCAATGCCCATTTTGTAGAAATCCCAGTGTTCGGACATGACTACTGACACAAGCATACATTGAGCCCATACAATGTCTGCACAGCTGTGTCCACTTTTGAAGCCACTTTGACATGATTCGGTGAAGTCATCGATCTTGTCTTGGATGCGGCATATAGTAACATTGGATAAAACTTTCTGTATGCTGTTGAGAAGAACAATGGGCCCGCAGGTTGTCTGGGATTGGGTAGTGTGATAATGGTGCCTTGGCCTACAGCATCGATGGGAAGGTTGTGCATAAAAGCTGAATTGATTAGGTGCGTGATCGGTTTTGAGATAATGTCACTTGCATATTTGAATAGTTCATGGCTCATGCTATCAGGTCCAGAAGCACTTCCATTTTTCAGGGCTTTAAGTGCCTTCTCACCTTCTGCGGTCTTATGATGTCAGCAATGGTCTGGGGTGTCCTGAGAATGGGTGCAAGGGCTCTTCATCGTTGTCAGTGAACTGTTCCTTGACCCATTCTCGAATCGCCTCCGCTTTTCCCTGGTCAGTCCTGATAAAGTGTCCCTCAGAGTTGTGTACAGTGAATGGTGTTGCGTAGTAAGTAACTCACAGGCTCGGGCTGCCCGAAACATTTTGTGATAGTCATCCATGGCAGTGATTTCATCTGCTAGGGAGTCTGCTTGTTGAATACACTTAGCAAGATCCTTTAAGCGGTCACTAATGTAGCGCAGAATGTTATTGCGCTCCCGGCACAGTTTGGTGTGGTCTTCACTTTGATAGATGGTTAGTGCTTCGTTTGGATCGGAGCTGACGTCGATGTTAGGTATCTGCTCCCTGAGGGGCTTTTTTTGTATGACATTTGAGTGTCAATGTCGCTGATGAGTTTCGGTAGGTTGTAGGTAACTCTACCCTCTTGCCTGTTATGGCATTTATATATTAGGTAGCGATCGTTCATCTGAAGGGGTGTAATGACTGGCTTATGGTCAGAATTGAGGTCTGTGCCTCCACAGGAATGAGCATTCCGAAGTAGGGGTTTTGGTTCTGTCTTGCATAGTATGCAGTCTATTTGGTTGAAGACAGCTGTTGTAGCCTTAGAACCTTTTGGGGCTTTGCGATCAGCAATGTGTTTGGTCCATGTTGTCCGGTGATGGCATGGGTATGATGGGTATGATGGCAAATGGGTATGATGGGTATGATGGCAAAGCCGTATTTGTAGCAAATAGGCCATTAGAACTAAGGAATGCCAACAGCGCATTTCCATTGCTGTTGCGTGTGCCCTCTCCATACGATCACATGCATTAGCCAAGGTCTGAATTTTTGTACACAATTCCGAGATTACCCAGCTGGGAGTTGAAATCTTTACACACGAACAGTTGCCATCTAGCTGGGATTGTAACGGGGGGGAGCTCGGTTCTGCATAGAAGGAATCTAATATTACTGGATTCTCTTTGGCTTTTTCGGCAGTTGGGCCATATGCGTTGACAACGCGACACTTAGTGGTGGAATTTTTTCACGTAGGTATAAGCAGGTCAATGAATGCAATGCGATCACTGACGTATCCAAAACTAATGACGTGGTCCAAGACCCTTGGTCCGATCACGGTAATGTATACAATTACCCACCCAATAATAAAAGGCTTTGACTACTGTCAGACCATGCAATGAAAACTTACTTCTGAAATCTCCACCTATTGCTGTGTACTTGCTGAACCCTTTAGCACTCAAGTCAGTGAAAAAGCGCTTTTGCAGTGGTCTTGATAAATGGCCATTTGTAGACCAAGAGAGGACTACATTTGAAAATTTACCACTGAAATGACTGGGTTGCTAACTGAGCCAGTCATTCCACTAGTAAATTTTCAAAAATAGCCTTGTCTTGATCTGCAAATAGATATTTCTTATGAGATAATTGAAATTTGCTTGAACAAATTTGATTAAATAACTAATTCACTCTCTGGGATGTCATTATATCTAAGTTAGTGCTACATGTATGATGACTAAATACTGAAGTTGCAGAAATGTTCGAATTGCAATTTAACCCTGAAATCTACAAAACATGTTGGAAATAATGTGAAAGTCTGTGTTTTCAATCAGTTATATTGTAGCATGTAATAGTACATGTATAAATACTAAATAGTACATAATATTAGTGTATAATCTTATATTTAACAGAATGAAATGTGTTGTCATCTCATCTTTCAAGCCCCAATTAGACAACTTGCTGTTGGTCCATTGTGAGAGCAATGTCACATCTGTATATATGACCTGGGTGTGGGACACATTGATTGACATAGAAATCTAAGGCTAACTAATTTGGTAATCTAAGCTTAGCTCTCTATTTTAAATCAATATTCTGATAGTCTGAGAATTCAAGGCAGTATAATGAATTTGTATTGTATGTCACAATATGTACAGCATGCTAATGCATTGTATATTAGTTTAAGTAAACCAGTCATGCCATGAACGTTTCTTAATAATTTGAAACTATTTTACTGGAAGGTGTTGTTGAAGCCGCTCCTGAAAATTGTTTCTAATAATTCCACCAACACTGTTTGTGCAATAAATAGTAGGTGTTGTATCTGCTATGCAGAGTTGAAAAAGTTATAGATATGCTATGATGTACCTATCTTGCCTATTTGATCTCATATGCCAACCTGTATTAGATTGAAGGAAATTTCAACTTCCCTTTCTCCGAGATCTAACAATACTTACCATTACATTACTTATTGATAATACAGCTACCCTGAAGCTGTGCTCTAGGAATCTAGATTTAGAAAGCTCCACCGGCTCCTGGAATCGGGTACCCGGTTCCCAACAACCGGGTACCCGCCGCCTGCCAGAGACGCCCATATTATTTGCATAACTACCAAACAAGAGAACAACTCATGGCTTGCCTCCGTGGGGCTAGGAGGCAGTCCGTAATGTAATGGTAAGTATTGTTAGAGCTTGGAGAAAGGGAAATTGAAATTTCCATCATTCTCCTTCGAACAATACTTACCATTACATTACTTATTGATAACACCAGATTTAGTCAGTAACCTGGTGAGAAGGAGCAAGCCATACAAAGCCTCTTTTGCCCCTAGAAAAAGAACTTAGACGTAAACTTGTCATACGGAGACCTAAATGGACCGACAAGTTTTTCGCATCACCGCTCCCCCCCCCCCCTTTCTCCTAAAAAAAGGGGGAGAACTCGCGAACATGCATCTCGCCTGAAACACAAATGTGCGAAGACGGTTAACAGCTCTTGACACATATAAGCCTGGGAATGAGCATGAATATATAAGATGAATGATCATGATATATAAACATAATACAAAAAACTGTCAAACTTGAATTACCTCATGAAATATGGATTCCAGACATGGAGCCACCAACCAACAGTCCAACACACTTTCGACCAAATGTGTCACATATGGTCGAATTCCTCTCGCTTGACCATGTCTGTTCTTCCTACTTTTGCTTTACAAAGTTACCAAAAGGAGACGAGCAGTGTGGTCACTAGATAATCGTTTCATAACAGCTAAAGCGATTGCATTGGCGGAGTCTGACATATCCCTCATATAGTAATCTGTGAAAGTGGACTCACAGTGCCATTGTGCAATGGCCATGATGTCCTCTAACGGAACACCATTGAATAGGGCAGTCGAGGCGGCTATTCCTCTAACATCGTGCGCCCTAGCACATTGCACCTGGTGCCCAGTCGCAATCTTGTGAGTAGTCTGAATGCATTCCACTACCCAACGAGAGATAGTATCCATAGATGCAGCGCCATATGGCTCCTTATGGCAGATCCACAGATGTCTATCATTTGACCCAGAGCTGTAGATAAGCTTTTCAATAATTGGGTGATTCACTCTTAGAAATTTTGTGAATTGGGGTTTTTAAAAAATTTAATTGGGTTTTTTTAATTAAGTTATTATACATTATTAGCAAGCGAACTGAGATTAATTGGGTGATTTTCTATTTCGGTACTCATGTTAAAAATTAATTGGGTGATTGGCCATTTTTATTGGGTGAAAATGCAAAAACCCTGCTTATCTAGAGCTCTGATTTGACTGTAGAGAGTCCGTCCATTTTTGTACTTGGTCAAAACACGGACTGGACACCAGGCACTGGCATCATGATCAAACCTCGTTAGTTTTGGTATAATGATTGGTTTGCCAGGATATTTGAAAGATTGATTCACTGACATAAATTCTGCTCTTGGCAGCAGTCGCAGACCCTCTCCAGAGACAATAAATCGGCCCCTCTCTGATGAAAGTGCATGAATCTCACTGCAGCTTCTAGCTGAGGAAGCTACCAATAGAAAAACCGCCTTAAGAGTTAGATGCTTTAGACTAGCCGAACCCAAATGTTCGAAATGGTGCTTGGCTAGCAGATTAAGCAGCAAAGACAGACTCCAGGGGGGAATGACTACAAGAGCAGAATTTATATCTCGGTTGGAGATTGCTCATTCCCTTCACCATCACGTTTAACTGGGCCACCTCTGGTCTATCCCTGTTGGCTAAACAACATGGGATAACTGATGCCAAAGCTGACTTGTATACAGCAATAGTGACAGGAGCCAGTCCTGTCAAGAACAGCTCACAGAGAAAGTCTGCTATTTGCTGAATAGTGGATTGAAAGGGATCAACACCCTTTCCTTCACACCACTCTGCAAATTTGTTAACCGTGTGGTTACATGACTTGAAGGTTGACCTTCTTGCAGCTGCGATGAAACTCGCAGCCTGTTGAGGAAAGCCTTCTGACGTGGAACGTTATTTGACAACAGCCACGCAGTTAATTTGAACATCTCGGGCCGCTCGTGTATCCTGGGTTTGGGAGATTATGTTCGGAATCTCAGACAGCTGCACTGGATTGTCCACCAGCAGATCCAGGAGATCCGTGAACTACGCCCAGCTGGGCCAATATGGTGCTATTAGCAGGACCAGACACGGCTCTTCCCTGATCTTCACCAAGATCTTCGGCAGAAGAATGGTGGATGGGTACGCGTACGCGTGCATCCCTCTCCAGCTTATCGCCAGAGCATCTGTATCGACGGCATTTGGATCTGGAATCGGCGAGACATAAATCAGGATTTGAGCATTTTCCTTTGTGGTTAACAAGTCCACATTTGGTTTTCCCCAATGCCCAAAGATCCTTTGTAGAACTGGAGGGTTGAGAGACCATTCTGTTGACAGAATTCTCTGTCTGCGAGACAAAGCATTCGCCAGAATGTTCATTCGCCCAGGAATGTGAGCTGCTTTCAAAACAACTGAGTAATTCCTGCACCATTGAATCAAGTGCCACACCTTCATACACAGTGTGGGTGACCTGGTCCCTCCTTGGCGATTTATGTATGATACTACTGTCGAGTTGTCCGACCGTATCAATATCACCTTGCCCCTGACTTTTGGAAGAAACTTTTCCAATGCCAGTTCCACTGCCATCATTTCCAACAGATTGATATGCAGCTGACTCTCTTGGAGAGTTCATGTGCCCAAAATCTGGTGTTTTCCCAGGCAGGCCCCCACCCCTCCAGCGATGCATCCATGTACACGGACAGCTGCGGGTGGGGTAGGTGAAGCGAAACTCCTACTAGGCAATTCTGACGCTCCTCCCACCATACAAGATGCGACATTACTGGCTCCAAAACTGGTACCAGCTTTGACAGGGGTTGTTCTCTGCTTCCACAGAGACATCAGATACAACTGGATAGGTCTTCGCATTAGAGCAGCGTACAGGAGACACCACTCTGGGCGCTGATGGGTAAATCCCCCTTCCTCGAGATCGAATCGCATCCCCAAAAAAACAAAGTGCTGAGTGGGCGTCAACTCGGAATTCTCCCTGTTGACTATCCAGCCTAGCTCTGAAAGTACCTTCAGAGTCAGAGCAGTATTCACTCCTAACCAGGCTGGCTTGTCCGCTTGATAAGCAAATCGTCTGAGTAAGGGTCTCCCCCCCCCCCTGTGCTCTTGGGGACAAGGAACATGTTTGAATAGAAGCCTTGAGTGCTCTGGTTTGCTGGTTTTATTGCTCCGTTCAGAAGCAAACCTGACACTTCGTTTTGAATAGCTTCTAACTTGTCTGGCTCCCTTGGTACAGGAGTCCAGACAGGTGCCAAAGACAGATTCTGTGGAGGGAAATCCCACCACTCTGGCATGTACCCCTGGGATATCCATCCCAGGACAAGACTGTCTGATGTCACCTCGCCAAGCCTCGACGAAACACATGTGCCTTCCACCCACTATAGGCGCATTGACGCCTAATGCGGGTGTCTGGCTCGCGATCTGCTCCAACCCCCACCCCACCCCCTGTTAACGAGGGAGAGAGAGAACCATTTTGGTCTTGGCTTGACCGGTCTAACTGGCACCGCTGTTCCTGTCACACAGGCATGGTCCAGACGGATACGAAGAAGGGAGCTATCATACCCTCAGGTACGATCCGCTCCCTTCTTTCCGCCCTTGAAGGACTTCCCTTTGCTCTTGCCCTTCCCGCCTCTCGGGCTATCAGGACCACTAGGGTCGGCAGGGGCCTCCACAACCTTCCTCGCCTTCTTAGCCGCAGGCAGCTGAGAAGGCCCACCAAGAGCAGAAGGAGCTGGCTTGTCTTTCGCCTTGTTCTTATGCTTCTTCTGCCTCTTGGAGGAAGGCTGAGCAGCTAGCGGTTTCGCTACCGCCCCTAGTGCATGCGCCCGATGCACTAGCTCTAGCTGAAGATTCACAGCTAACCGACCTTGCACGATGTTGGCTGTGTCCTCTAGGATGGCCTGCGCTTGGCCACCGAAGATGCTACGGCCGTTCAGGGCCGTTCCAAGCAAACGCTCCCTGACAGCTATAGGCAGACGCATATGGTCAAGGACCATCTGCCTCCTGGACTTGGTCACTCATGCCTGCACCCTGGCCAGTGTGTCCATCGACAGCACAAGGCCATCGTTGATGCACGAAAGCGCAGCAGGTGGCACAGAGTGGCCTGCCCCAGCTTCAGCCAACACCTACCTAAGCAAGCGACAGGAGTGATTGACTGCGTTCATAGCTGCCCTCACTCCCTCACTGCAGAGGGACAGGACTTCTTCACTGTGTGCTTGGCTCTTGTCCACAAGTGCCTGAGCGGGGGCCACCCATTCCTGCACTCTGGATGCCAAGAACCCAACGGTCATCCTCAGTGACACCATACCACTCGTACTCCCCCTGGGTATAAGACACCTTGCCCGCACCTCCCTAGCGGCTACAGTGAGCTGGCTCTTCGTGGAAAGTTGTTTGGCATAAATCGCCTCCAAAAAACTCCTTGAACCCAATGGGCTGGATCCGAGCCACGGGCAACCCCCCCCCCGTCCGAATGGATGCCACCGACGGATGGGGCATGTCTTCCTCAGCCGTGGCCGAGACTATGGATGGGTCCACAATGGCTAGCCAAGCCAGAGCATCGGACCAATCCACTTCTGAGGAAGACACACCCGTAAAAACATCACCCAGCAGCGGCCTCCCGGCAATGAGCCACTGCTGGATAGCCAACAACACCGGTACCGTGCGGTTCCTCCGCCAACCCATGAAACGCACTGTTCCATGGAGTAGACCCGCACGGAAAACCATGCAGACCCGTAGCGGTTACAGAACTGTGGCCATACACGGCCGTACCCCATGTGTGGCCGCTGGACCAGGCGACATAGGTGAGTACCATGCCTGTCCAGCAACACCCATCACTGTGTCGGTTGGCGGCAAACCAACCAGCGCTGGACGAGTGCCCGGTACCGGTGTGGCCTCAACTACAGGTGGAGTGGCTGCCATGGCTTGTGCCAAGCCAGATAAATGGAGGGCGGTTCCGTCCAGGATGGAATCGACCTCCATGTGCTCCACCTACGGTATCTCAGGCTGCAACAGCCTCTCCTCTTCGGCCTCAGACCTCGAAGTCATCACAGGACGAAGAGACACTGGAGCCGTCTTGGCGGACGGCTCCCATGCCCGATGGACTGGCTACCGCTACTGGACCACCCAGAGGTGGGCGCAGAGAAGCAGTACCCGCCAGGCCAGAGCCCGACGGGACCACCAGTGAGCCATACAAGATGGCCCACTCGGTAACCAGTCAAGAAACCTGTCCAAGGACAGGGTCCAAACCGGAGACAGAGAGAGGTTGCATCAGTCTTTGGTATCAGAGATGACACCAGCGTGGGTAGGACACTATGCAAAAAGCCTTGCGTTGTGGGCCCAAACCACGCCGGGGTGCCATCTCCGAACCCTCCAACTGGGGATGAGGAGCGTCCCCAGGGGCCAAAACGGACGCTCCTCGATTTCTTTTCGGTCTGCCTGACCCCGCATCAGACCCCGCCAAGCCCTTCTGGGCAAAGAACTCGACCACCGATTCGACGGGCCACACTGCACAGATACTACCTTGATGTTGCACTTGGCACAGCGATAACAGACATGGTCCTTGAAGGCGACCTTCACAAATTTATGGCACTCCGGACATGATGGCGGGGTAGACTTGGGCTGAATACAAGCACAAAACCTAAATAAGCAAGCGGAAAGAAACAGGAATGGAAGGCAGACAAATAATTTTCAAATAGTTTGACAATAAATTATAAGATAAACCCTCCGGCACCCAACACCAGCAACGTTACAACCAAGATCGCGTAAGCTGGCGACAAGAACGTGAATGGGCCAATAATATACCACTAATTTGATGCGGGAATTAATGAAACATTTCCTTCACCAAATAATCCGAGCAATAAAAGGGTGTGACGTCACCCGCTTGGACCACACGGTTGAACGACATAAGCTGATTTTAGTGTTAAAAAACCATAGACAAATGCTCAAGTTTCATATTACTGCCCGATCGCCGTTGGGATTTAAAGGAGGCGATCTTATCTGGCATATTTCGTTGTAACCGCACGTCTCAGTTCCAGCTCCAGAAAATGGGACATGCAACACACACGAACAGTGCTCTAGATAACTTTCTTCAGTTGGGAGTATGGTACTCCTTAATTTTTCAACTGACGCGTACAACAAATTCAGGAAGAGTACAGGACTTGTTGTTACTGAATACTGAACAATTATCCTTATCCCTTCCCCCAACAATATATATATATATATATATATATATATAGCATAATAAATGGTGTGGTATCCTTACCATATGAAGGTGTAACAATCAGTGCATTGTGATTGTACCATCAGATCATCATGCTACAGAAGGCCTATGTATGAATAATTACTGTATTCTGCAGCTGTAGTAGTAGACATACCCTACAGCTACAATCAGTCCTCTTCACTTTTGACTACTGTGTAGTCCTTTAACCCTCAAATTTGTTCAAGAAAATTTTTACTTTTTCATAAAATGTCCAGTTTCAAACCAAGAGACAATTATTTTTGAAAATTTATCACTGGAATGACTGACCTCACTATCAAGCCAGTCATTCCAGTGGTTAATTTCCCAAAAAATAGTCTTCTCTTGGTCTGCAAATGGACATTTCCCAAGACCACTGCAGAAGGCATTTTTGGCCGGCTTTAGCATTAAAGGGGTAAACTAGTCACCCCCACCACCCACCCATCCACCATGTTATTTCCTAAGGCCAGCAAACTTTCAAGATTAGCCATTACAGTTACACATCCTGGTTGGGGCAGGGTGTTTGGCACTCTTTGCTATTGACCAACTAAGTAGTCAGGCATGCCAACCAGATTTTAATTCTGAATGACTACATATTTTTATATCAAGTGTGTTTATTTTATTTAATATGATGGAACGCGATTAGCCTATAGAGATGCACTAGGCCTAGCATTCTAAAGACTATGAAGGTGGCATACTGGCAAATGAATAAATATTATTGCTATAGCAATACTTGTCATTCTGAATTCTGAAATTTGTTTTAAAGGAGGTAAATTTAGAAGCTAGTTTGACTGAAAGAAATTACAGACAACAATTAATCACTTACAGGAGTTACATTCCAATTGTTTTCAAAATAATTAGCAGAGCTTCAACTATAACATACATGTATCATTGACATATATAAAATAGAAGGAAAAGTGTTATGCTCTCCACATTTTCAGAGTATTTCTTTATTTAGAAGGGAAATTCCAGTTTTTTGCTTCCTATTTGAAATAATATGGGACAAAGCAGGGTTTGTACACCTTTCAGTATTTGAAATTCCATGACTTTTCCATGACTAAAATTAAGAAATTCCATGACCTCCAAGAATCAATAGCTAGGTCAAAGACAGTCAAATTAGTTTCAAAATGTTCAACAGCATATAGTGAATCATATGGAATTCACTTTATCTAGGGCAAAGGGTGAACATGTGAGAATATCCGGTACATGTTTAATAAAATCTGAGGTTTTTCACATATAAAATTGACGAATAAAAATTCTGAATGGAAGTTCTAGAGCCTATGATCATACATGTAGTATCCTTTCAGCCTAACTTGGTTGAAATCGATCAAAATGGTAAGAAGCAATATGGGCATTTATAGTAAAGATTTTGACCCCAAAAATTGTCTATTAACCCTTTAACACTCATATCAGCCAAAGCCGGCTTCTGTCACGCGTGGTCTTGAGAGATGTCCATTTACAGACCAAGAGAAGACTATTGTTGAACATTTTTTTATAAAATAGTCTTCACTTGGTCTGCAAATTGACATTTTCTTTGAAATTTCAAAAAAAATTTGAACAAACCTAAGGCTTAGAGCCGAAGCTTCTATTTGGACAAGGTGTTCAAGAAAAAATTGAAATCCAATCCCTAAAATTGTTACTTTCGCAAATATGTTGCGCACTAATAGATAACACGCATGGGAAAATTGGACAAAATATGAGGCAAAAAAGCCTTATACATGTATATAACACGCGATCAGAATTTAGAAATATTGCAAAACATATATTTTTCAGACGAACGAAAATTGGTAACTTTACCGCTAGATTCAAAATAATAATAATCCTTTATCGGCTAAATATCTTGTTATTCTTTTAATATTACCAAGTTTATTTCATACTTTAACCGTAATAGAACGCATAAAACCATCTTTGAGCAAGAAATACGTTCAATATACAGGGGAATCTCCATACGCTAGCGAGACCGAGATATCATCGCCATCTAATTATCATAATGTAACCAATTCGGCCGGGACGAAATAGCCCAAACGAACAAAAATCTACTGCCGAATGCATACACTGAGTAGGAAATAGTGAATTTATTGCTCAAATTGTTTTAAAAACATTCTCTTCTGTACATATTTATTATTAATTTGGGATATTCGCATTCGCGGCGTTACAAAACCCGTTTTTATTTGGGAGGCCTCCTTCCAGTCCAGATATAGTTCAGTGGAATGTCTCCAATCACAAGAGTTTAATATGGCCTACCAACATAAGAAGGGATTTAACCTTATTTTATTTCTTACGTTGTTTTGGGTCATTTTATTTTGGTTGGACATATGACTTTGATAATGAATGAAATCATCTGATCGCCGCGATAAAGATATGGAAATACATTTCCGAGCTTTATTTCCCCATTTCACATTTGTATGCCATCAGATTTTATTTTTATTTAGGGAGATTATCATTTTCCATGACTTTTCCATGACTTTTATCAAAGTGACAAATTTCCATGACTTTTCCAGGCCTGGAATTTAGATTTTCAAATTCCATGACTTTCCAGGATTTCCATGACCCGTGCGAACCCTGACAAAGGTATAGAAGCGCTGGCAAGACAGGTTATTGCAATTAGAATATTGTTCATTTAACCGTGGCAAGTGTCTTACTAAAAATATAATCCCAGGTTAGAAGCGCTAATATATTGTTTACCATAATAAGAGAACAGATCTTTTAATATATGCCGGTAATCTAAATCAGGTGAAGAGAAGTTGCAGTTGTTATTGGCAGATTAATTCTTTAGCCTACTGACTGAAATTGTTGTAAATTTCATATTAAAAGTTATTTAAAGCTATAATTACCTCTCCAATTAAAATAAGTGTGAAAGAACACATATTTACAAATACTTCTGTATATTTTGCTGTATGTAATGAAATATTCACAATTGAAAAATCTTCCATCTCCACTCATATGTTATCCTTAATTACAAATGCCATATAAGATATGTCTTCCTGGCGATTCAGAGTTTGTGAAAGCCAAACTCGGAATCGGTTATGATGGCTACTATAAAAGTTATGCCTGTACTCCTATTTACAACTAAAACATGTCTTGAACAACTAAATTCCGGTGATAATTTAGCTCATTTGGTAATATGTGCGAAAATAATGTCCATTGAATTTTATTCATTGACACTTCTATAGGTGCACATATGTAATGCAAAGATCTTGTAATAAAGAAAAAAATACCCTCCTGCGGAGATGGAGATCATACCGTTAAGTGATGGTAGTATAGCAGGCGTGGGTACAAGTGCAGGGTATTGCATTTAAATGCAAATGTTTGCAAATGATTCAAATGCAAATGCAAGTGCAAATGCAGCCTAGTTCAATTTCATTTAAATGCAAATGTTTGCAACTCTTTCAAATGCAAGTGCAAGTACAAATGCATTTACAAATGCATTTGACTATGTGGACACACCTCTGGTACTGAAATTCTGGAACACCGTAGTATGCATCTGTCACCTGTGTGTCTGCTGGGAGTGAGTATCTTTGGGAAAACATTTTGTAACATAATCATGTAGTGGGTTCTAACGTATGAGAAATGATTTGACTGTAGTTTTTTTAATAATCACTGTTGGAAATTAAAATAATCCATTTTAGTTTTACAGATTATTAAAGCATGATAAACAACAGTACATGCACTATAGAATATGAATAATAGAATAGCATATTATTATTAACCCAGGAATGGCCAAACTGACCAAACACAGCTTCTGTATTGATCTTAAAGAATGTCAATTTTCAGAACATGAAAATAATATTTTTGAAATTTTACCACTTGAATGACTGGCTCGCTTATCAAACTAGTCATTGCAGTGTAAAATTTTTGAAAAGAGTTTCTTTGTCTGCAAACCTTTCTATGAAAGAAACAATATTTATTTCACCTTTAAGGGGTAACCATTAGAGAATTTAATTTTCAGATTTGTTTTGACTATTTTGAAAGTAAATTCACTGATCGCTATTGTGTCCATGGAAACAACATGTGCCAGTCAAATTACTTTCAAAATAATTATAAAATATTATGTTGAATATCTGGAAAGTAATTTGATTGATATCTGCTGCTGTGCCTATGTCAGCAACAGGTTCCAGTTAAATTACATCCAAAATACAGCTGTAGGCAAAGGTTTCCAGTCAAATTTGTTTCAAAATATTCATGTTCAATAACTGAATTAAGATTCTTGCATTTCCTGATTCAAATGTTTAAATGTTAATTCCTATGGCTGAGATAACACATGCCTGAGTATGTGTGTATGGTTAGACTAAATGACAAGTGCTTCTAATCACCAATGGGTGAACAGTAAATTAACCCATGTCATGCAGAATTATCAGCATCTATTATTTATTGATCTTGGTAAATGTCTATTTGCATTCCAAGAAGATAATCTTTGAAGATTTACCACTGGAATGATCGACTCGATTACCAAGCCAGTCATATCAGTCATAAATTTTTAAAGATTGTCTTCTCTTGTAATGCAAATGGACATTCAAAAGGCCAATCTTGACAAATAAAGGATTAAGAGATTTCTGAATGAATGGAGTTAACAACACAATATCCTATTCATAGATTGAGCAACCAGAGATATATTACTACGCTCACGCTAATTACTTTGAAAGGGTCTTGACAAAAAAATATAGGTAGCCATCCAGACATCTGCATCAAACCAGCAATCCATAATTCCAATTACAACTAGTGAAGTAAAACAGTACATCTCAAAATTAAAGAATGGAAAAGCAGCAGATGAATTTGGTATCACTTCTGAGCATCTGAAGAATGCTGTCAATGCAGTAGCACCATTTCTATCGCAGATCTGTACAGCAATTGTGAACCACGCTCACATTCCTGAGTCACTCAAATCTGGTCATCTCTCAGCAATACATAAGAAAGGCAAACCAGCTCAATATCTGGACAATTATCGTGGAATCAGTCTCCCCTATTATCTCAAAGATTATAGATCACATGATGCTTGCACATTCCAAAAGCCTTATAGACAGTGTACAAGATGATCTTCAGTATGGGTTCACCGCAAATGCATCACCAGCTATGGCAGCAGTTATCATCACCGAAGCAATCCTCCACGCCAAGAATCGACATTCAGCGCTCTATGTGGCAAGTGTTGATGCACAAAAAGCATTCAATGTCGTAAACCATGACTGGTTAATTAGAAAATATCATAACTACGGCCTTTGCGGGCATTGGCTACAACTGAAAATGCTATCATACAAGAACCTAACTGCTAAGATTAAATATGAGGATCTTATAAGTAGTCCCTTTGCGATCTATCAGGGCGTTAGACAGGGAGGCATGACCAGTGCCTATGGCTATAAAGTCTACATCAATGACCTGCTATTAGATCTTGGCCAGCAAAACTCAGGCCTAAAGATTGGTACAATATACATTGACAGAGTGGCCTGTGCTAACGACCTGGTGCTTATGTCTGACAAGACCAATGATCTTCAACTCAATCTGTCTATAGTCCAGTCATATGCTAATCACGAAAGATATAAGCTTCATCCTACTAAAACGACTATTTCTGTCTTCAACACCAGCATCCCATCAGATACTTGGAGCAGCAGTCACTACTGGCATCTTAATGGAAACCCAGTTATTGTCTGCGAAGAGTTCACACATTTAGGTCTGACCAGAAATATCAATCTTTCATCTCAGCTGTCATCATTCATCAGTGATAGAATTAGTAAAGGGCGACATTTACACGGACTTAATGGTCTTCCACCAACAGTAGCCGACAAACTGTACACTACTTATATCCTACCTTGCTATATGCATGGGCTCGAATCAATATGGATAACGCAGAAGGAGATGGATGCCCTAGAACTATTCCACAGGAGCACTCTCAGATATATACAGCATCTCCCGAAAACCTGTGCGAAAGCAGCCATATATCTTCTACTAGGAGCTAGACCCATAGAAGCAGAAATTGATGCTAGGCGGTTAACTCTATTTGGAGCAATAGCGTGTCAACGAGACTCTACTATTGCAAAACTAGCATATCGTCAGCTCATCATGACTCAACCAAAAGAAAGGAGCTGGTTTTCAATGGTTGCTGCCTTTTTCAAGAAGTACAATTTTGGCAGTCCACTCCGCCTTCTAGAGAATCCTGTAGAGAAATTAACATGGAGTACCAAAGTTCGTAGTAATGTCAACTCGTTCTGGACCAATTCACTCCATGACAAAGCCCATAGTAAGAGCACTCTGCAGCACCTATGTATAGCGAAGTGTCAGATTGGTATTTGACACCATATTTGGACTAATTCATCAGATGTAAGAGATGTACAAAGAGCTACGATTAAAGCAGATTCTTACTGGATGCTACACTCTACAGAACACAAGAACGGGCGTGAATCAGATAGCTGTCCTATGTCAAGTTGAACCAGAGGACTTAGTTCACCTTTTCTTTTACGGTGCAAAACTGTCTACCCAAGCGCAGTCTGCTATAAGAGATATAATGAAAGCCTTCTCCAATCAACACTTAGTGAACAGCAGCTTCTAACACTGACCCTCGATTCTCAGAACCTAAATCCACTAACAACCCCTGAAGGAAGTACCTACAACATCAGTACATCAATTTCGGAAACGATAGAAGTAATGTCTCACTGGCTCTGTTACAGAGCCCGCAAACTTAACTACCTCCACAAATGACGGAAATAGTCATTGCAGAGTAGTGTGAATAGAGATGTACAAATGAACTTTTATGCTAAGTCTACTAACAGAACTGTACATAGCAAAAGCAAAAACTACTAATTTTGGTGTCGGTGCGGCTAACCAGTTTAGCATTACCCTGATAACCAGGGAGACTACATCATAGTTGAAGTTGGTAGTACTTGTTGAACAGATTGTACAGTCAAAAGTGCTTTAGTGACCACCTGTATCTTGGGCCCACAGGATTGCGGTTCTTTAAAATAGATGATTGTATGAATATTATTAATTTTCCTGAAAATCAACATATTGATTAATGCAGCAACAACATTCAGTCCAATTGTTTATTAACCATTTTATGCCCAAACCGGAAAGACCAGCCTTTGTCGTGGTCTTTACAAATGCCCATTTGCAGACCGAGAGAAGAGGATCACTGAGACAATTCAGTGGTTTTGTATGTACGGGTTAACGGGTCAATACATTGGACAAGAGAATGAAGGCACCCATTCCTTACTATTTAGAAGGTGATCATATTTATTGTACTCTAGAGATAGGGTGCTGTAGATTTTCTCAGAAACAAATTAACTAAAATGTGTTGGTTTGCTAAGATCTCAACTGACTTAAGCTAGACTAATTTCAAAATATACATGATTCTGCACACATATATACACCTGTGCAAAAGTTAAGCACCACCATATTTTTACGCACATGCGAGGGTATATTCATGTGCTATGAAGAAAGCAATAGCATAAACATTTATGTACCCATCCATCTTAGTGGAAGAGGTAATAATGCAACTAGAGGAATGCTGAATATGATGGTGGGGAAACACTGTATGTTTTTGTTTGAACTTGAAAACGAGGCCTGAATATGGTTACGTTGACACAACTGACAACTATTTCCCTACAGTTGACACACGTGGCTAGATTGTCATTAATGGTGTCTGAAAACGAAGTTTAACATCTGTGCACGAGTTTGAGACTGTCATTATTAATACCGGGTATATCCACATTGTGCCTGGATGACGGCCTGGACACGACGTCTCATGCTGGTCACCAACCGACTGATACGCCATTGTGGTATTCGTTGCCATTCAAGATGGAGTGCGTCTGTTAATTCCTGTAGGTTCTGCACAGGAGGATCCCTCCTTCTCACCATGTTTCCCAGAATGTTCCAGATATGCTCAATAGGGTTCATGTCAGGGCTCCTTGCTGGCCATGGTAGGGTTTCGATGGCATTCTGGCGTAGGTATTCATGCACAGCTCTAGCACGATGTGGTCGGGCGTTGTCATCCATGAATATAGGGTGGGTTCCAGGTGCATGATTTACAAAATGAGGGACCACAACTCTATCCAGTATGGAATCTTGACATCTTTGTCCATTTAGTGTTCCAGGTACAGTCAACAGATCCAGCTTACAATCAAATGAGATGCACCCCCATATCATAACGGAACCTCCACCAAATTGAACTTCTTCCATGATGTTACGTTGGTCGTACGCCGTGCGTCTGGACCTCCATACACAAGTTCGACCATCTGTGGCATGAAGCAGGAACCGACTTTCATCGGACCAGTGTACCCGTCTCCAGGATCTCATGTTCCAGTGTTTTCTTTCGTTGCACCACCTCAGACGCTCCTCTTTGTGGTGTGCAGTGAGGAGAGGACGTCTGACAGGTCTCCTTTTGACGGTAGACATTGACACTTTATTGCGCGTTTCCTATTACTGGCTGAGCACTCTGCTGTTGGTGAATGGAGATCTCCTAACAAGGCGTACTAGGGCTCGATCATCACGGGCAGTAGTCTTCTTCGGTCTTCCAGATCTAGGCCTGTCCTTCACCTCGTTAGTTTGCCCATGTTTTGCAATCAAACGACTGATTACAGTATGGTTAATGTTCAGCTGTCTGCCAATCTCTTTGCATGACATACCAGTGGTATGCATGCCTATGATTTGACATTTCACACGATCACTTAACCTTCGTCTTGCCATAGCGGTTCACAATCAAGAGCTAATTCTCTCTGTACAAATAAACCACGGTCATGAACACAAAATTCCTAATCTTGTCGCCTAAATCTGTATGTAATGTTCTACACCTCAAACTGGACTTTTACATAACTGAACACGTGTGCTGTTTCCCGCCACGCACGGACATCAAGCGGCGTGAAGTCATGCATGCATGTGCATTTCGTACTTGGAATTATGTCAGCTAACGCCGGGACAAAAAGTATGGCAGCCTAGTTGTACCATCATGTTTCTACGTTCTATTGTTTTTGCTGGTGCTTAACTTTTGCACAGGTGTATATATGTATATTTATGGCTGAGAGCTAAATGTTAAGAAATTCAGAGTAAAATGTGTTAATAAATCAGAGAATTAGATTTCTAATTTCTAGCAACAGAAATCCCATTTTTATGATTTAACAAATAATTTGGTTGAACATTTTGAAATTAATTTGACTGGGTGCTGTGGCTGCTATTTACAGCAGCAGCATCTAGGCTTTCATCCTATTTTGAACGAATGCAAAATGAAAAAATCAGTGCCTTTGAAAAAACCTCAAATGCATTTGAAAACTCAAATCCAAATGCAACCCCTTTTATGCAAATGCAAATACATGCGATTCAAATGCAAGTGCAAATGCATTAGAAATTTCATAATTGCATTTAAATGCAAATGCAAGTGCAATCAAATGCAAATGCATTTGCACGTGTACCCATGCCTGTAATATAGGCACAGCTTTTACGAGGTCGAGGTCAGTAAGTCATAGTATTGACTAGTGTGTTGAGTCCCCTTCGTGTAATTGAGTAACAAGCATTTTGTAAGTAAGTACATGTCCCCTACCTGGTGATATAAATCTTTAGAGATTGACAGACAAAAAATTCATTAAAAATTGACAGAAGCAGCTGAAACTCGAACTTGATCTGTAACTTCTCATAACATAGCAATAAACCAAGTCTCAGTTATATATGTGAAGGAGAAGGAAAGTGTTAAAAGCTGATATATATTTGTATATCCTAAGTCGAAAGGGGACATAACTCCATCAAAAAATGATGCAAACGCGTGGAATGTGTTGTATTCACTAATTTCACGCGTTCTGGGTCATTGGCTCAGGCGACTCTTGCGCCATCGATCTATAGGGCTATGATTTAACCACTTTCAAGACGAATGCAGAGGCTTTATGGAAATATAATTTAAAGGAAATAATAAATAAAGAACTGATTAGTTTGAAAACTTTATGACCCAAAGGTTGTTACTGACATCGACAGCAACAACTTTGAGTCAAATTGTTTTGAAATAATCTGTATAAATAGCTGATGATTATTTATTTTCACACACTCCGGTAAGTCCAGTTTATAGGATGAAGAGTGTGATTGACTTTGTTCATGCCGCAGAGAATAGGTCGACAATGTTCTAACGGGGGGGGCGGGCAGGTGGGGTTGATTAGTCAATTGTCAATTCCTTATAAAACTTGATAATTTTCAATAATTAACCATTCAGTACCACAATTTTGCACATCAATTATAATAATTTAATCAGTGATCGACGATTCTTATCTACAATTCTACAGTCTAGGCCTATGAGTATTTAAGTGGGTTTTTTTCTCAAGTAAACTTAATTTCTGATGTTCTAGTTAATTATTTAATGCGTGATGGAGCTACTTAAAAAGCCCAAATGTTCATCTGCGATTTGGACTCATTTCGGATTCGAACCAGCTAGTGATGGTAGCATTCTAGATGAAGATAAGACTATATGTAAGTTGTGCCTCAAATCAGTTAATGCTAAGACCGGAAACACGTCTAATCTGATGTCTCATCTTAAATCGCATCATTCAACAGAATACGCCACACTACCACAAAGCCGTTCCACACCTCAGAAACGTAAGCGTGAATCAGAACTAGAACAAGCACAACAATCACAACAGACAATTGCCACTGTGTTTCAGAAGGCACAGCCATATGTTAAGGGATCCACAACATCTAAACGCTTGACAGACTCTGTAACCGAATTCATCGTAACTCAGTCTCTGCCCATATACATGGTCGAAAGCAAACCGTTTGCTAAGCTTCTTTCCGCATTTGACAGTCGATATTCATTACCAAGTAGAAAGCATGTGTCTAATGTATTGATTCCAAAGATGTATGCCGAAGTTAGGGAACGTGTGTTATCAGAAGTGTCCGCTGCTCAGTATTTCTCAGCTACGACAGATTTGTGGTCAAGCCATGGCATGACGCCTTACTTAGGATTCACAGTGCATTTTATAGATAAGGATTGGAAACTATGCAATCGTAATCTTCAAACACTGTACTTCCCAGAGGATCATACAGCCGAGAATATAGCTGAGGTGCTCAAATCTACATTAGATAACTGGGGATTGTCAGAGACAAAACTTGCATGTCTAACATCTGATAATGGCTCAAATGTCGTAAAGGCAGCAGATCTATTAAAGTGGAAGCGACTATCGTGTTTCGGCCATAACCTACATCTAAGTGTGAACGCGAGTTTTAAGGATAAACGTGTGTCGCGAGCCGTAGGCTTATGTAAAACATTAACAAGTGCATTCCACCACAGTTGGAAAAAACAGAAGGAACTCCCTAAAGCCCAGACAGAAGAGGGTTTACCGGATCACCAACTCATCGCCAATTGTGAAACACGATGGGGTTCTAAGTACACGATGGTAGAACGGATCGTGGAACAGGAACCGGCGATTCGAAAGGTCCTCAGTCAATACCGTAAGTCCACACACCTTCTGCCATCTTGGCAGGATGTGCAAGTTATGGAGGCATTCTGTACCGCCTTAGAACCCGTTTCTTCCTTTACAGACATCATGTGCGCCGAGAAATATGTCAGTATCTCCGCGGTATATCCATTCATGCAAAAGTTAGAATGTGAAATCCTGGACACTTCAAATGACCAGCATCAACTTACGACAGACATCAAGGATAGGATCAAGGACGATATGCTACGTCGCTATTCAGATATTGACACACAGAATCTGATTAAAATTGCATCTTTCTTAGATCCCCGTTTTAAGAAGGACTATTTAAGTGACCCAGATTATTATGATTTAGTATTAGGTAAGCTACATAGTGAATTATCCATCCTGTCAACTAACGCGAGTTCAGTTTGCGACAATCCTACTAATCCCATAGATGATTCAGATCAGCCTCCACCGGCCAAGAAGCGAATAACATTCACGTCGCTGTTTTCTAAACCCAAGAGTCAGCCTAACCAATCAACTATTGACCATGACGCCACAAAACAGGAGATATTGTGTTATTCCGCCACACCATCAGTAGACATTACGATCGATCCATTGATCTGGTGGAAATCAAACGAATCTCAGTTCCCTCGTTTGGCCAAGTTAGCTAGGAAGTATTTATGTATTTGTGCAACTAGTGTGCCATCTGAAAGGCTATTCAGCAAATCGTGTGCTATTGTCAGTCCACACCGTGCACACTTAAAGCCCACTTAAAGTTAATAAGCCCACATTTCTAGCCTGTAATGCTGGAACATAGGTATTGAGAAATCTTTAATTGCGGACAAAGAGAAAACTATATTTGAAAATTAACAACTAGAATGACTGGCTCAACATTCGAGTCAGTCATTCCAGTGATACATTTTCAAAAAGAGTTCTCTTGGTCAGCAAATGGACTTTTTCTATTAGAAGATTGTGTCAAAGTCTCATCATCGTGCTATCTTTGGAAATATCCAATTGTAGACCAAGAGAAAACTAATTTTGAAAATTTACCACTGGAATGACTGGCTCGATAAGCAGGCCAGTCATTCCAGTGATAAATTTTCAAAAAGAGTCTTGTCTGCAAGTGAATGCATGCTTTCCATGGAAAAAATTCAGTGTTCATTGCCGTCATTATGTTATCTTTACAATTTATATTGTCTCGTTCAATGCTCATGGTCGATCATCACTGTGTAATGTATGCTCACGTTACTTGTCTGTCTATTGCTTTATTACTTTATTGTAAACTACATGGAATGAATGAGTGAGTCAAGAGTGGGGTGGGGGGGGATGAATGAATGACTAATCATATATAGGCCTAATCTACTATTCTCTGAATAAAATTTTATCGCTAAAAAAAATTCAGGTAATTTTGTTATCTTTATACACACATACACGCGCGCAGCTGATCGCGTCTTCAGACCGGGTTCATCCATTTATCGATCACGTGCATAATCGCGTGGTCTATCTCGCGGAGCATTCATTATAAGCTTTCTATAGTAACAATAATAACAGCTGATCGCGAATGCTCCACGAAACACTGCACCTGATTATGACCTGGTTAAAACCAATGAAAGATAGTTGATGTTTTTAACCAATCAGATTGGGCCCTTGGGATTTCCCTTGGAGATTCCTGCGCACACAGTAATGGAGTTAAGGACACTTATGCGCATCTTCCTCTTCACAGTGACAAAGTAAACGCAAAAAGGCGAGAAAAAATATTTTATTTGGTGCTGAAACAAATATAATACAAAGTGTAGGCTTTGTTTGTTTATACATCTAAAAAGGATACCTATTCATAGATTGGCCATATTAACCCTATCATATCCAAAATTATTCCAAATACCGCGATATTAGTAGTTATCGCGGTATTTTTCACAGATACCGTTATCGTCATCCCAATGACAATACCGCCCAGCTCTAATTCGTGGTCACCATTTTTCAAACTCACCTTTCAAATATGATACATATGTTATCATTGGTTAAGCTGCAGTAACAAAAAGCGGGTACGCCATTGGATTCGGTAGCTGCTCTTTTTGGGCTGTATTTTAGTTAGACAGATAATTAAAAAGTCAAGTTTCATACAGGTGAATAAAAACCCATACTAGTTTCTTATATTTATCCAACAATTGAAATTTTTGCTCAGATTATTTATTAGAAGCTGATAATTCGAACATGCGCAATATGTGGGTACCATAGGATATATACCGAATGGGTATATGGGTACAGAAGTTCGTGAATCTAAGCAAATAATGCACTCATGAAAGAAAACTCTTAAACAGATCTGCGCAAGAATTTAACACAATGTGAAATAACACTTCCGAATACAAACGAAGAAATTTCAGTACAAAATTTTAATTTTTAACCAAATACCACGCATTTGAACTGACCCACCTCGCCAGGTTATGTGTGAAATAGCGGTACCAAATTTCGTGAATTGGTGATTATGCATCTTCAGCTGTCTGGTACATGCTTGTAAATCCTTAAATATCACTGTATTAGTTTGTTGAATGTTTCCACTGCTAATTTTGCCCGTTTTAACCAAAAAATTTGTCCTACAAATGAACTTATAAACTATAAAAGCAGTTGATACATTTGAAGAGAAGAAAAAACCCCAAATGGATGCCCCTTTCGTTAGGTAGTGATGTCACATGAAATTCACAAATATTAATGAGCTGAAGAAATGAGCTAACGCTAGGGTCTTTAAATCATGTTCAGCAGGCATAAAGGAAAAAATTTAATAAAATTCTATCGTTAAAAAAACATGTGTGCACTTTATGTTAATTTTGACACTTTGGTAAATGATTAATAAAAACCCACCTCTCCAATAAAATTTAGACGCGCTCCCGTCAATCAGGCTAAACCGACGCGGCGAATAAATGTAACCAAAGCAGGTGGTAACTTTGGATTGTAAAAATTGCTCATTTTAGGTGCTAAACAAGTGCAAGTAAGTAATCTAAGAAAGTGCATTAAGGAAGCTGGCAATTTTTATCACTACCATCATTAATTGTATGAAGTGTCTTGTTTTGACCGTATTTTGCTCAAAACTTTGTCAAAAGCTTCAGAACTGTCAATCAAAATGTGGCTACTGTGTAGATGCGTTCCATGCAACGTTACATCATAGAACGAGAGCGATAAAAACAAATTCACGAATTTCAGTACTCACGAATTTAAGCAACTCGACCATATATATATATATATATATATATATATATATATATATATATATATATATATATATATATATATATACTATGGGTACCGAAGTTCGTGACTCTAAGCAAGTAATGCACTCGTGAAAGAAAACTCTTAAACAGATCTGCGCAAAAATTTAACACAATGTAAAATAACACTTTCGAATACAAATGCAAAAATTTCAGCACAAAACTTTAATCTTTAAACAAATTCCAAGCATCTGAACTGACCCACCTCGGCAGGTTATGTGTGAAATAGCGTACCGAATTTCGTGAATTGGTGATTATGCATCTTCTGCTGTCTGGTACATGCTTGTAAATCCTTAAATGTCACGGTATTGGTTTGTTGAATGTTTCAACTGCTAATTTTTCCCGTTTTAACCCATAAATTAGTCCTACAAATGAATGTATAAACTATAAAAGCAGTTTATACATTTGAAGAGAAGAAAAACCCCAAATGGATGCCGCTTTCGTTAGGTAGTGATGTCACATGAAATTCATAAATACTAATGAGCTGAAGAAATGAACTAACGTTAGGGTCTTTAAAACATGTTCAGCAGGCATAAAGGGAAGAATAAAAAAATTTCTATCGTTAAAAAAACCATGTGTGCACTTTATGTAAATTTTGACATTTTGGTAAATCATTGATAAGCACCCACCCCTTCCTCTAGAGCCTCTCCAATAAAAGTTAGACGCTCTACCGTCAATCAGTCTAATCCGACGCGGCGGGAAAATGTAACCAAAGCAGGTGGTAACTTCGGATTGTGAAAATTGCTCATTTTAGGCGCTAAATAAGCGCAAGTAAGTAATCTAAGAAAGTGCATTAAGTAATCTTGCAATTTTTATCACTACCATCAGTAATTGTATGAAAAGTTCCTTGTTTTGACCGCATTTTGTTCAAAACTGTGTCAAAAGGTTCAGAACTGTCAATCAAAAAGTGGCTACTGTGTAGATGCGTTCCATGCAACGTTACATCATAGAACGAGAGCGATAAAAACAAATTCACGAATTTCGGTACTCACGAATTTAAGCAACTCGACCATATATATATATATATATATATCTATATATCTATCTATATATTGTTCTATGTAGGGGTCCATCGTCTATATAGGCTCCGCCTTTGGTGGACCACCTGTTGTGTAATTACAAACTGTACATTTTATATCAAAATTTGAACTTGAACTTGAACCATAATTAAGAATCTTTCGACTTTTGAGTGTCACGGAAACACATGACATTGCCACCTTTTGGATTAACTGAACGATGTTTTGCTCCATCTCATCGTCATTATCATCACTATCATCTCCGTCTTCTTCGCTTTCGGCATCCATATCATTGTCCTCAGATTCTTTTTCAGACAGCTCGTCCATTTCATCGAAGGAAGTTTTGAAATTTTTCTTCTTCTGTAGCATGGATATTCCGACAGATCATGAGGCACAATTTGTGAGAAAAGTAGGGCAAAGCGGGGTCAATTGAAACAATAGTTATTATTAACACATTTTTGCCTGCTGAGGGAACCTGAGACAAAAACACCAGCTACAAAAAATACTTTACGAAGTCTTTGAGATAACTTGACACCATTTGGGGAGAGCAAAGATCTTATGGATGGGTGATATAAATGCAACAGGACATTGTGATAAACCAAATAGGGTCGGATTCTGTTGAAGCCGGCACTCCGCCTCCATGTAATACAGCATGCATCCCTTAGAAACTTTATAACACTAGGATAATATAATATACATTATGTATTGGTCTGAATGGGGAGCACAGCTTCGGCTGCGCTCCCTCCTCCGCTTCAGCGTTGTAGGTATTTTCCTGTGACAGAAGCCCGCGTGAGGCATTTTTCTCTCACAAAACCAACTTGTTGGCCTGCGCGAGGCATTAATTTATATTAAATTAATTAGCGACATTAGGTTTCCGCTCTTACAGGAGTACCTATTGTATAATTACGGTTAGGATAGGTATCTTCGGCGAGATATAACAACAGTCCATCCATTACGTCTCATTAATATTGTACTTAGTTGACGATTTAATATTGTCAGCAGTATTACTCATACTCATAAGCCGGTCTTTGACTCACTGGCATTATGTCCTTTTATAAGTTTTAGTAAGACACAATGCAGCGTCATACCTGCTACAGCAACAGCCGAGATGATATGGTGGTGTTCACTGTAGGCAGTAATGGTTGCCCGGCCCCATGGGAACAATTTCGTTCCCCTGACCCTGTGGGTCGGATTTTGTGGTCATGTATGCCCCTCCCTCAAACCCGAGGCTAGCTAACCAGTATAGTCAGGCCGGTGGTGAAACACCGGATTCCGAGGTGGAACTTGGTGGGTGGCGTTGTGCCGGAGCTACAATGGCAGATACACCACTCTCCATGCAAATTCTGATAAACGAAGCTCAAATCGATGCATCAAATGAACGCTACTTATTCAGCAGTAATAAAACAAAGCAATTAGCCATCAGAGGTTCGCAAACAGCACATCTAAGCCTAACTGGTGTTCTCCTTGAAAGCACGTGTAAAGAAACACATCTGGTGGGGCTGTACGAATGTGCTCGAAACAAGGACACAATAGTAGCCCGAATGGGATCATCTACAAGAGTATCATATTCACTCATGAGAACGGGACTGCATGGCTTAAACGGGTTGAATCCTCTAACATCAAAACAGCTATGGGATATATACATAAATCCTGTTCTAAAACGCAGACAGAAATATAAAGGCTGGAGAAATTCTGTAGATACTATCTGAAAGCCATGGTAAAGATGGTAATGAGTCATTTTAAGAAATGGATATTCAGACTGGAAACCCATTACAAGTGGTGTACCACAGGGCTATATCCTGGGCCTTGTACTTCTCCTGCTATTCATTAATGGCCTTCCAGACTCCGGAAAGTCAACAGCAAAGCTCTTTGCAGATGACACCAAGCTCTACTGTACACTCAATGATGAAAGCGACTGTGAACTCCTCCAAAATCATCTAAACTCACTTGCTGCTTGGTCTAAAATATGGCTAATGAGGTTCAATGCTGAAAAATGTATCTTCCTAAGAATGAGATCATCCATACATTTTTTGTACTCACTCAATGGACATTACTTAAAAGATGGAACGGAACAGGAGAAACCTAGGCATTCTATTTTCTAACACTCTGAAACCATCGCCACATATTACAACCATAGTAAATAAAGCGAAGAAGAAAAGCGGAATGATCAAAAGATGCTTCACCAACAGATCACATTAGACCTTCACTAGAATATGGATCTATAGTTTGGAATCTGCATCTGGTGAAAGATAAACAACCATTAGAAAAGGTTCCGAAACTGTGCTATAAACAGTGCAACAAAATCCCTATGACTACGCTAGAGGACAGAAGAAGACGTACAGATCTCATCGAGACCTACAAATACCTTAATCTCCTCAATGCTACAGGTGCAACAACACTCTTCCGGTGACCTCTATGCGACCTACGAGAGCATTCGTTCAAACTTCTTAAACAACGATGCAATACAGATCTAGCTAAAATTTTCTTTCCATCCAGAGTAGTTGAGGACTTGAATAATCTACCAGAATCTGTTGCATACGCACCCACTATGGAAGTTTTCAAAAGAAAAATGAGAGCTGTGCCCCTTGGGGAGGACAGCTAACCCACCAAGTATCCAAGTAAGTATCCATTCCTGCATATACCTCCACTCAAACCACCCAAGCCAGGTGGGCATATCCTACCAGCTTCATGACGTTACGAACAAAACCCTGGTGTTACCGAAGCATAATGATAAGGCGAGTCTGTGCTACCATTCTAGTTCAACCGCCACCACTTAATAAACTGTACAGAAAAGTGTGTGTGGACTATCACCTAACACACCCAACACTAAAGCTGGGTTATTTTCACCGTAGGTAACATGTTACATCCTGTAAAGAGTAATAAATTGTCAGGCGGTTGTGTCCTACGAGCCCTTGTAAGGTACCAATAACCTTTAGTGTTACCTCAACCATAATGATAAGGTGGGTTTGTCCTACCATTCTAATAAGCTGACGTCACATTGTAGTTAAAGTATGCTGGAGAACTCTACACCTACCAGAATAACTGGTTGCTAGGTGGGTTAGGCCTCCAAGCTATATGATGTAAATATGTTTATATCTACATCTGTAAATTGTACATACCTCAAACGCTGCAATATGAGCCGCTAAAACTTAAAAGGTGGAAAAAGAAAAAAGAATAAAAAAGAAAGAAATAACGGAAGAAGAAACTTTTGATCATTATCCGCACATTGCGCAACTCGAATGTGTGAACCATTAGAGTGACAATAAGCCCAGTAGGGCCTCCAACGTCGCAACAGATGATGATGATGATGTAACTTACCTCAGATGTCAAATTTCGCTTACATATAACTACACTGGTGTGCTTTGTCCACTGTTGCAAGATAGTATTGTAGGAGAGCTTTGATGGGGAAATAATATTGTTGGATTGATTGTCACATATATTAAAGAAAGACTATACTCATAGCTTGTGTCGGTCTTGACCAAAAAGTTCTGACAAGAATTTTTGAAAATGTTTATATCTACTGCATATTTTACAACAGAACAAAATGTTACAGCCTCTTCTTGGTTATTCCCGCATAAATAACATTGATTGTTGTGACATTATTGTTTACTAGAGATGCTGATTATGTATGTTATATCATCTACAACCTTTTATGTTTTAGTTTCTCACATGACATTTTTGAGGGGTTGACATGATTCACAAGTGATTCCCACATTCTCATTAAGCATGGCTTTTATATGTGCATCTAATCACAATAATAATTAGTTTGTGTTGCTGAAAATAGCTTATCGATAAACAAATTCGTACTTACATCTTCAACTATGCGTTCGTGATGTACTTATCTTCGTCATTCATGATGTCATTGTTTGCGATGTCATTCTATCGGTCCCGTACTTGATTATGACGTCATATGATGGATGGATAGAGTGGAAAGGCCCATTAACCTTTACTGATAAAGATGTTTAACACCATTTGATACGTTTTTCTGAAAATAACCCATTTACGATTATGTTGTGTTGCGACGTCTGTAGCCGCTCGTTCACAAAATTCGTCACATACGTAAATTTCTAATAGACTACATGGTTAATGACTCTCCATTTGTACCAGAGAAACCAACTTATTTAGAGGGTGACATGATTTACAAATGATTCTCACATTCTGATTAAGCACGCCCAATGCTTTTATATATATATATATATATATATATATATATATATATATATATATATATATATATATATATATATATATATATATATATATATATATATATATATATATATATATATATATATATATATATATATATATATATATATATATATATATATATATATATATATATATATATATATATGTATCTAATAACAATTATACTTCTCCATTACTGATAATAGCTAAATGATAAACATATTCATACATACAACACAAATATTTCATGACAAAGATCTCTGGCACCATTTGGTACGTTTTCCTTAAATTGACCCAGATAAAATCTACGGTAATTTAATGATTACAGAAATGCTTTAGGCATTGCTGTTGTAGGGAGTCCGTACCTAGAGTTAGAAATATCATAGATTGTTTAGAAATCTATACAGAAAAAAGAGCAGTAATGGTACAAGAAAACCCCTAATTTTAGAAATTAATAAATGGAGAAAATAAATAAGGGATATAATAATCGTGATTATATTAGCGAGATAGTAATTTGAGCTATCCAATTCAATACCTTGATACCTCCCAAAATAATACAGGTAGATAATAAATGATTGTGTAATAGCAATTGCGCCATTACATAATAATACATAAAAATGTAGCTCCAGCTTGTCGAATGACCATTATTCTGGTGTTGTCCAAGAAACAAGATAAAGTGTGGAGATAGTGTTATCCCATGAAATACAATGCTTGAAGCATGATAATGATAGAAGAACCCGGAAATATATCATATCTGATGATAGATTTTAAGATAGAACCAATTGTCAGTTCACATTAGATGGGTATCAGGGTGGAGAATTACTTACGGAGACAACCATCAGAAACACTAATCATCACACTAATACTAACAAAATTCACGGATATGGACCCCACAAGAACCCATACCGAAGAGGAACGGAGGTGTGGTAGGCCCACACAATTTGGTGGAATGTAGCTCGTGGGGGTATACGCTGGTCCGTTATGTTGCTCCGCTCCATTGCACCGCATGTACAGGAAGCGCGGCAGGGCTGGTTAGCTACGGTTCTCAGGATTACAGATCTCATATCGCGACTCTCCAGAAGGTACAAAGACCGGCTTCTAGAGCCGGTGGAACGATAACATTCCAGTGAGGATGTGCGACCATTGCCAACAAGATTGAACCTCACGGTCTCATCCTGTTGGGGTCACTGGTATATCGGCCCATTACTTAATTTAGGAGTCTGGACATGATAATAAATCAGAAATATATTACTAAGCAAACAATGGTAATCGTTTGTTAGTAGACAAGAGAAAGTATACAGTACATAGAACTAGGTTGGTGTCCTTTTTACGTGGGCTCGTCAGAGGTACCTCACCGATCTGTATGTATCTGAGAGGTATCCCTGCAAGGGAGTGTCCTAACGAGGCTACTTATATAGTTTAATATAAACCACTATACCCCCTATATTACGGTGCGTGCTATAACTTTATTTAGTAGATGATTCTAAACAATAGCTCCCATTGGTGTTCTTTTTGAGTGCGGATAATCATGATCTCCACAAAGAACACCCAAGCTCCAACGTACCACAATTTAAGTTTGTAAATATATATAGAAATATAATAAGAAAAATACAAGGTATATCTAGACCATGTAACATAGCCGTACGAGGTATTTTATTTATTAATCACACTGAATTACTTGCGCACCCCGGGTAAATAAAGGGGTACACAACACGTGTCACTTAGTATTATCATTATAAATACCTATTTGCGGCCCGTTATTGCGGGTCCGCAACAGTCATCTCTCACTGGCCCATATCCATCCTGATGTCTAAGACAGGAAGAAACATAATAAGAAAAATAATATATATGTAATAATAATAACTTAAAAACCGGTTTATCAGGCAGCCTCAGCGTAGCTGAGACTGCATGACGGGATTGCGACGTTATTGCACTGCGGAATGTTGTATTCCTTTTACGTCGCACACGACGTTCTTACAACCTCGGAATCCGCAGTGCTCATTTCGTGTGAGACACAACCGGGCGCTGAAGTGTGCGGTTGTGTCGGATAACCATAGTCATCCTAAGGACGGGATCCAATTGATCTAACATATATAATAAGAAGAAAAGTATTTTAAAAATAAAGTAATAATTAATACATTTCCACGAATCGCCTATTGATATTTCTACTGAATTACATATGATCACACCTCTGCAGCGAAATTTCCCCATTGAGTCTGGGTTCAGCGACTGACGGTGGTGGGTCGCGGTGGATGCACTGTCATTGCTGAAATGCTTTCATTATTATCATTATGGGCACTGTCTGAAACATCCGAAATGATGGTGGCGGAAATATGCGCGTCCATTATGTCTCTCACAGTTACCGCTGGTTCCAATATATCCGTCCGTATAGCAGCGGTGGCACTAGTGGTTGCCAATGTTGCTGATGCGGTGGTGTTGATCACTGTCGTGGTGGCAGTTGTAGTCGTTGTGGTGGTCGCTGTTGCTGTTTTGGTGATGGCGGCGAGCTGTACTGTAGGCTGAAGTCGTAATGCGGGAGCGGATACGGTGGGAGACGACAACTTCCGAAACTTAGCACACTTTAGTAGACGACTTGCGGTGATGTTAGGCACAGCCTGGATATCTTGTGTGTGGGCGATCCGTCTCTTCCCCGCGTATGGACGTTCCGGCGTGGTTCCCTTTCTGATTGCAGGGTCAGAAAGGCGAGGAGGCGGATGCTGAATAACACGGGTCGGTGTTACACTAATTGTCACAGGCTGCGATGGTCCCGGTCCTTCGTCTATGGTAAGTTCGGGTGGAGATGGAGACTGCAGGTACCTTGGAATGTCTATTTCCGCAGGTGTCGTAATTACCACTGAAATCGGTTAACTGGATAACACTGTCTGAGATACTATGGTTGCGGGTGTGGTGACCGTAGCTGGATGGCTAATAACCAGTGCAGGTGCTGGCGAACTGGATTCTGCGGGAGATTTTCGCTTCCTAATCTGCTTCAGGACCGGTGTGGAGGAAATAATAGGTACCGGCGTAATACTTCCAGATGTGGCTGCAGGCAGAATTTCACGTCTGGCCATCGGTACGTTGCTTACTGTAGCCGCGGGAAGACGATGGCTAACGGGATATCTACGAGTAGTGTTCTTCGTGCAGGCCATTTTCTCGGTCAGGAGCACTTTAACCGGGAGTCGAGATTCGAAGCGGGTGGCTAAAACGGCACGATCCTCATTCTCTTCCCCAGGAACTAACGTCACTTCCAACACACGGTGACGATAACGGAGCGCGTGTGTCACCCCGTAGCGAGTAGCGGTGTAGAGGTACTGGCAGGTCACACAAAAGGCTGACTGGAAAAGATGATCCTTATTAACATGAAGGGTGCGGTCGGATTTTCTAGTGAAAGTTCTGGTACATGGCTCTCCGTTAGCTAACAACGAGTTACACGGGAACCGTTTTGGAACTGGTACCAATTCTTCTTCCTCTTCGGAATCCGATAACACTAAATCTTCAAGGAGTGACATCTTGTTCCCGCATGGTAGTTAGTTGCGGGAACCTTATTCAAAACCTAATGCCCTATCTCTTCATGGTTTATGACTTTCCAGGCCAAATATATAATAACGAAATAATAAGAAAAACAGCAGAATTTGGTTTGTGACACGAAAGAAGCCTAATACTATGTTCTTCCCTGGTCTCGAGTTTTGACGGGAAGACAAAGTTTCAGAGTGGGCTTCCTCCTTTTAAACTATTTGGTGACATCACAGGCGGCGGATGACCACACCTAAAAGTTTTAACAGGTGATTCGGTCATTCTTATGTGAATGTTTCCTTGTTTTCCGGTCTGCACGTCATAGGATTAATTCCTCCCATATAAAGGGAAAACTTTTAATCATAGGAAGAATGGCTTATTAAACTTTTTCTTTGCGGAGCCTCACCTTTTAATTAGCGTGAGGCGGTTTTCCAGGTTGGATGCTTATAAACTTGCCTATTTGAATTTTAGGCTGGAGCGCCCGATGAGGTGTGTGGAAGCCAGGTGACGTCAGCGGTAATCCCCCGGACTCACCCTTGCCACTCCTCCATCACGCTGTGGTAGTCGCATCTTTGGGCGGCTCTTTTGTTTAAAGCGTTTGATCCAACTTACTGGAAATAGCAGTAAATGTCACGTAGCTCTAAAAAGCATGTGGTCAATCGGAAACGTTCATGCTATCTATGGCGACGGCCAAAATGCTGTTGCTGAGGTGTAGTTTGTTGCAGAGGCGAGAGATAGAAATATATATGTTACAGCAAGATCTCTATAATGTCCCGTATTTGCGCGAGTTCTTTAACATGCATCTTGGTAGATGTATGTAATAGGTAGTTCTCAGCCCATGTCGATTATAGACTAGAACACAAGGAAGAGAATTTTTGATATTCTCTTTGTAATTTTACTGTCAGATTTTTTATGCTGCTTTACCGGCCCGTGCGCTAATTATTTGTAGCACGGTTGAGCAGTTGTGCTCTTAATCAAAAATTTAACAGTAAAGTTGTAAGTAATTTCGATGTGTGGTTTAAACAGTTCTATTCATGCGGTAGATCAACATTACTGACCCCGTCAAGATAGCTGTGTTTTCCGAGTGGGAGGGCTGGCCAAGCATTCTCCTCAATGGGTAGAACTAGCTCCTGTCCCGGCCTAGACCAAACACATTAGTGCAATTTTAATAATGGTTAAATTACAGTACAACTCGCAAAAATTTGTGCCACAGTTATTACAAGTACAATGCCGTCGTTCGGAGATTGTGAGTGTCTGTATTTCTGTCATGTTGGTGATTTGAATCTGATATGCGTGACTGGTTTTCTGTGGATGGTATTTGCGCTGTGGTGAAGGTGACGTGTTTATAGCCACCAGGTGCATGAGGTTGGAGGAAGAGGCAGCGTGAATGTCATCTTTATCGAACCCTGAGGGTATTTCACTCTGTAATTGCTGAGCCCGTGGGCAGGACTTTAGAACGAAGATGACCTGTTGGATGCCGTCGTAACTTTGATCAATCCATTGTCGAATTAAACATTTCGGTAGCAAAATCCTACTCGTGACTGACGACAATGCGGGCATCTTGCTCTCTTAATAATATTGACTGTTATTATGTGTAGATGAAGTATGTAGTTTAGCTGTTCACGTACGATGTCGGGGAAAAGGGAACGGGGAGGAATGTAGGACAAACGTCCTCCCGTGACGCGTACTGTAGATGGCGTAGTGCTTCCTGATATCCATATGATCAGTTCTCCCATAACTGAATAAGAAGGTGTGTGCGGGAGATTTGTTGATTGCGGTCTGTTGATGATAATTCTGTTGTCGGGAGGTCCGGGCTGCTGTCTGATGCCAATGTTATAGGCGAAGTGGGCATATTCCAGTTTTCCATGCTGATGAATGCCAAGTCTGTTGCTATTTGCGGGAGGTGTAGTCTGCGGGAGGTATTACTTCTCCCGCAATTTGTGCGGGAGGGACTTGTTGCGGGAATATTTATGTCTCTACCGGTAATTAATTAAGACCGGTAGGTGCTGCTAAATGCTGTTGTTGCCGATGTTGAATGTCTCCGTTATGCTGCGTATAACTGAGCAAGTATGTGATGTACGCGCAATGATGAATTGAGGCATCCAGTCTTGAAGGCAGGTGTGTTCTTGTAGGTGTTGACGTTCTGTCTGTTGTGTGATGTTCTGACTGCTCACGGGGGAGTATGGTAGGCCTATTGGATGGGGCGGCCTTTGGATAGGGGGATGTGGTCATCTTCTGTTACAGGTTGGTGTCCTGTCATAATTTTTAGACACCAGGAAAATTCGAGCTGAGAGTCTGCTGAACAGGGTGCTTCACCGCCCACTGCGGGAGGTAATGTTGGTCGGTGCGGTGCGGAATGCCTTCTCCTCTGTTGCAGCAGTCTCTCTCATATCTGAAGATTGACGGTCAACAGACGATGAGTGGAGTGTGAAATGGACTGGGCTGGTGATGTCCGAACTTGGTGTGTAGATAAGGGACGCCAGTTGATTTGGGGTGTTGGTGCGGCGACGGATATGGGTGCCGTTTGGGAGGGAATTGGTCTGGTGTTTTCGGGAGGTGGTCGGGTACACCTTGTTGTATAGTTCTGCGGTTCTCTACAATCATGGAATGTTTCCTTGGTAAGCATCTCCGCGAGAGTTCTGTTGAATCTCTCTACCATCCCGTCGCTCCGGGGGTGGTATGGAGTTGTCCTTGTTTTGACGATATGGAATAATTTGCAGAGCTCTGAAATGAGCCGGCTCTCAAAACTGCTTCTTTGATCGGAGTGCAACTCTTAAGGCATACCAAAGTGGGAGAATACATTGCTGGCCAAGACCTCCGCTACGGTGGATGCCTCTTGGTCCGGCAAAGCAAATGCTTCTACCCACTTCGTAAAATAATCTTGTAATATGCGAATGTATTTATTTCCATCATCCGTCGTATTCAAGGGTCCGAGCACGTCGATAGCCACTCACTCCCATGGTACACCAACAATCTTAATTTGAGATGGTGCGATATGGAGTTGGCCAACAGCGTGTTTTTGGCATGGGATACATTTGGCAACCCATGCCTTGACACTATCGCGAATCCCAATCCAGTGGCATCTCAGTTTGATACGGGCAACAGTCCACTCCACGGCCGGATTCCACTCTGCGCACCTCAATTCGGGGAATTCCGGATAAGGCTGTGTTGACTGTGCCATGGTGGTGGCCTCTCCATGTTCAGCATCCTCGCCGATTCTGCTAAGGGCGTTGGCATTTCCATGCAATTTGCCGGGATGGTGAACAACGTTAAAGTTATAGGCCTGCAGGGATTCCTGCCATCACGCTACCTGGCCCTCCGGATTTTTTAAGTTCCTGAGCCACCGTAGCGAGGCATGGTCTATACGGAGTGTAAAAGGGTGCCCGTACAGAAAGTGTTTGTAATACTTGACGAAATGGACCGCCGTCAATAGTTCTCGCTTGGTGGTTGCATATCTTCTCTCCGTTTTATTCAGAGTACGCGAACAATGACCCAACACCTGCTCTGTTCCATCTTCGGTGACCTGAGATAGAACCGCGTCTATAGCGAAAGTTGACACATCAGTGTCTAGGATGAAATCAAGGTTTGGATTGGGATGAGCAAGAATTGGGGCGGTCGTCAAGAGTTCCTTAAGCGCCCCGAAGGAGCCTTCACAGTCACTCATCCACTCAAATGGTCGATCTTTCTCAGTGATCTTGTAGAGGGGTGAAGCAATCTCACTGAAATATCAGATGTAAGGGCGATAGTGTTGGCATAGGCCAAGGAAACTCTGTGTCTCCGTAACTGAAATGGGCCGAGGCCACTCTGCTACAGCCTTAGTTTTCGATAGCTGTGTAGCCACTCCATCACCGGATATGACGTGTCCCAGGAACTCGACGCTCTGTCTGAAGATATGACATTTCTTCGGTTTGAGTTTCAAATTGGACGTGCGCAATCGGGAAAGCACGGTGTCCAGATTTGTCAAAGTTTGCTCAAGCGTTGGTCCAAAGACTATAACATCATCGATGTAACAGAGACAGATCTCCCATTGCAGGGTGGTTAATACCTGCTCAATGAGTCATTCAAAAGTTCTGGGAGTGTTGCACAACCTGTAGGGCATCTTGCGGAATTGGAAAAGGCCGTCCCTACAAACGAATGCCGTCTTTTCCATATCAGCTTCATCCATGGCTACTTGCCAGTAACCGCTAGCTAAATCAAGGGTACAAAACCCCTTGGCTCCAGACAAGGAATCCAAGGCCTGATCTATCCGAGGTAACAGATACGCATCTTTAACGCTAAGATCATTAAGGCGGCGGTAGTCAATACAAAACCACAAGGTTCCATCCTTTTTTCCTGCTAGCACTATAGGGCTAGCCCATGGAGATGCTGAGGGTTCAATAATACCAGTCCGCAACATGTCATTTACTTGTTATTGTGCTTCCGTTTCTTTGTGAATGGGAAGACGTCATACCGGTTGTCATACAGGGCGATTATTACCTGTATCAATGGAGTGTCGTACGAGATGAGTCTCTCTAAGATCCATATCTCCGGAGGAAAAACTATCGAAGTATTTATGTAGTAGTTTCCGAATTACTCGTTTTTGTGATTGCAGTAATCCAACAGTGGCACGTAGATATAAATCGTGTAAATGTTCAGGTAAATCATCAGTCATTTGCGGTGTTGTGTCAGAAA
This sequence comes from Chaetoderma sp. LZ-2023a, assembly GCA_034401795.1. Taxonomy (NCBI): domain Eukaryota; kingdom Metazoa; phylum Mollusca; class Caudofoveata; order Chaetodermatida; family Chaetodermatidae; genus Chaetoderma; species Chaetoderma sp. LZ-2023a. The sequence goes on along the minus strand of CM067370.1, from coordinate 158,214,914 downwards.
GTGCAGGTGATTCCAGTGAGATTATGTCCACTAAATGGCTGCAGCGTACTCCTGGTTCCAGAGTGATTGGATCTGCAGTACCATTGAACACTCTAAAAGGTATTTGTTTCTTATTAGTAGTGTCCACTATTATGCGGGGACTTGCGCATTGTGAGGCGATCATTTAATCAGGGTCGGGTTCCAGCATGGCGATGTGTGTGTTGCTTCCTAACTGTGGTGTGGTGGACCATAAGATCTGTTCCTGTCCTGGCTCAACTCTAGCGGTACTTGATAATATTACTGCACATGTATTGTACAATGATGATGCTGGTCCGAGAGGGATTCGTCGGCCGTGTATGTCGAGTTCCTGTTGTCTGCAGTGTATGATGGCTTCGCTGGCACTGAGGAAATCAGAGCCAAGTAGGGCGTCGTTATGAATAGAGGCGATGACAACTCTCTGAATGAATTGCATTTCCTCTATTTGGATAACTAAATTAACTACACCGGCTACGGGTACATATGCTCCCGTAGCCGTCTGTAGGTAAATATTTGTAGGCTTAAGGGAAGGCTTTTTATGAGGTGGGATGCTCTCATATAAGCGCTGGTTAAATACTGTGATGGAAGCACCAGTGTCGATGGTGGCACTGGTGGAAACGCCACTAAACAGACAGGCACATTTGTATATTACTTTGCGGTGTACCTGCGGAAGAGTTTCCAATGATGCTGTCCGCGATAATGGCATTGGAGCAGCATCACTCTGTATGTATTTCGACTGTTTCCGTATTGCTTCTTGTAAAGTTGTAGATGGCTGAGTGAGGAAAGGACCAGTTCGCCATCGCCGCTGGTGTGAAGACTGCGGTGAAGACAGAGCTGGGGTTAGCAATGGTGGTGGTGATGTTGTTGTTTCGGTGTAGACAGTATTAGTATAGACGGTGGCGCGTACGGGATGATGGATAAGCTCTACCTGTGCAAGCAATTTCCTACAATGCTTCATAGAATGCTTTGGTGAAGCACAGAAGAAACAATGACGTGCCAGGGACGTGCGTTTCTCCGTCTGTGTTGGCGCTTACGAATCCATGAGGTGGAGGGAATTGTCTTTCCCAAATCGCTGCTGTCTGTTGGTGCGGAAGATGATGCTGGCGGGGGTGATGTTCTGCATACCACCAGAGGGCACCGAGAATCCAGTGTCTTGGTGGCGGGACGTGGTGCTTTCAAAAACGTTGTTTCAGCGGAGGTACTACAACCTACTACTGCCGTTTTACATAGGAAAGAAGGCTTATCGTGTGTGGAAAAAAGAAGGGGATGTCCTTGCTGTGGATGGTGGAGGCAACGTAGGCACGAACATCTATGAAGCCGTGCTTTTTGATGTCGGTGTGTAAGCTGATTCTGGTGGATGATGGTTAGTCACTGAATGGTGTTGCGTGAAAGCCGCAGTTGAGCCGGGAGAAGGATATGGCCACCGAAGTGGCTCCATGTGATTCGGTACCCTTAGGAATTTGACTGCTTCTCTGGTTGCGGTCTGGAGCAGCCGTTGTATAGGTAGGTAGGTTAGGACACCGCTCCCTCCAATGTCCTGGCTGACCGCATCCGAAACAGGTGTTCGGTGGCGGTTGCTGTTCTAAACTGTGTTGTGGCGAGGTTGGTGCTGAGTGTTGTAACTAAGTTGGTGAGTGTGGAGATTTGCTTATTAATCTCTTTTATCTACTCTCTCATGTTGCCGTTGTTGTTGTGGTGTCTGTGTGGTTAGTGTTGCTGATCTGGGGGGAGCACTAGCGGGCGGGGCGAAGCCTGCACCCTTTATCTCGTTGATAGGATGGAGTTGGCGTCGGTTATTCTTTTCCCACTCTAGAAAGTTCTCAATCTGAACCGCGGTTGCCGTTAATTGGGCCAAACTCCCGTGGTCGCCGAGAAATAGTTTTTCTTTTAGGGTGGGCTCACCGCTTAATGCATCGATAAAAGTATCGAGATGCAAATGAATCACGCCCTCCGTATTGGTGCTCGGATATGCGCGGGTAACTATCCTCCTGATTCGGCTAGCTAACTCAGGAAGAGTTTCTCCCACGCGATTTTAACAACCAGGGAAGCGAATATTCATCTCATGACAACAGGACTCTGATGGGCCTATACGGCTATATCTCTCATTTGCAACATCAGTATTTGAACCAGGACCAACAAAAATATGACATTTTTCAGTGGAAATCTATTAGTTTCCCTGTCAAATAAAATTATGTTAAATTTTGGTTGGCTTATGGCGATCAGGTTTGATCAATTATCAACCTCCCTTAAAATGTGATTAGACCTGAGTTCCGAATTATACTTGCCCAATCCCTTATGCGGTTGCACAGGAAAAGTAGTTTTTGCAAAAACCAGGTTATCCAAGATGGCCGCAAAACAAATCGGCCAATCAGTTTGAACATGTTTGAACATGTGAAACAGATTGTTCAGCTGTTGTTTTAGATGAAGTTTCTTGAGTTTCATGTCAATTGGCCAAGTTGTTTCTTTAAATGTAATTTTTAACAAGCGTAAAATCCAAGATGGCCGCCAACAAAATCGACCAAGCAGCTTCCAGGGTCCTACCTGCATCCGGCCATATGGATCCCGTCCAGTTGCTATGGATAAACAGATGCCGGACAGCCAACATAAAATATATTTTCTGATGCTGCTGCATGATTTCATTACTCAGAGTGCAGGAGATGGCTTCTAAATTCTAATAGTATCTAATTCTACCATTCTTCCGAGGGAGGCACCCCCCACCCCATCAAGAAACACCCCCACCCCACCCCCGCCATTATGAAGGAGGGGGAATCTTAGACTCATTCCTCAACTACCCTCACTCACATTAACCCAGAACCACGGCCCCGTGTATATAAATTGTGTTTACCTTTGCACGTGCGTAACACCCCAATTTAAAAACGTTTGATTTAGAGAGCTATTGATGTCTATGATGCCATGGTCAATGGTCACCTGGGGTATTTTTGCGATGCATCAATTGAGCATTGGGGTTGGGGTGGTGATGGGGTGAGGTGCGCGCATGCGTGTCAGGTCTAATCACATTTGAATTTATTTTCAAGCGAGAAAAAGTGTTCAAACGTAGGAGAATCAGCTAGATTCCTTCTCACAACGTCATTTCAAAATATTTCCAAGAATGCCACCACCTAACCCTCCGCCCCGTATGGTGGGTGAGGATCACCCTGTATGGTGGATGAGGATCGCCCCGTATTGTTGGTGAGGATCGCACATTATAGTGATCGCCCTACGATATTCAACAGTCAAGTTTCAATCAAAATATTTTGTGTATTATGAGACACTTCATTTTCATGGTGAAATAAATATGCAATTCAGATTTCAGATGTTTTACTTGTCTTACTTAACTTGCACATTTGAAAACACGCATATTTGTGATGCTACCAATGATAAAAATGTTTCAACGGTGCATAGCCGAGAAATTTGCGTTCTAATTATGTCATTGTGTTTGCAAGTTGTATTTGTTTATAGTTATGATATCTGGGGGTTTATATACATAGGAGAGACTGAGCCATCAAGACTAACATAGTGGGCCGAACCAATTGAAGATGAGTCTCCGTGAGTAATTTATTTCAGTGACTTAATTTATTTAATTCTTTTTGAAGAGGGTTGCGTGGGTGGGGGCGGGGTACAGAAAAGTACAGCCGAACTTTAATGCTCAGTTTGCTCTGAATATTCTAAAAATCATTGAAGTTCTAATCTAAAGTATATAGAAATGGGTAAAGGGCACAGCTGCCCCCGCTGCCTCCGTGCTTCCGGCGCCCCTGCGGATAAACCCCTGTTGATTTAATTATTGTTTGAAAAAGCTTAACCACGGCATAATGAGTATAACTTGGATTCAAATCAGCCCTAAAATAATCAACACTTTAAAATTTGGGACAATTTTGAACATCAGTTTTTTCTTTATATGGACCAGTCCTAAGCATCGTATAGATCAGATCTATGAAGTTTCATTCAAATCGGATAATACCCTGTTGAGTAAATTGTTATTTGAATAAGGCTTAACCACACCATAATACATATAACCTGGATGTAAATCAGCCCTAAAATAATCAAAAGTTCAAGTGCTGCAAAAATATGGAAAAATTTTGGTAAACTATTTTTTCTGATGTGGGCTAGAACATAGCATCGTATGAGAGTTTGTTCAAATCGGATAATCATTTGTTGATTTAATTATCGGTTGAAAAACACTTAACCACAACATAAGGCGTATAACATGGATTCAAATCAGCCCTAAAATCATCACAGTTTAAACGCCCATGGACTATGGAAAAAATTTGAAAATCGACTTCTTTTTCACTTTGAATAGTTCTTAGCACCGGATAGAACAAATCTGGGAAGTTTTATTCAAATCGGATAACCACTTATAAACCTATAAACCCTGATAGCAAGCAAACGTTGGCCCAACGTTGGCCCAGCATTTACCACTACATTGGGCCAACGTAGTTTTGCTCATCGGCCCCGCATTGGCCCGACGTTTGCAACACGTTATTGGGCCAACGTTGAGCCAACGCGCATAAATCTATGAAAATGTTTCAAATATCACACCAGAGAGCATAATTTAACAATTAAAAAATTTTAATTTGAGTATTGTGTTGATTTTGTTTGATTTAATGTGAAATTCCCAATGCTGGCCCAACGTTGTCGCAACGTTGGTAAACAAGTGGTACAGCCAACGTTGGGCCAACGTTGTAATGCCAACTGCGATCTGCCAACCTGTTGCCAACGTTGGCCCAACGTCTACATGTTATCAGGGAATGTTGTTTGAAAAAAGCTTAACTGTAGGAAACAAAAGTAACCTGGTTCAAACATGGTCAACATATGGAAAAATCTTTAAAAAAGATCAATACAATTTTGATGCAGATTAGTCATAAGCATCTCATAGATCAAATCAACTGGCCCAATAGTGAAGGTATGCAGATGTCCCATCTACGCTTATTAGATTTCTATGGTAGCCATTATGCTACTGTAGAGAGCTCATGGCAACGTTAGAAACATGTATGTTCGGTCTATCGTCTGATTACTGAAAACGTTTAGAGACACAACATTATGTATGCTGTTATGGTATTATAGACCATGATGGTTAGACCGGCCAGGAGCCAGAAGAATGAGACGAGCACTGAGAAGCGTCACGATTGACTGGTAGTTGTTGTCAAGTTTCCAAGATGAAATGAACGCAGGCGTTGAACAGCTGTTAGTGACAGCTTACTTCAAAGCGTCAAAATCTTAAAATATCTGGTCAAGCTCACTGATAATATACGGACTTACGTCATCAGTAGTCGCGATAATTAGCCTCATGCGCATGGCCACTCTTAGGCTATAATACCTCAATGGATGGTTTAGAGGTGTGGCTAACAAATGACCACGTGTGTCTTGATGACAGATCTAGGCGCGTGAGGTCATAAGGTGTAAAATCACGTTTAACATACTGCTTGAGCGCATATTTGATGTTATCAAAGTATTCGCTGACCCTGAACAGGCATCAAATATCAGACATCATATTAACCATTTAACCCTAATTTGCCCAAGAAAATTTACATTTTCTCATAGAAAATGTCCATTTGCAGACCAATAGAAGACTATTGTTGAAAATTTACCCCTGGAATGACTGGCTCGGTTATCGAGCCACTCATTGCAGTGTTAATTTTCAACAATAGTCTTCTATTGGTCTGCAAATGGACATTTCTCAAGACCACTGCAGAAGCCGTTTTGGGCTGATATGAGTGTTAAATGGTTAAAGGTTGTCCAATTGATGAATTTTTCAGTTTCGTGTGAGGGCGTGGCGCTGTTTCTAGGTGTTGGTGCTGCCGTTATTTCCACCAGCACTGTCAACTTCTGCAAAGCTTTCCTGATTTTAAGCCTGAATGATATGAGAAATCAATCTTTATCTGAGCAGATAAGCATTATGTTTAGCCATTATGTCGGTCTCTGCTATATTACTAATGATGGTAGTCTTAGACAATAATCTCATTAACAATTTGAACCTCAAAGTATCTTAATTTCAAGGTAACTGCACGCGTAAAATGGTGAATATTTTGAAACTAATTAAGCAGAAGCCTGTCGCAGCAGATAAAGCTTCAAAATAGCTAACACGCTTTTTCGATTGCATTATAGATGGCATGATCAGTCTTTTCTGATTTACCGTTTAGAGTTCGAAGGCTTGATAAGTCAATGAACAATTGCTTTTAAAGATTAATTCAAGATTATAGAAAATCACATCACAACTCATTTCGCACTTCTCGCTTACCGCGAAATATTATGCTTTCAGAAATAAGATTAATTCACATTTCCCATCGAATCATCGCAACGAGTGAGTTGTGCATTTATTATGGCAAATAATTTACGATCCAACCAAACACTTCAGCGATAACACATGGCACTTGAACAATGTAGTGCAATTTAAGAAGGTCGTTTGATTACGACGCATTCAAACTCGAGGAAAGACCACCCTGATTAGTGCTAACGCGGGTTACTGGGCCGGTACTGGGCCAATACCGGGCCATATTGGCCGAGTACCGGCCCTGTAGCCTGTGTTATGAGAGTGCATGCGGATCACCGCCAAATGGTGGCGTATCTTTAAGGTAGGTGGTTGTTAACTAATACCATACCGCGCCACACGTCATTTCCTATGACATCTGACACGCAATAAAAGCTTGATTATAATTAACCCTTTAATCACTAAATTTGGTAAAAAAAAAAAAGAGAATATCTGCTTATTGAATGACCATTTGTAGCCCAAGAGAAAACTAGCTATTGAAAATTTACCACTGGAATGACTAGCTCGGTTACCGAGCCAGTCATTCCAGTGGCAAATTAAAAAAAAATAGTTTTCTCTTGGGATACAAATGGACATTCCTCAAGACCACTGCAGAGGCCGGTTTTGGGCGGTATCGTCATGAAATGGGTAATGACTAGCTTTGTCGCGCCATAAGGTCATCGCTTAAAACAGGGTTCGTCGTACTTGGCGAGGGAAACATAATTTACTACTGAGGCCATCTGAGCGAATGTGTTATAAACGTATAGGCCTATCGTTGCCATTCGGGTGAAAGGTTAAGTACTTAGCTAGGCCTATGTCACATAGGCCATATACTGAACAAGCATAAGATTATTTAACATCTTGAGGAAGAAGAAAGCATCTTGAAGATCAAGACATGAAAGAACAAGGTAATAATAGCTGCAGCAACAACAACAAGCAATCTCAACAGCAACATAGATAGAAGCAACATCATCAGCGGCAGCGGCAGCTTCAGCGGCAGCAGCAGCAGCAGCAGGAATTAAGAGGAGATGTGTCGTCTATATTTATTTAGCGTAATCATTTAATAGTCAAGTTTGTCAACGGAAACGAATATCGAGTATAGTGAATATCCATTTGCAACCCAGGAGGAGACGAGTTTTTGACAATTACCACTGGAAAGGCTGGCTCGGCTATCTTTCTGGAGGACACTGTTGTACCAGTTTTCCTGTCGCCTAGTTCGTCAAAAGGTTAATATCTGAAATACATAGGGCCAGCTCTTAATAAGCCGGTGCAATGGGGCCACATATCTACATACTGTTACTGTACTAACATACGGGTCACTTTGTAGGCTCGGGATCAAATTACGTAGACGTACAGGATGCCGGGTGCTGCAGCTGCTAACTTGGTCATCCACTAAAGGTCAATTCCCATAACTTATATACAGTGCAGTAGTAGCAGACTACATTTTCCACATGGATATGCTGAGAATTTAGAAAACAATTTGACTGAAAATTGTTGGTGGTTAAGCCACCAACAACTTTCAGTCAAATGGTTTGCAAAATATTCAGCAGGTCCGGAGTTATTTCCCGTTGAAATTATTATCTGTTGGCATGCAGAGATCATGCAGACAGCTAAAGGTTAAACGCGTGTACAAAGCCGAGTACATATTATCATACATTACATGCACGTGGATGACAGTGTAGAGCCGCAATTTAACTTAGACTGAATATGGAATTCTCCTTTGTTTTAAGAATTTGACAAAACTGGCCTAATGGAGGATTCCAGTCTATCCATCAATCATATGACGTAGGACGACGTCATAATTAATTACGTTATGAATGACGTAGATAAGTTAGTCACGAACGCGTAATTGATGGCGGACTAAGCGTTGTTGTACGAATTGTAGGCCCATATGCCCTTAATTATTTTGCAACAGCAACTAATCATATTAGTTTCAAAATAGTCAACAGCTTATATTTATAGTTTTCTGGAAATTAATAGTCAGGGAGTTCAGGGATCAATCGATCCCAACATTGGCGAAGCATGGGTAGAGCTTAACCAAAGATTCCTCCCTTGTCTATTAGTATAAATATCTAAAGGAATAATTACTCGCTTGTGACTGATTAAATTGAGTCTAGATTCGCAATGGACCTTTCAATTTTTGGTTATGCCCTGCCTATCTCTAACTAAGCTCCACCCACACTTCGCCGTGTTGGGATTGATCGATCCCCGAATGCCCTAATTATCAATTTCCTAAAATCTATACAGGTAAGCTGTTGAATATTTTGTAACTAGGCAGCAACAGCGCCCAGTCAAATTAGTTTCAAAATATTCAACAGAATATTTATTAAATAGTAAAGACATACAATTCGTACAACAACGCATAGCCCGTCTTCAAATATGCGTTCGTGACGTATATATCGACATCATTCATGGCATCATTCATTATGAGGTCACATGATGTCATGGATTGATAAAGTGTCGATTTTTTAACACGATTTTGAGTAGACACCAGGTGCCCAGGGTTATTAAGTTTTTGGGGCCCCATTGTTCAGGCACTCCCACAGACTATAGGGGCGGATATAGGATTGGGTTAACATAACACAGGGGGTCCTCCCCGAAATTTTTTTCAATCTAGATGCTCTCAGGTGGCGAATATTGGTCTATTCTTCAAGTCAAGAGATGGGTTCTGACCACCAGACACCCCAACCCTATCTAGATGAACCAACTACAGAGATGGAACAAGAGTTGTGAGGGACATGATACTAATTCTGATAATGATAGTGACAATGGCAACTGAGCAACTTTCCGACTGGTGCATATAATTCCGAGCAGGTGGGCCAGTCGTTCGTTCCCCCAGGCCATAACCACGCTACGCTCTGATTGAACCGGTTAATTTTAGAAACATGGCCCAGAATTATGTGTGTATATATAATGCACGATTGTCAATGCAGAATTCATGGTGGTAGTCACCTGTTTAACTGGATTTAGTCCACAGACAATCAGATTCTATGCCAGAAATAAGATCCCGGCGGACAGCAACACAGATATAGGCCTAATGACGCTGTTAAACTGCTTGTCCGCTTGTTGGTAGACGATTCAGACTCTGATGTTAGATGACAGATTTTCAATGAAGCGAAGGAACTTTAGAGCTGTATCATGTAGGTTAGGAAATTAACATATTAGCTATCAATGAACAAAGAATAAAGTTACAATACAACACAACGCAATGAGGGGCTGAGGGAATTGGTATATTATACTACTACTACTACTACTACTGCTACTGCTGCTGCTGCTGCTGCTGCTGCTGCTGCTGCTGCTGCTGCTGCTGCTGCTGCTGCTGCTTTCGTTTAAAGTTACATATTTGTTTTGATAAAATAATTAAAATGGTCGACAAAGGTTTTTTATTGCAACTTTTAGTTGGGTGGGCGGCGCATACAGTCGGGCCCCGGGGCTCCAACCCCGCCAGCCCTTGCATAAACCCGGTTCTAGTAGAGACGGTTAAGCTATATATAGTTACCTGCACGATGATGAATGATGAATGGCACTCGATACTACTCGATAATAGTTATAAAATTGTAAATGAATGATTTTCTCTTGGTCATTCGTATTCAACATAACCTAATATTAACATAACATAACATGTTAACATAACCTAATTGCGTATAAAATTTGTGTTCTTTAATTCTTGTACATTTGATGGACACTTGTCCGGTGTGTAATGGGTGAGTCTCAGGCAGTGTGATCATCCATCACAATTCAGTCAAATCGCATGATTACCTGTAGTGCTGAAATCATCGGCTAGTCTAAACAGGGAGACCACATCGCGAGTGATCTTAAATTGTTGCGATGAAAATACAAAACAAACCTGTTTATTGTTGTTTTGTTTTTGTATGAGGGAGTTATTACAACAAAGCTAAGTAACAAACCCCATACTTAGAGAAGTCTTTCAAATTAAGATCACATGTTAACGAACACCTTGACCAGTTATTGAACCCACAACCAGCGAAAGCGCCTAGCATCGCTGCCCACAAACGCTTCCACTACACAAACGCCGCAAAACAAAAGTCTTATTAAAAGTATTTATTGTAACTGGCTAGACCAGTCAGTTCCTGCAAAGTCCAGCGGATAAGGTCGAGCATGGTTCAAATTGTGATAAAAGCATGAAATCTGGCATATAAATACTTTCATGGGTGTAGAATCATATAAAAGGCAAGACCCACTCCGAATCTTTCCCATGAAAGATAATATTAGAAATTAAAAAAATAGCACCGTTTTGGCATAATTTTCACAGATGAAATTCAAATGGCGCTGTACATAGAACGCTGTTCTTATAATGTCTCCTTAAAACTTAAATGGTTGTTTCACGTGATCATCAGTTATGTTGCATCAGAGAAATCCTATAAAATATACATCTATTGCATTAACACTTTTAATCCGAAAGGCCAAATGCAAAATAAATTTATTCAAATTATGAAACATTCTGCGAAAAATACGAATTTGACGGGGAAATGTATTTGCCTAAGTCAAGAATATATTCCAGTTAAATTAGTTTTGACATACTCGGCAGCATTACCTATAACATTGTCTTGAAATTGATATTTTATGATTTCAGTGTTGAAAGGGTTAACTTCAAAATAAGGGTTATGATCGTATGCTGAGGAATGCAGTATCTGAAGATGTTGCATGTACCAAGTGGGAATTAAAATGTTTGCTATCTATTGATATTAAATGATAGGAAATCATTTCATTCTTCTGCTGGTGATTGTGATCCAGACCTATTAATGAAAAGAAATGCTGAGATTTCTATACCTGTTGTCCCACCACGCTGGAATGGTAAAGCCGGTCAAAACGGCTTCATTAGTTGTCGTAAGAACTCTCAATTTGCATACTAAAACAAAAATATTTAGGAAAACTCTGGATCAATTCATCTGTAAGTTTTCAAAGATATCCTTACTTTCGGTATGCAAATGTTCATTCAAATTGAAAAAAATGTAAATTGTGTTGACAACAGTTGCTCATTAATGGCCTAATCCTGGTTACGCCTATTGTGATATTAACATACTTTAACATTCGAGTATACATATACCAGTCAAGCCTGTCTATACCCGACATTGAACTTGTCATCACAATGTGAAACTTACTAAAGCTAGATTGTCGGTTAAGACAACTCATATGTAAATACAACACACACATACAATGTATCTCATGCAGCCAAATGATTCAGACTCCTCAAGACGAGTTTAGTTTTCTGACCACCTTTCTTAAAGAAGCACCATTTGACACAAGCAGGTGTTCGTGAGCAATTATGAGAAACTCAATATTTACATATTAAGTTTAGTGTGTAGGCTACTTCGAACGGAGGGCATCCTTGTAGTATTTCGTATATGCCAGTATAACATGTTTCAACATATTTGAACATTATTCGACTTTTTGTGTGTTTACTTTTGAATGGCACATCTAATCACATATCTGACACTATTTTACTCCTGATGATGGCAGTTTCCAGCACAGTAACACAGAGCTGTACACCGAAGGCGTATCTTGTAAAACTTACACAAACTGCTGCATGCTTTACTACACGCACAGTAAATTAGTTCATGACACGAACTTGAAGGCTCAGGTCGGGTGATCGACACTGGTGTTCATCTGTCGGCATTCCAACTCCACCCCAATCAGCGAGGCTTGGCAGGACTGGAGTGAGAAACAGGGCGTGTTCCTAAATGTAGCCTGTCTTGAAGATGGCCCTCTTGATGTGCTCACAAAGTGCAGCCTGGCTAGGAAGGATGTTTTCAATTGTCCTGGAACCTTGTGAGAAAAGTGTTTGACACTCCATTGGCATGGCTCGATGAACATGTACGCAAGTACAACAAATCTCTCAATTTCAACAATGTCCTTGTCTGAGACTGTGTGTGGATTTTCTGATAGGCTAGAGAACACAGATGTAACTGCCGGAAATGCCTTCCAGGTGGCATATGCTGATTTTTGCCTCATCCACAGAAAGCTGATATGTCACAATCAACCAGTGATGGCATGGAAGAATGGTAAAGCGGAACACATGTCTGGCAATGATGTGTATGGGTATGTACCGTAAGTCTTTCCTCACTCCAAAAGGCAATCCGCAATTCTTTCAGACCGAATCGTGTCATGTTGGCTACACAAAGAACAACAATATCTGTCTCAACAGTTCTTATCATTACTCAATTGTATCCATTCTTAGCTACATGAGCTGTGTGAGGCAAAACTCGCGTATCAGCTTCTTCCTGACTCCATGGTGCAAGTCAGTCTTTGTTAATTGCAGTAGCACTGACCACATCATTCAAGGTGCTTATTACTTGCTTGTCTTCTATAGCCAATGATTCAATGTGAGTCGCTAGTAACACAAACAGGTCAGCATTGTTTTCATCTCGTCATAGGAAACTCTGCCCATTCGCAGGAAGTCTTCCTTGTCCAACAACTCACGGACGCATACCATGTCCATACAATTCATGTGTGCGTTGCTTCAGGATGGTGGTGAGATATCTGTCCCATACAACGTCAAGATGTATTACAGATTGTGCTTGTGATACAACATAGGCGATTAAGACATTTTTGGCATAGTCTTCAAATGTTCTGTATTTTCCATGAGGTAGCATGTTAACTATGACTGCACTGTCCAATATTCTCATATCGGCCTCCGGTTACTGAACTTGTGAATCCTTCTTTAAACACCGAAGGAGATCGGATTTAAGGCCTATACGATGTTTTCCTCTGGTTGATAAAGACTGTAGACAGGACATGCCCGATGTTCATGCTTAAAGAATTCGGTCACATTCCCATCTCTAGATTGACATGATATGCATAAGCGTGAAAACAGATTGCAGTCATTTTTCAAAGATGAGATTTGTAAGTTTTGACAGTTTTGTACATGGTGTCCCAAAGAGAGGAAGGTTGTTTCTATGTATTGTGGTTGTAATTGGTATAGAACTGTCCTTCATAACCTGCTGCACGTAGTCATCATATTGGGATTGTCCTATTGATGGGCATTCTTGATGGATTCCACTTCACTTTCTGGCATGATATTCTTGTTATCCAAAATGATTAGATCCATAATATCCTCCAAGAATGGATTTGCCATTTCCTTGATTGTGGTCACAAGTGCAGTGATATCCGTAGCAAAAGAATTTTGAACACCAGAAACCTGTGCATGACGGTGGTGTCTGTATTTGGTCTTCATAAAATTAGCCTCAAACTCTCACCACTCGTGCTACCTCCGGTCTTGACACCATCCACCACCGTAGAGCTGCAGGGGCCTCAGTCAAACCCACAGCATCACCATCTCCCTTAATCATTTCATTCTTCTGATCGTGATTGTGATCTAGAACTATTAATGAAAAGAAATGCTGATATTTCTATATCATAGAATTACCCTGCTGGAACTGTTGATAAATATCAGGATGTTTCACTGGTAGGGCCAACATACCGTGAATGTGCATAGGAACCCATCGAACATAGTTGCATTAATCCATTGAAAATAACCATGGAATAAGTTGGCCAACTGTTTGTACGTACAGGGAAAAGTTGCGCTTACGAAGTGATCGTAGATTTTGCAATAAGTTCCAAATTCAAATAAGTACACCAGAAATTGTTGGCTTGGCCTAAGGCAGATATCTGCTTTTTTCCAATGACTTTCCGAGCATTTTCAAAGCAACCATTTCAATATGTAATCCGCCCATCATCGCAACATACACATTGTATCTGCTTTGTAAGAGAGAATAATGACTTGTACATCGCAATGACTGGAGTTTGGCCTGGGTTTATATGTTCAGTTGCATTCTTTATTACTTTCATCGCATGCAGATTCAACCCAGCTGAATGTTTCGGTTCATAGAATAATGTTAGTAGTGCCGGTAGACTCTATTTGATGTGGTGCATGGAATGCTGCCCATGACAAATAGCCTTTATCTATTTGTCAAGAAACTCTTTCATCTTGATCGACCATTCCATCTCCTTGTCTGTTGCAGAAATGTCAGAATCAGATGACGTTTTAAATGGCCCATTTGTTTCAGGTACATGCGGATGTGTGAAAGGGCGAAATATCTGTATATGATACCGGATTTTCAGAGATTTTTCTTTGTTTTGGCAATATTTGGATTGATCATAACTACACCACGATCAGTTCCAAGGTATTCATGACTTGGGTGCTGGGTCAATGCGAGTGCAGTTCCACGGAATGAGTCTGGGGCAGTTGAACAAACGTGTCTTCAATTTTGAAATGGGAAGTCCCAATCCATAGAGTTCGTCTACTAGAAATCTGTGGCTACTATGGGCATGAACTTCCAAATCAATGTATTATGGTAACAGCGTTTCCTTATCCACATTATGGTCGATTTTTGTGGATCCGCTTCTCACTTGACACTCTTAAAAATGAATAGTTGAGAAATTGAAAGTGCTGCAGCTTGTGCCGAGCTTTTCATGACCAGTTTTCTCAGTGATGTTTGTCCCAACCAGAACCATGTCAATCAGTGCTGAAAGCGAAGAAGGTATAGAATGATGCTGACATTCTGAGTTAAAGGATCCGTCAAAGTGCTGCTTTTGGCAAGCATATCTCTACGCACAATTCGCGCTGTCTTTGCTAACAGTATAACTCCGTCGGCAAAGCTGTTTTCAGATGCAAGCTGTAGTGATGGGCCGATATCTTCATCGAAGCCTAGCAGTATCTCACGACATTGGTGGTGTGCTTTGAGATGAGGTAGTTGCAACAAGAGTCATTCTTTCAGTCGAGTAGAATTGACGCTCTCTGGAACATTTGCATTTAATTCGCATAGTCTCGATGTATAGAGTTTCACCAAATGGGAGAGTTTGAATAAATGAACAACGTCATCTATCATTCTTGTCTCTTTTATATATGATATAAGTTCAGCTATCGCGATACCCTTCATTGACGCTTTGCTGTTGCTTTCTTCAGGACATGAAGTGGTTATAAAGTCCAACTAAGCAATTTGTCTGATAAGTAGCATCGGTGCGTGCATGTCACCCATTTACAACCTAGCTAACAGTTTTGTATCTTGAGGTTCTGTGGCATGCGACCGCACTTTTCTGTCTTCGTTTGTAGGAGATGCGTTATGGAAATTTACTCCATGTCCGTCAAAATAGAAGCACATTATTATACTAACAGCCTTACGTTCCAGCACCACTTCGAACAGATCGAGTCTTAACCAGACTAATATCGGTTATAATATCCTCTGATTATCGTTTCTGTGTGCTCTGTAGTTTCAACGAGCTGGATTTGTTGAAGCACGATTTATGTCAAGACGTATGATGCTAAAGTCTGTTTAATTCCACTACCATTATCAAGTCGCGAAATATTGATATTCATTGGTACACATCCAAGTTAATTAAATGCTATGGGAAAATTTTAGCTAACGTATCATATCCTGAACCATAGCTGGTTTGTCTCGTAGAATATGCTAGATAAATGAGCGATTCATCAGTTTGTTCCTGGTGCAAAACACAACAGTTCCATTCAGCTACGAGTACTTGGGATGTAGCATCAATGCTAGAACCGCTAGTAGATGGCTGGGAAGAAACTATCCCACGCCGCGTTGCCACTGTTTGTAGAGTGTTATACAGCAGCTGTAACTATTTCCTCAATCATTGATGATCTAAAACGCATAAACTAGGGCATCAAAATGGTGATGGAATAAATAATTTAACATAATGTAAAATCTGAATT
This sequence comes from Chaetoderma sp. LZ-2023a, assembly GCA_034401795.1. Taxonomy (NCBI): domain Eukaryota; kingdom Metazoa; phylum Mollusca; class Caudofoveata; order Chaetodermatida; family Chaetodermatidae; genus Chaetoderma; species Chaetoderma sp. LZ-2023a. The sequence goes on along the minus strand of CM067370.1, from coordinate 158,198,961 downwards.
ATTCAAAGTGCAGATATTTTTATGTAAACCATTACTCTGCATTCTGATTTTTAATCAGCATGGGAAGGGCTATAGTGTCAAGCCGTGATCACAGCCATTACGTCGGTTGCCTTTGTTGGCGTACAACAAAGGTCAGTCAACATAATGGCTGGACATTTACTGATGGTAGTTGAAACGAACAATGCACAAATTGGTCTTGAATCATTATGGCCGTTAAAGGTCATAATGGCGCTCGAGTGCGCGGATCAGTCAACAAGATGACATCAGTGATTTGTACCACAGGGTTAGGAATGATCGTGTACCGAGCCGGGATTGGCGGAGGCGAGGGTTGATGAGCGTGCTATATTTTGCATGTTTTGTGCGAACGGGATCTTTTTGGGAGATCACTTTTGGTTCACTTTTCAGTCGACTTTTTATAGTACAAACATAAATGTTAGATATTAGTTAGAAGTTTTAGTCAGAGTATAGTTATGATTGTTACAGAGAATAAATTCACAGTATGATACAAGTTTGAAGTTGCTGTTTGTCGATACAAGTATTATAGCTAGAGTGATGCAACAAGACCAGAGAGAAACACTTTGGCACGAATCTAAGAATCTTCGATAAGTCAGATGGCCTGGGGACGGATATACATATTTGATCACAGAATCAAAGGCGAGCCGCGTCCCCCCCCCCCCCACTTGAATTTAGATAATTCTCTTTATCCTAACACATGTATACGCATTGTTTAGTATGTCATTTTAAACATGTTTGAGTAAGTTCAAAATAATATTTATTAAATGAGGAATGTAACTGTGATATATTTAACTTGTAAATTAGTGTAATCTTCCATGTATCGTATATCGTGTTTAATCTATGTTCGTCTTTATATTACGATAGCACGCACAAATTTGTGGAATTCTAACAATTTCTTCAAAGCCAAGGGTTAATTCTATTAGAACCAATAAAATAGTCAGCAAGCTCATTTTGTATTATTATTATTATTATTATTATTATTATTATTATTATTATTATTATTATTATTATTATTATATGCCATTTAGGTGAAAGAGATCCCCTTACGTAATCAGTAAGTAGAAATTATGTTATCTAGATGAGCGTCATATCATTTGGGTCTCTAGTTAATTGGGTTGAAGTGACCTTGACCTTTGACCTTTAAACCTCAAAATTGCCATACGTCCTCGAACCCCGCACGCTACCTTCCACCCAAGTATGATATGAACTAGGTTATACATGTATATTTTGACTACAAATAAAACTTGGAAATTTGTAGTTCGGCACGTCCTTGTTAAGTGTTGTTCATACCCAGCAATGTCACACTTATATTTCAAAAATTAATTCCTCCCATCTCATACAAGATATCAAATGGGTCTTGCTTTTATTTGACTCTGCACACAATACGGTACAAATGTGACAATTTTGGTGCTTTTATCACAATGTTAACAATTCTGCTCAAATCGGGTGCTTATCTGCTGGACTATTATATTATTTCGATAGGCATACACGCTCCAACCACGCACATACACTGTTATCGATGCCCTCACCACTTTGTAACGGGCCAAAACGAACATTAAGGGGACGTATCGTACCCAATGCAAATGATACCGCTCAATGGGCGCATGTCATCAGAATTTTAAAATTGGGCGAATTGATTGAAAGTTGTTGCTGTCCTTGGCAGCAACAGTATTCGCCAAACAGTTTAAAAATAATCAAATAATCGCAGATTATTTACATGGTCAACAAAGGTATATTTCCAGCTGTTTGACACGCAATAAATAAACAAACGATAAATCTGATGATTGAACTATTAATGAATCAATTACTCTACTACACGCATACATTAAAGTTATTCGAATGTAAATGGAACATATATTATTGGCAGTCATGAGCGTCTAGATTTTAACAATTATTACTGGCGTAATCAGAGATGAAAGTCATATAATGATGCTTATAAAGAAATTAAGTCGTGAGCGCGTATTTTTGGTCAAACGTTCAAGAAAACACATGGACACTTGTTGCATATTTTTTTAAACAAATATTACATACAATAATTGTACCGATACATCCTTGATCCCATAAAATCGATATACGGTTCAAACCAGTTTGAAAATTGACATCGTCGCCGGTTTGATATTACGCCATACCGCGCAGTTTACCTGCAATCTGTTCAAAAGGGAAAACGTCGCAAAACGTTTTGTTAAATCTGTAAACTGTGACAATCGGCGACTTTAATATTCATCATTCATGCAATATGCAAGCCGAAGAAATCTGTTACCAGTTTTCGTTTTATGTAGTGCAATTTCAACCTTATTCAAGACGATCCAAACAATTACATAGTGTTTGTGAATAAATCGGTTAAATTATATTTATGCCTCTGCAATTTGTAATAGAAACTGTATAGTTTAAATTGTTGATGTGTACGCATTTCTGCATATTCACATATGCAAACACTGGAAGAGACAAATCGCGCGCTGGCGCACAATGTCCGAAAAGCGCTAGCTACGCGCTCTCACGCTCGCCCACATTTTGGTAGATTATTATCACCATGTGGGGAACATCATGTTTGGTGTCCCCCGTTCCCAAATAAATCATTTGGCTGTGGGGACAGGTCGCGCTTGTCCCATCGCACCCACGTGTTCCACGCGCCCATGGTAGGAATCATTGGTTTAAATGTTATGCTTGTAGCCTGTATATGCAGTGGTCTTGTATTCAATCCTTGAATTGAACAGCTTATCGGATGGGGGTGGATGGGGCTGAAAGTTTTACCAATTACAATATCTGGATCTTTGTTCTCAAAGTGAATACTGCTATCATAACGGGGATCTCGCGCAGACGTGATTTTCTCGCCTTCATTAGATCGACACCAGTTGTCATTGACTCGCCACTATCTCTTCTGCAGGCTAAAGCTTTAGCATGGGTGGCGGGAAGGTGTGGGTTATTGTCTTATCTTTGTTTACTGCTAGTCTGCTAATGAACTCTTACCCCGAAGATAATATTTATTTTAGTTCCACATGTGTTCCTTCTATGAACTAACAACATTGTTGGCAGGCGCGAGAGGCAGAATTACCCATCAAATTATATTATATGGCGTCATAATCAACTAGAAGTTAGACTGACGTCATAATCAATTACGTCATGTATGACTCGATTTAGTCAGTTTTAACCGCTTAGCAGTCCGTCACTATGTATTTACTATTTAATAAACATTCTGTTGAATATTTTGAAACTAATTTGACCGCGCTCAAAATGCAAATTAGTTTCAAAATATTCAACATCTTACCTGTATGGTTTTCAGGAAATTGAGATTCAGAGAGTGCATGGATCAATTGATACCATCACGGGCAAAGTGTGGGTAGAGCTTAGCTAGAGATGCGCGGGGCATAGCTAAAACGGGATTCCTCTATTGCAGGATAAACGCAAAGTTATTTGATTTAAAATTGAAATTGCCGAATAATGCAATGAAATTTAACCGAACCATTACTTTAAGATTATTCCTCATATTATTGGTATGGTTTATTCTGAACATGTCGTGCGTAGCTTATCAGATTGGTCTTGTTAATCCATGATAAGGCTTGCTTTATCTACTAGCTTGTAGCTTTTATCATTTCACTGCGCATTCAAAGCCTCGAAATTCTGATTCAAGGAGATAATCTTGAGGATCGGCTGGGACAGACACCGTCACCTGTGCCTGCAGGTCCCTGATCATTTGTTCTTCGTTTTATTGCACGTACCTTTCGCATTTTCCTCTGGAAATTTAGAATTTACCTGAGTATAAAATTTACCTGTCTGTCTGCTGAATTTCTGCAGACTTCCATGGTGTTTCAACTCTGGGCCTACTGAATATTTCGAAAACAATTTGACTGAAAGTTGTTGGTGGCTTAGCCACCAACAACTTTCAATCAAATTGTTTTCAAAATATTCAGCAGCTATAGAGTTATTGCGCATTGAAATTATTGCCTGGTGGATTGCAGCTAACAACATTCTGTGATATGTGAAAATAAGAACCGTTCGCTACATAAAAAAGCAATACCTTTGAGAACAAAATTGGTGCCAAGTTCCTTGTAGACGCGCGGCTTCGGCACCCTGTGAGACATCTCAAAGACTGCTAAACTTACCCCCATTGCGAATAAAGGAAGGCCATAATGGCGGTTGACACAGGCCGATTTAGCATTGACAATGGATCAAGTGATGGAAAAATACTACTGGCGCCTGCATGGAATATGAAAAGAGCTTCCCGGAGGATGTCAGAATTTGGTATGGTTAATATCTACACATTTATTTATATAATTGAGGGATTCGTTTCTAGCTATGCTCCGCCCATTTCTAGCTAAGCTCCACCCACCTTGTTTGCGCATTTGATTTGATTTTACCACGTTGAACCACGAATTCCCATAATATGCCGATAACCTGTTGATTAGTTTGAAACAAATTTGATAGAATATTTATTAAATTGTAAATTCACCAATGATATAAAAATCAGATGATTCCGGTTGGCCCCTTCCCCTTTCACGACGGACCTACGTCATTTGATTATGACATCAAATACTTCAGTGACCGAACGGATTCTTCTATTAACTATAGCGCACACATTGTTGAAGGCACTAGGTCGGAAATGACGTCATACGATCACTCCATCTGACACCAGACCTATCTTCCTGTAGCCAACACAAAAGGGATTACTGGATTAACAGTAGATGATATTGATGACCTGAAAAGCTTCAGAGCGACAATTGACCTTTCAAGTTTAGCTATGCCCCGCCCATCTATAGCTAAGCTCCACCCTCGCCTCGCACGTGTTGGGATAGAGCGATCCCTGAACTCCCTGACTATCAATTTCCAGAAAATTATACATGTAAGCTGTTGAATATTTTGAAACTATTTTGACTGGGTGCTGTTACAGCAACAGCGCCCCCTCAAATTAGTTTCAAAATATTCAACAGCATATTTATTAAAAAGTAAAGATATACAATTCGTCCAACAACGCTTAGTCCGTCACCAATTATGCGTTCGTGGCGTATTTGTCTAAGTCATTCATGACGTCATTGATTATGACGTCATTGATTATGACTTCACCCTACATGCCACATAGTTGATTATGACGTCACATGATGGATGGATAAACTGGAAAGGTCCATGGGCATGTTTTGGCGTGCTTTGGTTGTGCATTCATGTTTAATGTAAGAGGAATGCAAACTACCAGATTTTGAGGATGATTATCTTAACTTTCGTGAGGTTACAGCCCACATATTTAAATTCGATGTACATGCTGTTGTGGTGTTTGCTTGTGATGAGTGGAAAACAAGGATAGCAGACGTGCATCTGGACCTGATGGTATGAGCACTGAACTATTCAAATATGCAACTGACATTATCTCAAAACTGATCACGCACCTGATCAATTCAGCTTTTACGCACCACCTTCCCATCAACGCTGTAGGCCAAGGCACTCTTATCGCACTAACCCAGCCCAAGAGGCCACCTGGGCCCCAGCCAATCTGCGTTCCATTGTCCTCCTCAACAGCATATGGAAAATCCTATCCAATGTTACCCTATGCCGCATCCGAGACAAGATCGATAACTTCACCGGATCATGTCAAAGTGGCTTCAAATGTGGACGCAGCTGCACAGACATTGTATGGCTCAACGCATGCTTGTGTCGGTAGTCACAAACACAAGGATTTCCACAAAATGGGCATTGACATGTCACGAGCCTTCGACACAATTAAACGCTCAATGATCATAAATGTACTACGCCAGGCCAGTTGCAATGAAGATGAGCTACGACTAGTGAGACTACTGCTAGCAGACACCAAACTGAGAGTACGAGTCAAGTCAGTGAAATCTGTAGTTTGAGACATCAATCGGCTCTCAACAGGGAGATGGTGTCTCTCCGGTGCTTTTCACCTCTTACCTTGCTGCTGCATTGAAATCCGTGCGGAAAGGTTCCACAAGACCAAACGCACGCACGCACGCACGCACGCACGCACGCACGCACGCACGCACGCACGCACGCACGCACGCACGCACGCACGCACGCACGCACGCACGCACGCACGCACGCACGCACGCACGCACGCACGCACGCACGCACGCACGCACGCACGCACGCACGCACGCACGCACGCACGCACGCACGCACACACACACACACGTGTTTATGGTGGATAATGACACCAGTCAGAGCGCATGAAAGTCACTACTACATGAAATACGCATTTTAGAAGGAAATTGATTTTATATTTATATATCATATCACATTATCTACCCATATATAACTTTGAAATTTCCAGCCTCAGATTAGATTTGAAGTAAAAATGTATTTTTCCTTTTGATATTTTCCCTGAAAGTCGCTACATCGCTTTGACAAAGTCTCGCGCAATCTCGTTCTCGTCGTGACTCGTACGTGAACACAAACCTTTTGCTGTCAACCTTGAAGGCTATTTTTGTATATCTATGATTTGGAGCCGTCATCACTTGTAAATGAGAATAGTACTGCTGGTAGCAATATTAAATCAACATACAAGGAAACGACTCGATATTTCACAGGGCAGCCCTCATTGAGAATGGAGCTAGCGCTGTTAACAGTTGGTAAGGCTACGTTTATATAATGCAACCTGCGTATCCTTGATGCTGTATAACTGTAACAGCTCCACAGCTCCAAAGACAGCTCTATACAATCTCGATGCATGTCACCACAAACACCGCACCATCACTGGACACCGATGGCCAGACAGCGTAATTTCCAACGATGCACTATACACGATGTGTAATACGTCGCCGCTGTCTGTAAAAGTCACACAGCAAAGATGGTCCATGTTTGGCCATGTGCTAAGGATGCCAGAAGAGACACCAGCAGAGAGAGCCTTGGAATTCGCTTTACTCGGACTCAGCAAATACAAATCCAAGAGAGGACGTCGCTGCATAAATCTGCTAAGCTTGCTGCGAGGTGACCTCAAGAAAGCAGGACTCGGTACACTCAAGTCAAGAATGGACCTGAAGTAGCTAAGGATTTTGGCTGAGGAAAAGACACAGTGGGTAAAAGCGAAGAAGAATTGATTGCAGCTGTAGGATGTTGCTGCTACTACTACAGCCGCAGAATATAGTAATCACATATAGCAGACGTGTGCAGCTATTTTGAATCAAACTGTGTACGTCTATGCAAACGCTGTAGACATAGTGAGTGAGGTGAACTGGCATCGGTAGAGTGAAAGCTAGGTAGATTTCATCTACGTATGTCATTCACGAGTGCTGTTGGATACAAGGTAGATGTAACAAGTGGAAGCGGACTCAAGAACCCGAGGTCGCTTATTTACGCAACAGAGTCGATTGAAAGTATGTGTACACGTCATGCATATGCTATGTCACCACGTGTCCATTACTTGATCCATGGAGCATTAGCATTTGTTTTCTTGGAATTGAAATAAATGAAGACTTCTGTGCAGAACTTGATCTTGACAGTCAGTGTCACGCATGAACCCCAACCTATGTATGACGTGACCAACAATCCTGTTCTGACCATGATCAATGAAAAGCTCAATGCTCTCAAGATATAGGCAGCTATACTACTATTCGAACAGCCACGTGGTGGGTACACTCCTGATAACGCAAGTTACGGGTGCTGAGCGGAGGAAATCTTGCAAAGGCCCATGGGATAACCAGGATGTAGAAAACTCTTTGAATGGTAAGCGTCCATTTTCCGTTGACAAAAGTCATGAATTAATGTCGATAATTTCACTTCTAGTGTTGTAGACCTACAAGTGATACAATGGTTGTTGTGCCGTAGTAGACACAGGCAATGACGACATTAATGGGCCATCAAGATATTCAGAGATGTTCAGTTGTAATGAAAAGACAGGGCCATTCCACTGTCACCAGTCAGCACCTCTGTACATGGCCGTAGATAGGGGTGCTAGAGCCCCCATACACCCACATCCCCTTTTGTTGGAATTATTTTTTGTAGAAATGAAATAAAATATTTCAAAAATTTATAAAAGTTCAATTTAACGGCTAACTGAGTGTTCATACCTAGCTCCGAAAATGACAGAGATGTCAGCTAACAGCATCCAAAGTTCTAAATTTTCACGGCGGAGGACATCGCCCCTAACCACTGTTGTGTGTTGACTACTGTATAATATTAATTCCCAAAACTTGTCTATACCCTTGTTGTGAAAACAGGATTATCTGTGTGAGAAAATCAGATCAGGGATTTGTTTCATGGCCAGAGTATGTGTTAGGTACACATCCCCTTCCACTGCACAGATTATGGAGCAAACTCGAACATTCAAAAGTGCCCATGTCCACGGAAATATTATCCATTGATGGCATGCCTATCACCGTTCAATAAGATCGATTCCTGCAAAATATAGGGGAAAAGACCAAGTTGATAGAGGGTTTAGTGCAGATGGCACAGGACAGGATACGAGTAAAAAGTCAGACGCAAATGCTGATACGAAATAAAACTGTAACTTACATTATAAAGGCGTGGTAGTTATCGACACTGATAGAGATTTACCTATTTTGTCGACTCAACTTTCTCAACCAGATAATTATCTCTACTTCTTCAAACCAGGAACAAAAATATTTATCAGACGTGTTCATTGTCGTTTACCACAGGGATTCTTCCATAATGTGTACATTCTACAATCAATGACAGATTGTCAAACCACTTTGGCTCTGGCCTTTGCAGACAAGAGAAAAAGAAAGCAGCCAAGCGACTACTGGAGCGTCTTGATCAATGGAAATGTGTGGACATCATCAATTACCCACCCATCCACTTCACACCATTAATTATATGTTTCCTTGCATCTTCTGGAGAAGTGTTTCTACTGTCGCTTTACTGAGCTCTGAGGGCGACACCATGTCTGCACAAACATAGATAGCATTGTTTAATAAATATAACAATTCAGGTTAATTTCTACATCGCATGCGAACACGTGCTGCAGCAAAGGAACATTTCATAACACAGGTTACTGGGCCAATAACGGTTCATATTGGCCAGGTATTGGCTTATTATTTGCCCAGTAACTTGCGTTAACAGGGTTGTATGTGTGTTTATCATCAGGTGGACTTACCACCGATTGAATGGGGTTGGAATTTTGCTATTTGGCAGCTTCATTGGCAGCTCTGGATATTCCTTTGAATTTAATTCATTGCGAAGTGCTGCAGAATCGACTACTTGAAGGCTGAACGTCAGTTTTCGCTGCTATGTGGTCAGTGTCCCGGTGGTGTTTGTATATCAATTCTGGAAACACTGGAGACTGGTCAACACGCTGACGTTTAGCCAAGCAGTGAAGTCCAATATGAAGAGCCATGTGGGCATGTTCAATCTGGCAATAGTTCTTATGATGAACTATACATATCTACACGAGGAATGCATGGTCAGCTCTTATGTTCGTTTGCATGAACCTACAATATAAACATCGGCGAGGTCATAGAATGTTCTGAAGCTAATGCTAAAGAGAATATTCAACTCAGGCTAAGTATGTAAACAAGCATTGCGCGGTTTTCCGAGCCTTGACATCAGGTCCTTTTAGGTGAATTTGAGTTCTTGACCAAAAAATCAACTTTCTCCAGGACACCACGGGAGAGGGCGTCTCTAAGTTGACAGAACTTGTGCCCAATCACATTGTACATATATGTTACAATAAAATATGCTTTAAAAACCCACGGGCAGCCTCACATATTGGTCAAGGATCATTCAGCAAAACTGGAGTTATCGTGCTGTCCATGTTTTATATTTTCGATTACAATGACCGTAACGCTTTGACATTTTGATCCAACATCAATACACGTTTTGGGAATCCCAAGCCCATTCTCTCACCCACGGTTGACGGAGTTCCTCTAAAGGAGAACGATAGTTATTGTGGCGTGCAAGAAGGCAAGCAGGCAGGCACAACACTATCTCTTTACTAAGCGATTGTAATAAACTATAGTTATTAGGTAGATAACTGACTAGAATCTGGCTTGTTTGGCGTTGGTGTTGCTTGCTCAACATTGTTGCATGTTCATGTGAGCATGTTGTCACCGAATAGCAGCCTATATAGTTTCTTATTTCTAATATACGTTTCATATTATTACAGTTATCTGCATAAATAAAAGCTAAAATACTATAAAGAAACAACAGATCACTACCATTGAATATTTTGAAACAAATTGGTTTAAACAAATTATTTTTTTGCAATGTGTTCTATTTGCTCTGTATGGTACAACAACAGCACTGATTTCAACGTGTCATGCTCATTTGAAGCACAACTGCCCATCCACCAATATTATCTTTGGGTTAGAATTGCGGGTTTGCATTCCAGTGATTTCCTCCAAATGAACGTTCCACTGTTTATGATTTTTGGTACTACGGCACTGAGTGTGCATTTTCTGTTGTTATCCTAGAATCATTTAATCTCGGAGCACGCAGCTTTCACCACAACACGCAAGGTTGGTTCAACAACCGTCTATGCCTATAACCGATAAGCAGCCTTTAGACGTTTGTTATCTGTTTTTGCTAGTTCACAAGTGACATGATAAAGTATATCTGATAAGAAAATAACGCATTTCTTTTCTGAGCATATCGATGCATTATGACTAGAATGATCAACAAACTACCATATAATTTGAGGTCTACAAATGGATACAATTTTTCTTTCTTTCACTATTCAGGACTGTCAAAATTCTGAAATTCGTGACGCAGTTCTCTTTCTCGCGACTTTCATGCAAGGGATATTATGATGGCGGTTTTGAAATTGAATTAACTGAGAGTCTATGGGAGCAACATGCTCTAGTAAAATTCGTTCCAATTATATTCAACACCTTACCTGTATAGTTGTCTTATAATTCAGAAACTATTATTTCAGGGGTAAAAGGTTGAAATCAGAGTCATGCCAGTTCCTTGCAACGATGCACAGATTCAAGTACAAACGTGGCATGAGGCAAACAGCGGTTGAAGTTGAATACGTGATGGAATAGAGGGATCCGATCTGTCACTCAAGTATCTGACGTCATAATCAAAATAGGTCACATGTTAGCAGATGTCAAAATCAAAATGACATAGCTCCATCGAAAAATCGAAAGGTACGTCAAAAAAATATACGAATAGTATGTCTTTAATGAATTTTCAAATTAATAAACATTATGTTGAATATTTGGAAACTAATGTGATTGGGAGCTGTTGCTGGCATAGGCAGGAATTAACAGCCCATAGTCAAATTATTTTCAAACTATTCAACAGCTTACTGGTTTCAAAATTTCTAATCGATTCCAATATGCCTAAAAAGTGGGCGGAGCTTAGCTAGAAATGATTGAGCATAGATAGAAATGACTCGATAATTATCGGTATCCATTTCTATCAAGGCAAGATATTCATGGATAAGCCCAAAATGCATTGGATATGGGTTCAATGTATACCATGTATTCCTCATATAACAATGTCAAGTGTGTATGCACAGATATTGTAAGATAATGTCAGAATGTCGTAGTCTAGAAAATATAGGACAAATATTATTAACGTTGAAGCGTATGCCTATGGGTTTAAGGTTTTCACAAATGAAGACTTGGTGCTATTTTAATACAAGGTCAAATTTGCATTAGTAAGTTCAAGTCAATCTATTAATGGCCTAACACAGGACAAATTGCAATATGATCGTTCATGTTTTTGTTCATTAGAGCTGTTTTATAAATTTGGTGGAACATGTTGGGGTGTTCATGTTGGGAATCTATTGGACTGTTAAATTATACGTCAGCAAGGGAAGATGACAATGAGAATAACTTAGATGCATGAGTTGGTTCTGTCAAAGACTTAAAACATACAGGTAAATATAGAAATCAAATGCAAATATATTCAAAGGCATTGGTGTAGGCTTTCGCTGGCGGAATTTGAAAAGTGGGACTATTATTCAATAGTCATTAGATGTCGAATGTGGATATTCACCTAAACCACTTGAACTCTCTCGCTTGTAATCTTGAATGGGATATCTCAACTATTTTTTAATTGGTATTCTAATTTTTTTATCATTCAGAAGCTGTTTCGAAAATGTTAGTGCAGACTCCGTTATCGTGGATGCATTGTTAATGGAACTTTCCAGTTTATCCATCAATCATATGACATCATAATCAACTGCGTGACGAATAAGATGACGACATAATCAATGTCATCATGATTGGCGTAGATAAGTCACGGGCGCTTAATTGGTGACGGACTAAGCGTTGGTGTAAGAATTGTATGTCTTTAGTATTTAATAAACATACTGTTGAATAATTTGAAACTAATTTGACTAGGCGCTGTTGGTTCCAGGGATGGACAACAATGGAGGACTCCAGTTTTAGCTATGCCCCGTCTATCTCTATCTAAGCTGCACCCGCACCTCGCTCTTGTTGGGACCGATAGATTCATGAACTGATTGACTATCAGTTTTCAGAAAATTATACAGGTAAGCTGTTGAATATTTTGAAACTGAACTGGGCGCTGTTGCTGCCTATGGTCGCTGTTGTTGTCTATTTACTGGACACTTTCTGGCAGTCACTGAACAGATGTATATTCGTGGTGTATGCTGTTACAATTACTGATGCTGCCTATGCCAGAAAATACAGAACTCAGACTCCTGCATCAGTGGGCAAATGGGAGGAAATGGTCTCAATTCCGGAATATAAATTTCAAACTACATCTGAGGTCACTATCTATGCTAATGTTATATCAAATAGGGTTCCTTCAATAAATCCGTCCATATGTCCAAAGAAATCCCTTATCTTACATTCTGCTTGGTTGTTGGTGATTGGATGGGTTGTGGTCGTGTCTCCTCTCCAAGTACTTGTACCACCACCAACCCCAACCCCACCACCACCACCACCACCACCACCACCCCACCCTTTACACCCGATGGGGAAGGGTGGTGTGGGGGAAGGGTGCGTACACGCATTTGGAGAGGAGACATGACATCACCCATCCAATCACTAACAACCATGCAGAATGTAAGATAATGGTGGTACGTTGTAATCGTAGTAGAGACTATGCCTTTCATAACACCTTCTACCATATAACTGCAATGCTAGCGTTCGTAGGTTAATATGAGTGTAAATCTATCGTGGAATCAGTACTTGTTTCGCGCCAATGGGTAACGTTTTAAGTTACCCTAAGTACTGACTGATCACGATCTTAACTCACTGAGGATAACGAGCATGCAATTCAGAGCTATAATAGTATTTAACCATAATATTAATGTACTGTTCTGTTTATCCTTCCTCACTAGACATTCCAATTGCACGACCGACTCCATTATGGCGTTCCTCCCGACTGTCATTGGCGATTGTCGCATTCTGGGGCTTCGTCAATCTGTACGCACAACGTATTAATATGAGCGTGGCTTTGTTGTGTATGGTCAATCACACTGCCGTCTCCGAGCTCAGCGATGCTCGGCTCAACATCTCCGTGGCGGAGGGTTTCTATTTGAATACTAGCGTGCCAAATACAGATCTGGTTTGCCCGAATGAAGTAAATGGAGCAAATGTACTCAGGGTATGTGGAATTGATCAACGTTGTTGCTCATATGAACGCTATAAAGATCTTTTCATTTCAATTGTGGCTTTCTTTTATGCAGTCCGACACGTATTGTAGCAGAAATTTGCATTGAAATTTATATTCTGATATGCAAGTATGCATATGTTCGCAAAATAGGCCTATTTCATTCAAGTAAATGAAGTAATATGTAAACTAATCTGAGAATCTACCTTAGACCCATAGAACGCAGGTTACTAAGTCGGTACTGTGCATATAACATAGATTATGACACGTCATAGAACTTGGGCTGTTTATAACAACTGCTTTTTAGTAAACAACAACCTGGATAATGCAGGTTACTGGGCCGGTAATGGACCAATATTAGGCCATACTGTCCCGGAATCGGGCCAGTACCGACCCAGTAAGTTGCATTATCAGGGAGATTGCTTATATTATGTATCTTATTTATTTATTTATTTATTTATTTATAGTTATTAGCTAGCTCCAATCTGTGATTATCTGTCAGGTAATACCACCATGAATATGTAATTCTTTGGCATATTGTGTATGCCTATATGAGTTAGTGAACAGAAGGCATGTGTGCGTTTTTAAAGCAAAACGTATTGTTACTAAGTGTGTTCACAAATTACCGCCACCTTGTTTTCAAGGTCAACAGAAATTGGACTCGTAATGAAGTAGAAATACGCAAACAAAAATGATAATCAAATGCTTGTTTTCAGGATGGCAGATTCGCGTGGCCCAAAGAGATTCAAGGTATTATTCTGGGCTCATTCTTCTGGGGCTACCTGCTGACTCAAGTCCCCGGGGGATGGCTGGCAGGAAGGTTTGGTACAAAACGTGTGTTTGGTTTCTGTATGGCTCTGTGCGCCCTCTGCACGTTATTGATGCCCATGGCAGCAGAGGCACATTACGGTTTCCTGATATTCCTTCGCTTCCTAGCAGGAGCCCTAGAGGTATCATTCTATATGCTGCTAAAATCTGAAATTAGTTTAATGATCTTGGGGACTCCAGAATTAATAAGAAAAATTATTTCAAACCCAAAAAATGTTGCTCGTATATTATCATTGAAGATTTATGAAGAACTGACAATTAATTATAATGAAGAATCACGAATAAACTAGTCCATTAAGTATGTAATTGTAGTAATCATTATAAATTCACAATTCACCTTTCCAGAGTACCCACCCATCATATGACGTCAAAATGAACTGCGGGGTGTGTACAATGACATCATAATGAATGATGTCGATAAGTACGTCACGAACGCATATTTGAAGACGGTCTTTGCGTTGTTGTACAAATTGTTTGCTTTTACCATTTAATAAATATTCTGTTGACTATTTTGAAACTAATTTGACTGGGCGCTGTTGCTGCCAATTAGTTACAAAATATTCAACAGCTTCCCTGTATTGTTTTCAGGAAATTGATAGATAGAGCATTTGGGGATCGATCAATCCCAGCACGGCGAGGTGTGGGTGGAGCTTAGCTAGTGATGGGCGGGGCATAGCTAAAAATGGAAAGGTCCATTGTCTCTTTGTTTTAAATAATTTGTTCATTTTCGAATGAGTGTGAGCCAGCTCGTCAATGCTTTTATCCGGCAGACAAGAGGTAGTGATTAAGGAAGCAGATGTAGCGAAGGTTGCTCTTCAATTAACCTCTCTTGTGTCAACAGCGCCTTAAAGCGCTCAAAATACTACTTGATATATCGATTAAACATTTTGATGGTCAAGAGTATTTTTGTAAAATTACCATTGAATTCTTTTTCGCCGTCTTGACCATTAAATGGGAAATCTTAAAGAAAATTAATGTTTTTACTTAGCCAGTGTCTTTCTTCAGGATGAGAGAAGAGTATCTTTGAAAATTTACCACTAGAATGACTAGCTCGGTTACCGAGCCATAGTCCCAGAGCTCAGAAGGTTTTATTTGACTTTTAGTTACCAAAAGGTCTGAGGGTGGTTCCTAGGGTAGAATTGTCTGTAGAATTCAGAAATCCATTTCTTACAAAAATCTACTTGGAAGTTTTCCCACAATTTGCTCTTGATGTGAGGTACCATCTACATACGAGATCGCAATTTTGCGTTATATGGTAATTTGGATGATTTTGACGTTGCCAACTTTGGGCCTGGAAATGTGCCAAGTCGTAGTGATACATACAAAGAAGTGATCATATGAATGGTTGTCGTCTCCTGATTCATTTCTCATGCTGAAAGGCCTGGTATTCATGACAACACGGGTGGTACGGTTATTTATAACTATACCACCATTTTGTCAACGACACTTTTGAAAAATGAGTATTATCTACTTATCTCTTTGATTAGAATGCAGATAGTCATCAGAAATGGTAAATATGGTATATTATATTGCACTAGAATCATTCAAATATAATCATTGGACAACATCTGTATGTTTGAAGCGGATCCAGGGTGAAGGCTAGCCAGGTTGTATTGCTGTTATCTACATGGATACTAAATTTGTCCAGATTTACATCCATGCAGACCGGCATTTTACATCTTGGTGGGAAATGTGCTTAAGAAATCAAACCATTCGATGATGAATCATGGGGCAGAATCAAACAACGTGCCATCATAAGGCATGCATCGTACAACATCTCTCAGTGTTTTAGTATCAAACTACCTGCCATTATAAGACACTAAGTTATCATACGCAGTGCTATAAAGAGTTCACAGCTGTTCGCAAACCAACTCAAAATGGTGTTCTGAGCACATTGGTAAAACCAGTTTTGAGATCGTGTGTTGCTGATTGTTCCCCAAAGCATCTCTACGTTCATATTTGCAAAGAGGTCTCTCTTTCGTCTGGCTGTATCAAAGTCTTATGGGAAAAGACAGAGAAACCCCCATTGTGAACTTTGAGATGGATCTAGTTGAAGAAAGCATCAAGGATGCCGCTAATAAACCAAACGATCATGGTATGCTTGCACGGCTATCTGGAATCAACCTCATATCGAAGGAAGATTATATTCTTGTCAGAGTGATTATCTCAATAAGGCAAATGCAGTAAAGAACAAGCATAAATCACATGAACACTCAAACAAAATAACATTTCACAAAGTAACGTTTGATACTCTCAAAGAACACATGAATATTCACTTGATAGAAGACCAAGACGCTGAGTTACTGACGTCACTTCACATGCAATAGATGGAACGTATGAGTGAATCCATGCATCCTGCGTCTGTCTGCGAGAATTCTCAAGGAATATCGAGATGATTTGAGCAATACGTAGAGCAAGATCTGATGAGATGTTAGTCAAAGAGACATCCTTCTACCTCAGATCACATATTCTTAATATGTAGCATAATGAGGAGTTGCACCAGCCCATAACGGCTGAACCCCTAACTTCAAGACCAGATGAAATGCCTTCTCTACGTTTAGACTTTTTCAGAGTACTATATATAGGATTCCAGTGTATCTAAAACACCGGGTAGGTTTGGAAGTCTGGTCAAATCTGTATCAGATGGCATTGTGGTTGTAACAACAAGAGGGTTTAACAAAGCCACCTAAACATATTTGCATGGGAATAGGTCCCAAGAGTCTAACTGGTAGTAGGAAAGTGGTAGAAATAATCAATCACTTTAGTCACTGTGTCAACTACCACATGGTGGAGAGCCTGGAAACAGACCTTGTTAGAAACATATCTCAAGGAAACCATGCCACGCCAAATGGTATCAACCAGCTTGCTGGCTTGTGCACTGGAATATCCTGGAATAACAACAATGAAAACACAGGTACGTTAACACTACATGATACGGTTGGCATCTGCAATCTTATCCACCCATCAGATTCTGTCAACCTTTCCACGTCTGTAGCCGCCACAAGTGATGGCAAAACATAAAAAACGGAGGTTTCATCTGGAAGAAACTGTTCTTGAACCATGTGGTAAGAAAGCCAAGATAACCGAAATCCACTATCAGCTGGAAGATATGCAGAGAGCACTGTATGTAAACAGTGTTAAATACAGAGATAGGTTTGGATGATGTGCATGGTTCAAAGGGAACCCCAAACATTGGCGGACTGGAATTCATTCATCACAGAAGATCATCTACCAACACAATAGAGTACCTTACATGGACAATCTTAGATAGCCTCCAACCAGACTTGATGTTGTAGCGGGGGCTGTGTATTTCTCAGCGAGTATCGAATGAATGTGGTGATACACATGCAGTAGTTCACCATGACCTGGCTGTAGCTAAGCCAGCTATGCAGATCAAGCCACCGAATATCCTTTGTCCGACGTCTTTATCGGTTTTGGGCCTTCCCACACAGAGCTAGCATACTTTGGAGCCATTGGTCACATAATAGATCGATCTGGTGCACCGCATATCCTGACAACAGGTTCACTTAATGGATTCATCATTGGAAAACATAATAATTAACATACTGGATAGGAAGAATGTACCATTTACAACAATTTCCTAATGATGGATAATTCAATGAGCCAGCATGCAAAATATGTGCTAAATTAATTATTAGTATTATCACAACACTGGTATATATGACTCAGTGGAGCGTAGCAAATATTTTGCACCCTGGACATTAATGAGCAAATTGCATATGGTACACATATCCTTGCTAATCACTGTTAGCAAAAGATTGATGGGAACATATGCTGAATACACAAACAAACCTATCAATGGTGATCATGGAAGCACCAGCCATTCTGGATGATATATGTACAATTTATCAATATTTTTCAGATGGTCAAATGATGTTAACCTCTTCATCTTTACCCTTGCTAAAATGTTTGATTCTTTCTGCTGGATACCGACATAATTATACAAGATGGATGGTGAAATACTTCTTGAATCTCCTCAATATAGAAAACACATACACAGGCAAACATACAATCCTACAGAATGGCACCCTCTCTGTCAGAAGAAACAGCCGACCTTTCTCTAGAACTCCAGTCGACATTACATTTGAGCAAACGGTGAATGCTGATGCAGCTTCTCATTCTACTGGGATAACATCCTTTGGACGGTCTGACTCGGCTAGAAACGGGTGGATGATCACACGATCTGTGAGGAGTGCAGTTTGGTGGTGAGTTCTGAAATGAAGACATTTCCAAATCCCTAAAACCTTACCAAATAAAGAACGGTAACGGGGATATGCCCACGTTGATTCAAGGAATAGAGAACAATTTGAATCCATTTAGCCAAAAAGCAGATGAGAATCTCTACTTTCTTACAACAACTGTGAAAGTAGCAGACCAAGTCAAGAAAGACCTTTTGGGATGCCGCCCTGCATGTCTACAAGATGCGTCACACTTCAAGGAACCAATACCCAGACAGAAAGTGAGGAATTTCGCATCAGCATCTGCAAAGAGCAAAGTTGGCATGAAGGTAGTGGTTGATTGCAAGGTACCGGAGATCTGTTTGGACGACTCCTATACATTAGTACGATTGGGAAATTTTATTTGGCGGGTATTCAAATATCCTCTGACACCCGTACCTCACTCACTAGCTCATCAAGATGGAAGTTTGAACAGGCCTTGCAAGACAAAGATGTTACATATGCTTGAGAGAATGGTGGAAAGTGATGGTCCAAACAATATCAACGTCACAATAGTAGATGCCATATTATTTCTGCACACCATCCAGAATCCATCGCAGTCATATGGCCAGATTGCAAAGGATATCCTGCATACGATGTGTGATATGCTGAGCCATGTTAGATTTGTGTGTGACGTATACAGGGATCCATCAATAAAAGAGGCAGAAAAGAACAGACTTGGTGCTGCAGAAATGCCCTTCAGAATCACGGGGCATGAACAGAAACAGCCACATGATTGGAAACAAGCACTGAAATATCTGTCCTCAAAATACAACTTGTTCGACTCCTTGTAATTGAATGGAATGATATCTCATATGCTAGCATTCTTGATGGTCTTCAAGTGTTAATTGGATTAGAGAACACATGGCACACATTTACTGTTCTAGGTGGAACTGTCATACAAGACGAATTTCCTTCACTCGCTCGCTAACATGAAGAAGCTTATAAGAGGGTGTGTATCATATTCATATTTCAAGCAAACCAAAGGTGTGGATGGATGTTGGACTGAGTGGTAAGAATACCAGATTCTACATCAGCATATCGCAGCTTGTTTCTAATGTAAAACCAAATGTGATTGATGCCCTCGCTGGACTTCATGCATTCACCGGATCTGTTGCTACAGAAGCATTCATGAATAAAGGAAAATGCTGACCACTTCAGATTTTGGAAAAGAATAGTGTACATGCTGAAGTATTCTCTCATTTGGCTGACAACACTATTGTCTTGCATGAGCTCATCAATGGTCTGGGAAAATGTGTTTGTGCATTGGATAGCAAAGCTCACATGGACAATGTTGGTGATGTGTGGTATGCATTCTTTCAGCAACATTATGCTCCCAAACCTCTAGAGAGAATTAAAGGTGTGAAACCAAGTAGCATGCCTCCATACAGACCAGTCCTGGAAAACAAGATACTGCGGACAAACTATGGGGCATTTATCTAGAAGAATATATCACTACCTAATCCATGTTTATCGCAGCCCGAACAACAGGGTGGGTCTTTATGGATGGATGTTATAAGATCAAGTGGTGTGATTATTACCAGGTACCACAGAGTATATGATACGTTCTGGAAAATGATTGAAATACTTGGACGTTGATGATGACGATGAGGAAATGGCACATGGAGAAATGTTGTATGATCGGATGAATCAGATGATGAGTAGGAGTTATGAATTGTGTGGTGGTGAGTAGATACAAACTGTATAGTATGGTGTATATAATATGTATACGCTGTTACTCTAATAGCCGTATGATAGTTGCAGTGTGTGATTTACAATAACTTCCCTCTATGACATATATCTTTTACGTGTGATCAACACTGAGATTGCATATGACATTTCGTCCTTTCATCAAGATAATTAAAATGATCACATCAATATACTCATAGATACTATTGCTGGGCATGTCAATTTTGGATGTTCAGTATGTAATTACTGTAGAAAATACTTCAGGTATCTGGATGGTATTGTTATTGCTTTAAATCGTGAATGAATAGGTCATAGAATAGAATATAGTGGATTGTAGCATAGAATTTAACACAATCAATGCTGTATTTAACTTCACAGAACCTTTCTTAAACAAAACGTATGTGGGTTTTATTTTGCAATGCCAATCGGTACAAAACTGGCATCATTGTAGCCAGCATTCATTGGTAAGTAATTCTCTACCTCGCTCTCTGGATGCCATTCAAACATATAGATGTTGTCCAATGTTTATATCTGAGTGATTCTAGTGCAATATAATACATAATAATCACCATTTATGATGACTATCTGCATTCTAATCAAAGAGATAAGGTAGATAATGCACATTTTTCAAGAGCGTCGTCGGCAAAATGGGTGTATAATTATAAATAACCTTACCACCCATATTATGCCATGAATACCAGGCATTCCAACATGGGAAACGAATCACACTCATTTATATGATCCCTTATTTGTATGTATCACTACTAGTTGGAACATCTTCAGGCCCAAAGTTGACAAAGCCAAAATCACCCAAATTACCATGTAACGCAAAATTGTGATCTCGTATGTAAATGGTACCTCACTTCAAGAGCAAATTCTGAAAAAACTTCCCAAGTAGATTTTTGTAAGAAATGGATTTCTGAATTCTACAGACAATTCTACCCGAGGAACGACCCTCAGACCTTTTGGTAAATAAAAGTCAAATAAAACCATCTGAGCCTTGGGACTACCAGTCATTATAGTGGTAAATATTCAAAAATACCTTTCTCTAGGCAAGAGAGGTTAAACTGCATCACACTTCTAAAACAGTATGACCTACACACTAATGTATCCCCTTCACTCTTACCATCTACTACTCAAACTAAACTACACTGCCACTGACAAGGCTTTGGTCTCCATTGATTTGAATTTCGATATAAACATAAAAATAAAAACCGATAAGACATGAATATGTACATGTAATTGTTGCTTTGTGATATAGGGCGTGTCTTACCCATCCATGCAGGCCATGTGGGCAAAGTGGGCACCACCACTAGAGCGGAGCAAGCTATGTGGATTTACATATGCAGGTTTGTTAGATTAACTCAAATCAGCCAAAAACGGATTCTGCAGTGGTCTAGAGAAATGTGCATTTGCAGTCCTATGGTCGACTATTTTTGAAATGTTATCACTGGAATGACTGGCTCGATAACCGAGCCAGTCATTCCAGTGATACACTTTCAAAAATATTCATCTCTTGGTCTTCAAATGGACATTTTCTATAAAGAATTTATATTTTCGTGAACATATTTGAGGTTTAGAACAGGAATAATCAGACGCTAAAACTCATTTGCGATATAAGAAATACGGTTAGTCTGTTGAATATATTGGCTGCCCATTGAGATTCTGGGATTTGACGCCAGTTGATAGATGGATACTCTGAAAAGGTGAATTGGCACTTCATCTGTTCTGGGTAAATGATCATCAAAGCATAATGCATTTTGTATAGACATATGATACAAGGCATTGTTTTAATTATCAATCAATTTTCCTGGGACTGGTCTTTGTTTTATATTTGCTCTGAAGATAACTTCTTGGGGTGTTCACAACTTTATCCAGCAATGAAAACTTATTTCTGAACGAATTTATAACACAGACAGTCGTCCAAACAATTATTCGTAGCCATATATTGATGGAATCAGCAATTAGGTTATACATGTGATTTATAGACATGTCAAATTCTCTCTCTCTCTCTCTCTCTCTCTCTCTCTCTCTCTCTCTCTCTCTCTCTCTCTCTCTCTCTCTCTCTCTAACTAACCAACCACTAACCAATGCTGATTGGGTCGACTGTGTCTAATAGACATTATCACCCAGGCATAATAACCTTTCAGAGTGCAATACCCTGGCATTCCTCGTGCGCACTCTACCTATGCCTCTCTGCATGTCTATATGCTGCCAAGTTTGTGCACGTTAGACTGAGCATTAGACTGAACGTTAGACTCATGGTAGATGCGTAATTATTTCGTCCTTTTAGGAGCATGGTACGCCGAAATTTGTTGTAGATGAACGCGAAATTCTGCTCTAACGTTGCTGCTAAAATTAACAGCTCAGCCGATACATAGCAGCTCAGACAGACAGACAGACATTGACGTAGAAAGATATGGCGAGGTGTTGGCAAATTCTCTCTGTGTTTGTAGCTTGACCGTAGAGTTGAAAGACTCGTAGTGATAGCCTCCACAGGGGAATGTTACAGGCAAGCATCCGAAAGCTTCTGCAAGTAGTGAGTCTGTAACAGCTAACACTGATCTAACTCAAAGTTGTGACAATTCAGGTCTGGTCCGCAATACCCTGGCATTCCTCGTGCGTGGGCCTACCTCGAATGTGTTCAACAGGCAAACCATGTGGACATCGGTACGGTGTACATGATCTGATGTGTGAATACAGCCACGAGAAGAGAGTAGTTCTTTCGTAAGACTGACGTGGATATGGTAGGAATCGCACCACTATTGCTGACTGTTTGCAAAGCAACAGTGTGCAATAATAGTGTGTCTGATTACAGACCGCTAGATTCCACAATATCCTACATAGTACAATACCAACGAACTAACGTGTGCTGTTCTGTTTCCTTTTAGCTGTTAAAACACCATGTTAATATTGTTGACGATAGAACATCATCTACACAAGTTCGGTTTGTTTTATACATTGGTTTAGCTATCATAGCTCAATCTCCTCAATACAACATTATACTCATGATCATAGTAGTAGAAGAGAGAAACCGTACACAGTAGGACATGATCACACATACACATTACACACACAAACATACGAACAAACATTCAATTCTAGCATACAAAACACACCATCTACAACTCAAAAAGCTAGCTGATCACATTAAATAACGCACATAGTCCTATGCTCATACACACAAATTAGCACAAATATTTCTCTCTAAAAACTACATGGTCATGCATATTTTTGCTTAGACCAGACGAAACGGATTATCGTTCGTCCTGAGGTGATTTCAACAAAATTGCCGAGTCACTAGGTCTTGAAATCACCAAGAGACCCCATTGACACCACACACAAGTTAACCAGTTGTTGTCAAGATACACGCAAGTATATTTGTATGTATGTGAATTTTGCAAGCGCATTAGCACCACCGTAAGATTGCTAATAACGTAGTCTTGCCCAATAGTTACTGCAACTATTCATGATATTACACTAGCGTCTGTTGAAATAATATCAAGCCTGTGTGACGATACAAGGGAGACAACTGGCATCACGAACAACATTACCACGCAGAGTGACGCCCCATGAACAGTGTTTTGTACATCTCAGAGGCTGCAGAAACACCATATTCTGCTTGAATTTTGGCGATGTACGTGTGTGTGTGTACGAGAAAGATTATCTACACTATGGAAGGCCAGTTCAATCCACTACATGCGTTGTCACGGAAAGTACAACAGCTTGCATCAGGGCTTAACATTCGCCAGCTTACCAGTGATGTACACCCAGTGAGTACTACCAACGCTAGTAGTACGAATTTGAATCTGGAGCCTCACAGGAACACTGTATCTGTGTATGGAATAACACTTCAGCCAAAGGCTGAAAAGCAGCATGAGGTGGGAAGCATTTGCGACACCAATGAGACGTGTATTGGTCCCACGATAAATAATGTTGAGGCACCACCGACTGCCATGGAGCAGACAAATATTCTGGCATATCCACAGCCAGGCATGAGCGTCAATGAATCATTTTCAATAGATCATGAACGCTTTATGGGCACTAGTAATGATGGTTTGGGTCTGAGCACCCCTACATACAGTGCCCATGAACAGAGCTCTTCTCTGCCAAGCCTAAGACGATTTGGCCTATGTAACCATGAGCAAAACACACTACCAGTTAATGCACATGGCAGGCCTTGCAGTCCACCTATGGCCGACTCACAGGAACAGGCAAGAGAAGGCCTAGAAGCCATTATCACTGCCTTAGGGGTTGAGGCAACAATGGCCGCAATGGCGCAGTTACTAGATGGATATACAGATGCAGCAGCATCACAAAACCAAGTTAGCACTGATAGATTAAATATTGCAAATGCTAGGTGGATGGATGTTAAAATAAAGCCAGAGCCTGTCAGTAATAATGCCACACTACCAGAGCTGGAAACTAGCCATGCTTCGAAGCCACTTACAGAATATTACCTGTCAGTGGGAACACCAACTTCGGCTGGTGTCAGACATGGTTGCGCTCCAGCGCATGTGGCAAACACTGGTGTGGATGAAATTAGTGCTCCAATCGGTGGCAGCCGGGCGGGAAAAGCTTATATATATATATATATGCCAAATTTAACCATCAAGAAATGGCGAAACGTACAACTTTTTTTAATGTACTCCTGCTGGAGAATAAATGTCCATGACATACTTTCGACCCGAAAATGACCCAGGGGTGGGGGTGGGTGGGGGGGGGGGGGGAACAAAGGTGTCATCCGGCCTATTGATGTTCCTGTCATTGTCACGTTTTTTTATTCTCCCACTCCTCTATTTGATAGTTTATGCTTCAGTTATTTGTTTACTTTAGGTACTCAAATCGGAAATGTCATCACACTTCCATTAGCAGCACTTTTGTGTGAATACGGCTTTTCTGGTGGATGGCCATCCATATTTTACTTGCTTGGTAAGTATAATAATACATCAATTATACTTATCTTGTTATCGATATTGACACGGTACCCGCCTAGTTACCTGCGCTGGTTGTCATTTAGACATATTTTATAGTTATACTGTATTCTAAGCTAGTTTAGTTTATTGTTATATGCCCACGCTTTGAACATGTTGGGGCCGATCGATCCATGCATTTCTGAGTCGCAATTTCCATAAAACTATACGGGTAAGTTGTTAAATATTTTGAAACTAAATTGACTGGGTGTTGTTGGTGTATATGGTAGCAACAGCACCAGTCAAATTAGTTTCAAAACATTCAACAACATGTTTATTAAATAGTAAAGGCCTACAATTCGTACAACAACGCTTAGCCCGTCCTCAATTAATCGTTCGTGACGAACTTATCTACACCATTCGTGACGTAAATGATTATGACGTCATCCTACACGTTACATAGTTGATTATGACGTAATATGGTTGATGGATAAATTGAAATCCTCGATTATTGCCAGGTGTTCTTGGATTGGTGTGGTTCATCTTCTGGATGTTTCTGGTTTACGATAGCCCAGAGGACCATCCTCGTATCAGCGAAGACGAGAAACGCTACATCATAACATCAGTGAAAGGCATTGATCGACAGAAAAAGGTAGATCATTGTAGCTGTGTATCACTCTAGATGACATGTTCAATGGCCCTTACCGGCTTTAACTATGCCCCGTCCATCTCTAGCTAAGTTCCACCCACACCTCGCTCGTGTTGGGATCGATCGATCTCGAACACCCTAACTATGAATTTCCTAAAAAAAACACATAGGTAAGCTGTTGAATATTTTGAAACTAATTTGACTGGGCAGCAACAGCGCCCAGTCAAATTAGTTTCAAAATATTCAACAGCGTGTTTATCTTCTTCTTCTTTTCGATCGCTGGTATCACACATGGAGAGCCGTTCTCAAGATGAAATCTGTGGTTTTCTACAGTTCTTCCACAGGCCCCTACAGCTTTTCAAGAAAAGAGGTTGACAAAGGCCAGATCTCTTCTCTCAGCAGCTGATACGTACTGCAACATTGAAGTATGTGTGCTGTGGTCTGTTCTGCGTCTCCACAAGGGCAAGCGGGCGATGTCGTAAGGTGGAACCGCCTGTACATGTGTTGGTTTAGTCTGTTGTGTCCAGTTCTGAGACGAAAAATGGTCACTTGCTCTGGCCTCGAGAGATGATGGTAGGCATCTTCTGAGTGAGGTGTTCTATAGAGTGACTTGGTGATAGTCTTCATCTCTGTATGGGTAACCATGTTTTCTGTCAGATTCTCTTCTGCACCCACCTTTGCCATCTTGTCTGCTTCCTCATTTCCTTGGACTCCACAGTGTGAGGGGATCCACTGCAATGCTATCCGAAAGCATTTGATGGTTTGTAGTCCTTCTTCAAGTTGTGGCAGCTTACCTTTGGTGATAGCCTCAAGGACGGAGCGGGCATCAGATAAAAAGACAATCTGTGCAATAGGGTCTGCTGTTCTGCTGATGGTATTAGCTGCATGAACCAGTGCTTCGACTTCAGCTCTGTAGTTTGTGCAGTGTTTGCCCGTCGGTATTGCAGCTGACTCATGTTGTCCGTTTGGATACTGTATGTGCAGTCCGGCACCTCCGCTCCTAATTTCATCTTTGGCTGATCCATCTGTGTAGATCCTTATCCATGTCTCCTGAGGGTACATTTCTTCCAGTATGGCTAGAGTCAGGGCCTTCTTGCTCACATCACTGTGTTCATCTTTGGTTGTGAGCTGAGGTACTGTGGTGTGAATAGCTATGCTCTCTAGTTTGTTTTTCCCGGGTGAAGGATCAAGGGTGTGGTTTGGGTCTTCTATTTGTGCTGGCAACACTTCTTGGTATTTCCTTTGAAGTGCTTTTATCTCTTTCACAAAACTTGATCTTTAAGTCTTCCTGATGACAGCTGTGCTTGCCTGATCTTCATCGGGTGTTTGCTGAACGATTTGAACTTTGCAGCTTGGATCAGTGCTTTGCATTCCCTTTCTTTGCTAAGTGGGGGGATGCCTGCTGTCTGCTCCATTTCTCCTATTGGTGTTGATCTCATTCCACCAGGGATGATGCGCAGTGCCTGGTTTTGTACTCTGTCGAGGTTCTGTTGATGAGATTTAGCTGCTGTCATCCATGAGCTGGATCCATACTCAAGGTGTGGTCGTACGGCACCTAGGTGGATGGTCTTGGGGATCCTTTCATTGGCACCCCACATTGTTCCTGCCAGCTTCCTCATGATGTTTAGCTTTCTTCTGGCCTTTGCCTCTGCATTCTGTATGTGCTCCTTCTATGTTAATCTTCTGTCGTAGGTGACGTTATATATTTGAGTGACAGGTCGGATCCATTTGTTGTCTATGGGTATGTTAGCTCATATCCACCACTTAGTCATAAATGAGACACTGATACTAGTGATACATTTTGTAATTTTTCTTTGTCCATTATTCTGCTATGTTATGGCCACTAGTTTTTATCGAGTAATATGTATGTTAATGTCACTTTAGAATACCTGTTGCAAATCCCTCAAAACTGGCAAAACCTTCTAAGACCATTCAGAATTTGGATCTCTCAAGAGAGAGTTCAACCCTCAGGCTTAATTCTTCTACATTTTAACACTACTTTGTTATCAAACCACCTATACTGGTTATATGATGAAGTCATACCACTACTCATTCACACAAAACCATATGTTGAGATTTTTGTCTAAGCTGGCCAATGGAAGTTGGCATTCATCCTGAAAACTGTACTATGGTACTCGTCAGTAGTAGATTGATGCTTATGCTGAAAGCCGTGATACTGTAAGCTGAAACTTCATTGACAATTTCCAACGACGATGTTTACTAAATGCACTCCATCAAATGACCCTGTTAAAACTGCTTACTCGACTGGTACTGAACCTACCAGGTAAAATTCGTCCAGTATTGATCCAGTACCAGTTCATTCAGCTGTCGGGGCAAGACCCCTCAATCTATCAATATCATTTGCTGTAGTTCATTTAGTAAACAACTCATTTCCAAATACTTCAAAATAATCTTAAATGCATTGTTGTTTCTATATAACTAAGATATGCATATCAAACTGAAATTCCCCAAACATTTGAGCAACTATGTTCCCATGAATGGGTTCTGAATATGTTCAGCATGTTATAAAGTATAGATAATGTTAAAGATAAACTACATCGGTGATTGTATTTTGCAGGTTGTCGCCATTCCGTGGTTGAAGATATTAAAGTCGCCAGCGATCTTGAGCCTTGTTTTCACAGCGTTTTGTGCCAACTGGGGAATATATACATTTCTCACCAATCTACCTACATTCATGCGTGAAATTCTCAAATTTGACATAAAGTCGGTAAGTATGAACTGATTGTCTATGAAAATCTTAACGATGCAGTTCATCAAGATTTGGATAGTTAGAGAACTAGAGACTATTCAATCTCCCATGTATTTAAAAATACTCTGCTAAAGATTTATTTGATGAATTTGCAGCTGCCCAATAGTAAAGGAACAATTACACTAAGGACTATTGCTCTTTGGTCTTTTGTCTGTGCTACATGTCAACAAGCTGTATATTTATTTATCAATAGACATCAGTAGTGGGCAGCTGCCTGCCCAAACAAATGCTCACCCATCATGCAGACATTAAGTAGATTCCTAATTTATTATGTGTATTTCAGAATGGTGGTCTGTCGGCACTCCCGTATCTTTTCTTTTGGTTCTTCATGAATTTATCAGGGTTTCTGGCAGATCATTTACGGGTCAGGCGTACAATATCAACCACACAGGCGAGAAAAATATTCAACACAATAGGTGAGAAAAACTCTATGATGTGCAGTCAAGCTAATTTTCCAAGACATTGTATGCTAACCCGAACCCAGCGGTAAAGCTATGCTAATGAAGCAATGGTATGTAACTCAGTTACTGAGATGGTACAGAATGAATACTGCAACAGTACCTCTAGGTTGTAGTCTAGTACTGGGCCAGTAACCGGCAATTCAATAGAGGGGCCCGATGTGTCTCTCAAGTATCTGACATCATAATCAAGGTATATCACTTGTTAGGTGATGTAGGCTACATCATGTAGCAATCAAATGGCATACGTCCGTCACGAAAGTGGTAAATGCCCACTGAAATGTATGTGAATTTACAATTTATATACTTTTAATGAATATTTTGGAACTAATGCGATTGGAAGCCGTAGGTGTCACAGAGGTGTAGGAACGTATTTTGACATTGGGGCTAAACTAGGGGTGGGGCCCAAACCTAGTGGCTCTATGGGGATCTATGTGTCATAGGCAGAAACAGCCCCTAGTCAAATTAGTTTCAAAATATTCAACCGCTTACCTGTATAGTTATCTTGCAATTTAGATTCTGGCGATTCCAGATATGAATTCAAATGATCAGATACTCTTCATCTCTTCTGAGTTCCAGTGCTGCGACACTTGTTTTCAATGAGGTATCACTAGATTTTCTCAAAATCTGTGTTGCGTCCATCTTGCAGATTGTACTTTTGTGAACGTTTGGCAACTTATTTCTTCTCTTACTTGTAGTATCAACTCCAATAACTCCAGGCTCTAGGATCCTTTCAAATGTTTTATCTTCAATAACAAACTATTGCAACTGTTTTAAAGCACAGTACATTTTCATACCCTTGTCATAAATATAGGCCTTTTAGGTATTATTTCATAATTGAACAGTGAATATGAAATTCTAATATGGTACTACAATAGAAACCTACATATCTTTTGTTAGCTCAGGAGCAAGGACTTGAGAAAAAAATGAAATTGTTCAACACCAACTACAGAAGACGTTTATCGTGACGCAGTGGTAGGCTCTACAAGCAAGAGCCAAAAAGCTCACATCCACAGAAGGATAATAATCTGTGATATATGTATATTCTTCGCTAGTTTGTGATGCATTGCTGTCATTAACAAATACATGTAGCCATTATGTTGTGGTGTATCTCCATTTCAGAGATGTGCAAGTAAAATGGTCAGTATATCTTTTTTGTTTGGATTTTTACCTATAATGGTTGTATAATTCAAGGAATATTCATACTATTTTATTTCGATGTTTAGAATCTAATCAAGGGTTTTAATAAGAAGCAACTTATACCTCAATAATGAAGATCAGGTGAGTCTGGACAAAGATACTCACATTAACATTACAGCCACCAACCCAACACACCCAAGCCCCTAAATCTTAGCGGAGCAATTCAATGGATCCCGGCAATGTTTAATTACCTGTACTACCTAGCGTTCCTAGTCTGTAGGGTGTGTTGTACGGTTTCGTTTTTCCAGCTCCTTTATTGCTCCTGGCCTATTACTTATCTTAATGTGGCACATGCAGCATATTCTTCGATCATCTAATTTAGTGTCCAAAAGATGCAGGCCACAGCCGAGTGAAATACCTGGCTAACCAAGTTACAGTGACGGCTGTGTTGATGTCATATTAATGGCAGTATATAAAAATACTGTTCTATTGAAGCAATTTGAAGTGTTTCGCAAGTAAATGGTCTGCCTGTAATATTTTAGGAATGGTGGGCCCAGCAATCCTAGTCATCGCTACAGGATTCATGGATTGTACTCGTCCCGCTGCTGCTGTCATCCTGTTGACTCTAGGCGTGTCACTGTCCGGGTGCTGCTATGGTGCTGGATGGCTGGTCAATGCTGTGGACATCTCACCTCGTCATGCTGGCGTTATATCTGGTATAACCAACACAATGGCCAGTGTACCCGGGTTTGTGGCACCTGTCGTCATAGGTGTGGTAACAAGAGATGTAAGTAAATTACTTTCAAGCTACTGTTATTCGTACATATAAGTTGGTCGTACGTATGTATTGCATCGTCCATCCACCAGCCCTCATACAGACACACTCAATAAAAGCATATGACGTCTGGCCAGTGACCGCATCCGTGTTTCCCGCTGATCTGCTATATCACAGCACTAATTAATTATTAACTTTCACTGAGGAAGAGAACAATAATGTTTACTAAGATAGTGCTGTTGATTACACTGCTACCAGTTTCAAGTTGAACAGTGCTGTCTGTTTACCTATCCTATGTAACTTTTAATGTGTACAGTGACACATGGATTGCGGCTATGCAAAAACTAGCAGTAGAAGAACAATTTGAAAACTAGTGTTCATTTTTTTTAATGTGATTAGAATAAGTGTGACATTTACAAGGAGACATACTGGCAAGGCAAGAATAATGCACAAATAATCGTGCTGACATTTCAGTGTTGAGATCTATGGTAGTTTAGTGTTGTTGCAGGAATGTTAAATACGATTAATGGTTGCAAGACCGACGAAGTGTCAGAGGTAAACAGTTTTGGAAATTAAATTGTATGAAAGTATTTTCACACCCTGTGAATTATAATTAATATTATTTAGTGCTTTTCTCACACGTTCTCGATGTTTAAATGAGTGTAGATTGCGTATTGGGCCTGAAAATTTGGCTACTATTATTCTACTCGTACTGATGCTTTATTATAGAACTTGATTTTATTTTTTGCAGCAAACGCAGCAACAATGGCAGATTGTGTTCTATATCACTGCTGGTATCTATGTTGTCGGTGCTGTTGTCTATTGCTTTTTCGCTTCCGGTGAATTACAGACATGGGCGGCAGATGATTTTGAGGTAGATGTAGATGAAGAAGGCTTTATTAAGTACAAGAACCCGCGGATGTCCCTGGGTGGTGACGATATCATTATCGGGGTCGGTAGGATAAACAGAGGCTCAATGGAATTAGTGCGTTTAAAGGAAGAATGTTTGGCAGCTTATGCCAGCAGTCAAGAGAAGGAACTAGATGTGGTTCCGGAACATGACGAGGATAATGACGATGATAAAGATAAAGATTAAGCCAGCTGTTTCGTTCTAGTCTATCAAATCACTGTGGACTTTGTAAATAGTCACTAATAGTCCAGGAGCTAAAGCTAGGTCAGAATCGTGACGTAGCACACCCAGTATTCGGAAGGTCTGACACTTGCTGTGGCTTGGGGGACATGTCCCACACATTTTAAGCCCTGTTGTACAAACAAATTGTGGTAGCACTAATTAGTTATCCTGATTTCTTTGCATAGGGGGTCTAGGCTTTGGCTGTATCCACAGTGCACAACGATATAAGCATGACCGTGTCATAACTCAAAGTTCGTTCAAGTAGCAGCTGATAACAATGATATACTTGAAGAAACCTTAGACGGTAAACAGACAACTCACTCAACGACAATGGTGATGTTCCAACGAATGCAATTTGGCCCAAGACCAGAGCGTGTCATACATGCTGAACACTCAGTCAGGAGAAGGGCTTTGACAGCACCAGGTACTGAAAACAGAATTCTTGATTGTGGGGTGTTTGGTAGAAGACCAGTTGTGACCGCGTTCATAGACACTGTCAAGAAGGATTGGTACCAATGTGATAGCTCAATCCAGGAACAGGCACTAGTCATGGATCTTGCATGGGCCATCGTTCGAATGTGTCCAATAAAATTGTTTGCGGTAGATCTTGTACCCATGATGACCACAGAAACACAAACAGTCCCTAGTTGGAGTGGATTTAATGCACTTGTATCATGTGCTAACGCACCTTTTACACAACTCGGTTACTGTCCAATGATTTCCGGATCACCAACTGAATTCAATACGGTGTATACAGTCATGAAACAAGTTCAAAGAATGATGACAACACTAGGACAGAATGACTCGGTCATTACATTCGACTTGGCCATATATGTCAAGGCAAAGGAGATACAGTGGCGATATAAAGAAGAGTTTAGTGACACTGTGATCAGACTGGGGGGATTCCACATTGCGCTAAACTACTTAGCTGTTATTGGAAAGATGTTTGATGACTCTGGCTTAGAAGATCTCCTCATAGAGGCCAACACATATGGTAGCAGCACGGCTGCTGCTCTACTTAAAGGGAAGTCATATAATCGAGGAGTGAGGGCTCACAAATTGGTTATGGAAGCGCTGCTGCGATTACAATGGCAGTCTTTTTCCAAATGGGTTCAACAAAATGGACAACATGAAGACCACATTACTCCAACAGAATTGGAGAGTCTGGATGAGAAAATTAAGATGTGCCGAAGCAGCATTGACGACTTAGACGCACTGCAAGAAAATTTCAAAGAGGTGTGTATGTACGTGAATAAATTGCAACAGCTGTTCAAATCCTTTAAAGTTGAGTCAAGCTCGAAATCACACCTGTTCGCATTTTGGAACTCATATATTCATATGGTAGAGCTGCTGCTTGGATTCATAAGAGCTGAGAGAACTGGAGATTGGCAGGCACACCTATCTGCTACTGCTGCTATGGCGCCATATTTCTACAGCATGGACAGAACCAATTATGCAAGATGGCTGCCAATATATCTTCTTACGGACATGAAGATGCTTCCAAGTACACATCCCCATGTACATGAACAATTCTTGAATGGAAATCATTCCGTAAGTCGCTCAGACCATCCATTCAATCAAGTGTGGATAGATATGGCCTTAGAGCAATCGATTAATTTGGATTCCAAAAAGCGAGGTGGTATTATTGGAATAACACAAAAGCCAGGAGCTCTGGAGAGGTGGTTTTTAACTAGCCACGAGAGGGCAGCCATAACAACGGTCACAAAGCAAATGTGTGGGTTATAAGATAGTCACATGTTTGGAGTACATAAGGAAATGGGGACTAATCGAATGAACAGGGATGAAACCGATGTGCAGAAGATACTTTCGATGTTCTCATCAGATATAATGACCAATCCCTTTAATATTGCGGAAAACGACGACAGCGAGTGTCTTCCGCTTGTAAACATTGCAACTGGCGTGGTATTGCCTAGTGAAATCGCCAAGAGACTTGTTTCCGCCTGTGACATTGGTAAGGAGATTATGGAAAATTTTGTTCAGGAGCGGCTGGACACTAACACGAGAAGCTTTTGGGACACGTTGCCACACTTAAAACTTAAAACATTTGCCAGCCTAGCACAGAAGAAAACCTCAAAACAAATGATGAAAAAATTCACAATGTGAGATCTGACCGCGAACTATTTGGTCGATTAATTATTGCCGCAAGGTCCAGAGATGTTGATTTAAAACTAGTGATGACGTATGAACTGTCTGCTGTTCCACTATCATTGTCACATACGGATGGAACTCTAAGAAAGAATGTGAAAAGTGTTTTGTTAAGTGAACTAGAAAAGGAAGTAAATGTTGATGGACGGCTTCCACCTGTTGACAAGACAGGCACAACAGCTTATGTAGTAGATGGCATGGCAATTGTGCAAATGGTTAAAACTGGAGGTACGTCTACATTTGGAGAATTGGCTGATAAATACTGGCACATCTTTACAGTTCCACTGAATCAAGAAGACTGCAACAGAGTAGATATAGTTTTTGACAGATATGATAGACTGGAATCTCTCAAAGCGGAAGAGCGGCTAAAACGTGGGTCATCAACAGCATTGGAAGCAAAGATTGCTTGAGAAAATACTCCCGTTCCAAAGCAATGGGCCAGGTACATCAGCAATCCAAGCAACAAAAGTAACCTGGTTGCATTTCTCAGCAAGCGATGGCGTGATACTGGTCCAAATATGCTATCTGCCGACAATTGCGTCATTCTTGCTGGTGGCTTTAACGATGGAATGGATGTTGTTGTCATTTCAGCGAACAATTCGTCGTATTTGGAAGAACTTCGATCAGATCACGAGGAAGCAGATATGCGTATGATGTTGCTTGCTTGTTGTCCGTACGGGC
The DNA here is from genome assembly GCA_034401795.1 of Chaetoderma sp. LZ-2023a. NCBI lineage: Eukaryota > Metazoa > Mollusca > Caudofoveata > Chaetodermatida > Chaetodermatidae > Chaetoderma > Chaetoderma sp. LZ-2023a. The sequence goes on along the minus strand of CM067370.1, from coordinate 158,164,016 downwards.
ACAAAGGACAAATTGCGATACATACCAATACATACAGTTGCTCAAGTACTGGGCCCAGCTATCTGTCTGTCTTTGCCTGGGTTTCATTCTCTTACAGGTTGTGATAGCACTAGTGCATTATTTGGAGTCGCTAAGAGAAAAGCATTCAATCTCTTAAAGTCATCTGAATGTCATCAGCTTAGCTTAGCCCAACTCGGCGAACATGTTGACTTATCACCGAATACTGCAATTCTATGTGAGAAATTTGTCTGTGAGTTGTATACCACCAGGGATGTGGGAAAGACAGCTGATGAAACCCGTTATTGGCTCTTTTGTCAAAAGAGACAAAGAAATGAAAATCTTCCACCTACATCGAATAGTCTAAAGCATCACACCGAAAGGGCCAATTTTCAAGCTCTTGTTTGGAGACGTTCATTGCAAGCTGTTCAGAATCTTCCATCTCCAAATGGACATGGCTGGAGTATAGTGGATGGTCTACTCAAGCCTGTTCTAATGTCAAAGGATCCTGCTCCATTTGGATTAATTGAACTCACATCATGTAGATGTCAAAAGTCTGCCTGCAAAAGAACAGATCTCTGTCAATGCAACGCTAACAATCTACTCTGCACTGAAGCATGCCTTTGTATGGGAGGTGAAATGTGTGACAATGTTCAGCATACAATTGTCGAAGATGACTCTGACACGGATGAGTAACATTCTCTCATTTGCTCACGTGATAAATATGTCCTGCCAGCTTGTGTAGACATGCACTGCATGTCAGTTAAAAGTTTAATTATGAAAAATGTAGAACACATGGGCATTGTTGTAGCTAAGGTATTGCTAGTCACAAGAAGACCTAAGTGCCCCAATATGTACACAGCAACATACGGGTGTCTTAAACGAGGTTGATTATGTATAAATCTGCGATATACGATCACTCCTTTCCATTTTGGTTAAGATTGTATTGATATAACATGCGCTTAAGTTTGTGAAAAATTTACCATTGTGAAAATTGTTTGACAGCTACATTCAACACCTATTGTAAATGGGCTTCTCACGGGTTAGTGATACCACAATTTTCTTGTACAACACGGCTCAGAATATACCCAAGACATCGGTCTAGCATAATATAGAGACAAACCTTCTGAATACTGGGTGTGCTACGAAACCATTCTTCTAGACCCCTTTTGAAAATTGGCTCCCGGACTATAAGCTACCCGTCGATGCCTGTATGTTGGAGGTTATGGGGTCTCTGCCACAGGCGTATATATAGACTGCTTTCACTATCGGATGAGTTGTACAGATCACCAGTGACGTCAATTCACCTTTCCAGAGTACCCACCCATCATATGACGTCATAATGAACTGCGTGATGTGTACGATGACATCATAATGAATGACGTCATGAATGAGGTCGATAAGTACGTCACGAACGCATATTTGAAGACGGTCTATGCGTTGTTGTACAAATTGTTTGCTTTTACTATTTAATAAATATTCTGTTGAATATTTTGAAACTAATTTGACTGGGCGCTGTTGCTGCCATAGGCAGCAACAGCACCCAGTCAAATTAGTTACAAAATATTCAACAGCTTCCCTGTATAGTTTTCAGGAAATTGATAGCTAGGGCATTTGGGGATTTATCAATCCCAACATGGCGAGGTGTGGGTGGAGCTTAGCTAGTGATGGGCATAAAGCCCATAATAGCTAAACATGGAAACGCCCATTCAGTAAACGGCAAGTGCATATGACCAGGTATCTAGACTACATCGAACCGGTAATCAGCCGACACCTGACGATTTAACGTGAAACTGTAAGAATCGGCAATGAAATGTATCGCTTCAACTTTGGAAAAAAATAATACCACAATATTACGATGTTGAGGTAGAAGTTTTTGTTCTCTTAGCAAAACCATGAATTTTCCAAATTACTATGCACAATAAAAACAATATGTATTGCTATTATTAGGGTGAATAAGCGTATAGAGTCTTTGTAAATATCATCATATTGGATAATGTTTGTAAAATAGATGAATTCAGTTTTATGCCCCACCAATTGCTAGTTAGGCTCGACCCACGCGTTGCCCATGTTGGGATCAATCGATCCTGCACTCCATGAATCTCAATTTCCAGAAACCTATACAGGTAAGCTGTTGAATATTTTGAAAGTAATTTTGAGAGTGCTGTTGCTTCCTATGTCAGCAACAGCGCCCAGTCAAATTACTTTCAAAATATCCAACAGCATGTTTATTAAATAGTAAAGACATACAATTCGTACAACAACGCTTAGTCAGTCATCAATTATGCATTCGTGACGTACTTATCGACGTCATACATGGCGTAATTGATTAGGAATCACGCCAGCGTACACATTGACGTAGTTGATTATGACGTCATATGATTGATGAAAAAGCTGGAAAGATCCATTTGCAAAAGACTCTTTCACAACATTATGGTCATAGACGTTAACACGGAAGTATATATGACTTGTACTAGCATTCGTCATATTGCGTGTTCAAAAAGAATTGCATTTTCCATCCTGACCGTTAGCTGAATCCTCATTACAGTTTTCTAGATCCTTCCTTGCGTTCATGCGTGTAAAATCGGGGTTTTTCTGGGTTTGTATATCATATGTTGTAGTTAATGCGAAAACAGCAGATTGGCAATAGTTTCCAGATTTGACTTAACGATGTGAAACGTTTTCCCTACTGAACGCAAGGCTGGTGAGAATTGTTCTTATATTGGTAGCTGTTAGCCCTACATGTAAAAAGTTTTGAAGAGGTTGATTTTATTTTCGTAATGTAAAGGTCTCGATGCTTTGCTACTGCGAACTATTTCCATGCAGAAATTCCGGATCGGTCGCACATATTATTTGAAATTTGTCTACACACATTATTGGGCATCGTAGTTTCTTAGCATGAGAAACTATTTTAAATACGAGAGTCCTATGGAAAAAACATCAAACAATATTTTTTTGGCAATTTCTGACAAAATGCTGGCCAGCGACTCAAGTTCTAAAATCCTACTATCCTCATTGTGCGCACCTATACATACAGAATACTTCGTGTACTGCGAGTCAATGAATCGCGACAGTAATGAAATCGAGGAATCTCGTTTTGGCTATGCCCCGCACATCTCTAGCTAAGCTCCACCAACTTTGCCAGTGTTGTAACCAATCGATCCCTGCACTCTATGAATCTCAATTTCCAGAAAAGCATACAGATAAGTTGTTGAATATTTTGAAACTAATATGACTGTTTTCTATTACTGCTTATGGCCGCATGTTTATTAACTGTCTGACTCTCATTGCTGCAAGCCACCAGACACTAATTTCATATGGCTTAGCCACCAACAACTTTCAGTCAAATTGTTTTCAAAATATTTACCAGGCCCAGAGATATAACCCTTGGAATATGTTGTCTGCAAAGACGCAGCAGTCAGACAGTTAAATAATAAAGCCATACAATTCGTATAGCAACACAGATAACATGTAGACGTTGGGCCAACGTTGACAACAGGTTGGCAGATCGCAATTGGCATTACAACGTTGGCCCAACGTTGGCTGTATCATTTGTTTGCCAACGTTGAGCCAGCATTGGAAATTTCACAGAAAATCAAATAAAATCAACATAATATTCACCTTTTAAGTTTTAAATTGTTAAATTTTGCTCTCTGTTGTGCTATTTTAAATATTTGCATAGATTTATGAGCGTTGGCTCAACCTTGGCCCAATAACGTATTGCCAATGTTGGGCCGATGAGCATTGACCCAACGTAGTGGTAAACATTGGGCCAAAGTTTGCTTGCTATCAGGGAACGCTTAGTCCGTTATCAATTAAGTGTTCGCGACGAACTTATCTACGCCATTCATGACGTACATCACCTTTCCAGAGTATCCGTCCATCAACCTGACGTCATATGACGTCATAATCAGTTGAGCAGCGTGTATGATGACGTCATAAGTATTACGTCATAATTGATTCTATTTGGCCCGTCTTTAACTCTTAATAAATAGTCCGACACCGTTGTACGAATTGTATGTCTCTACTATTTAATAAACATGCTGTTGAATATTTTGAGACTAATTCCAACATTTTCAATTGCTTACCTGTATAGTTTTCAGGAAATTGATAGAGCTTAGATTGAGGTGGGCGGGGCATAGCTAAAAGTGGAATGGTGCGTTCAGTATAAAATATTATAGATCTATCAGCTAATGAATCTTGAATTAAAGTGTGTTCGCTTTCAAACAGCTATGTGTATCGTAATTAGCCCCTGCCACTCTGATGTCAGAATTTTAAATTTTCAAATTAAATTGAAAAATTGACATTTTTCAACAAATTTGGTGGATGATGGTGCTGTAGAAGACAGCAACATCGGGCACCAAAATTATTGAAAAATGTACACCAGTTTCTTTGCTATTGACAGGGTAAACGTAGACTATTAACATCAGAGTGGTAAGGGTTAACAGGTACCTGCTGATATACCCGTCATCCAGTGCATGGATATTTGTATGAACAGAAAACGTGCGTACGTGTGTTCGTGCGTGCGTGCGTGCATGCATGCATGCATGTGATCTGTGATGAGCCAGAGAAATAGATGTTTACAATTAAAATTAAATCGTGTATGTGGATAATTAATAGTAATGGCTAATAATGGAGGGATCCGATCTGTCGCTCAAGTATCTGACGTCATAAACACGTTACATGTTTGTTGTGGGAACGGTCATGGAAGTTCTGCCACGAAAATCGAAAGTCTGTCTGGAAAGTGTACTAATTGAATGTCTTTAATGAATTTACAATTTGATAAACATTATGTTGAATATTTTGTAACTAATTCGAATTAGTTTCGAAATATTTAACAGCTTACCTGCATAGTTGCCTTGGTATTTAGTTTATAGGAATTCAGCTTTCACCGTTTCAAATTGATTCCAACGCTCATAAAACGTTAGAGGTAGAAATGGACTATGCATAGCTAGAAATCGGTGTCGCTCTTGACCTTTCATGAACAGCGCAAACAACTTATGGACGTGTGTACATAATAGGCTGATCAGATTGTGTCAATGGAGAAATCCAGTTTTATCTATGCCCCGCCTATCTAACTAAGCTCCACTCCTCGCTTTGCCGATGTTGTGATCAATGGATCCCTGTACTCTGAATCTCAATTTCCAGAAAAATATTTTGAAACTAATTTCACTGAGTGTTGTTGATGTTTATTAAATAGTAAAGAAATACAATTCGTACAACAACGCTTAGTCTGTCATCAATTATGCGTTCGTAACTAACTTAGCTACGTCATTCATTGCGTAATTGATTATGGCGTCATCCTACACGTTATGTAGTTGATTATGACGTCATATGATTGATGGATAAACTGGAATACTCCATTAAATACTACTAATTTTATATCATTCATAATTATATGTTTCTTTTGGAATAATTTCTATTCAGCCGCACACATGGCGTTTGAATGATCCAATGGTGCAATATATATATATATATATATATATATATATATAGTTTTCTAATTAGTAATTAATTGTGTTCATTAATGCCAACATAGTAGATCGTCTTGACGATAGTGTTTCGTGTGTATATAGCAATGCCGTGACTTTTGTTTACAAATAATAGGTTTTTATCGCAGGCCTAATTTTAAAAATACGGATAGAGGCTAAAATATTGTGAATAAAATTTCCTAATCAAATATTCTTTAACATGTATAGTATTACTGATAATTAGTGGATTTTACAAAAACGGAATACATATAACTATCTATTTATCCAAAGTTTTCTATTGTTTAGCTAATGATAGACTGATATTTTTTTAGACTCAATGGAAGAATACACTATTAGCTAAACCCACACCATCTCTAGCTAAGCTCCGCCCATGTTTTTCTCGTGTTGTGATCGATCAAACCCTGCCTATGGCAGCAACAGCAACTAGCAAATTAGTTTCAAAATATTCAAAATACATACAATTCGTACAACTGACAGGCATTTAAAAGTTCATGACGGATTTCGCTAGGTCCTTCATTGCCTGTTGGAGTGTGACCTCAACTTACAAGTGACTTAATTGATCATGACGTCATATACTTGAGTGACAGATATGATTCATCAAATCATCTACCATCAGTGTCACATCTGTTTGTGAGAAGAGTGCTCCTACTGTGGGTACTTATTGTGGATTGGCTTGTCTCTTGCCTGATGTTTCTGATGCAAGACATAAAGATTACACCGATTGTCCATTGTACATGTGTCTGTGCATGTGCCAAATATTTGTCTCTATAGCATAATTGTAGAACGTACATGTATATGTCAGTCAGAGAGTTTCAAATTTTCGATCACGGTCCCCACCCGTGGTCGGTCCGCAGTTTAAAATAGCCAGTCTGCACTGGAGACTCGCAGGGTAGCCCCTAATAGTGAGCCCTCTCCACCACAATTCGGAGGGCCACGACGCTTGCACTTTTCGTATCTGTTTGTATCCCTGTATTCGCATCTGTTCCTCGGTATAACGGCTTGTGTCACTCTACCGTGCCTGTTATTATAGAGAGAGCAGTGCCCTTTGCTGCAACCATGGGTATGCCTCAGTGTTCATTTGTCGGGCACCATCATGCTCACTTTCGGTCATGTCTACTGTTAGTAACGTAATAAGTTTTGATAGCGCTAGGCGGTGAGGCATAAATCACACACGCACGCACGCACGCACGCACGCACGGACGCACTCACGCACGCACACACGCTAAATTCTCAAACCATTAGTATAGGCACACAAAAGCTGACAGTCAGCGAACTTGTAGCCCAGAAGGACTGCCACGAGATATTAACAGCGGTATCGACTAAACCAAGTGGTAAGAAACTTTTTGGCTTACGTTTTCAAACATTCCGTCGAAACTTTGGGTAAGGCGTCAAGACCCTCAGACCGTCTTTGCATCTCTTTAATTTTTCTCTCTTGTAACATCGGGTAGGTAATGACCACTCAACTTAAAAACCTTTCGAGTTGTGCTCCACCTGCTATTGAAAACATGAAGGCTATCTGGAAATAATCGCATTCCCTTCTCTTCTCTTCTCTCTTCTTACTTCGCGGATTTTGATGCACCTCTAAAATTAGGTATAAGCCAATACGTTACCTTAGGCTCCACCTTTGAGCATCCCACGAGATATCGTTCTTATATCGCTAGATGATATATTTATATAGCATTCCCCGTTTCAAGAGAGGACGCCGTCTAGAGAGGACTAGGAAGAATATATATATATATATATATATATATATATATATATATATATATATATATATATATATATATATATATATATATATTTATATATATATATATATATATATATATATATTTATATATATATATATATATATATATATATATATATATATATATATATATATATATATATATATATATATATATATATATCAATCATTACGGTGCATAAAATAGGCCATAACTTAGAATAATACTGCACCCACCTCATACCGTATTCGTATACTTAAAGGTTATCGCCTTGTAAATTGTTTCGTCACGCCGCCTCTTTATGATCATTCAACTTTGCTAATAAGCCGGGTAACTAGTGCCGCGTCGACTCATCGCCTGGAGATCCAAGCCCACCACACTCTGATCCAAGTAGACCACCCACTAGTCACCATGGCATCTCGACCAGAGGACTCTGACTCTATGATCAAGTTTAATCTGCAAAAGGGGCTTGGTTCCATTCATATATACGACAGAATGCACCTACATCCATAGAAACAGCATCCGCTTGTGGACTGCAAACGTTTGTAGGGAGACAAGAGGAAGAGCTCTTCAATGGGACACAAAAGACAAGCGGTACCCCATCCCACCCCGCCCCACCCACCACCAACACACACACACACACCCAACCCCACCCCAGTGGAGGGATATTCAACTAATGGTCTGACGGTGGCTTAGTAGGCTGGTGTTCTGACGTTAGGCTTATTACTAAGCGGGTTCGGCTTGATGATTCCATGCGATCTGCTAGCTTTGCTGGTGATATTATTTATGTGGTCCTTCCATCGTAGTTCCGGGCTGATGGTGATACCCAGGTATTTGCTGCTGCCTCTTTCTGGTGTGTGTATCCATGTAGTTGGTAGTCAAAGGTGGGTTTACGATGATGGTTAACTATGTCTAGGACAGTATATTTGTTAGGATTAAATACCATTTGACAGTCGGTTTGCCATTTTCCCACAGCTGAAAGACCTTGCTGTAGCATAATTGAATCTGCTGGTTTGGTGATGGTCCGAATAAGTAATGAGTCATCTGCGAATAACCAGACGTTTTACGTCAGGCATGTCGTTTATGAATGCAGGGAATAGGAGCAAATGTTGGTGAGGTATTTGTATCAGATGCCTTTGAAAAGTCTAACAAGATGTTATCAACCTGTTGTTCTTTCGAAAGACTCAGCTATCTGGTTGATGGTGATAATGATCTGGGACTTACAGGACCGCCTCGAATGGAAGCCATAATATTGGTTGTCTAGGATATTGTGTCATTCAAAGTGGTCCATGATGTTCCTGTGACTGGTGTGATCAAGTAGTTTGCTGATGATTATTGTTAGAGATATCGGTCGCTAGTTGGATACCAGATGTTGGTCTCCCTTCTTAAAGATTGGAACATTATTGGATTTTTCCCCAATAATCTGGTATCATACTACTGCCTTAAATGTACTATACAATTTTTGCTAGGTCAGGAGCAAATTCATTAGCAAATTCTTTGAGTAACATGGCGGTGATGATGTTTGGCCTTGTAGCCTTATGTGGTTTAAGTCCAATCAGACGTTTATGAGCACCCTTCAGACTGACAGTTATTGCATTGCTGGTATGCTAGCATATGAACTGTGGTCTCTATTAGTCCCCTACCGGTAAAACCGGGGTGGGGTGGACTATAGGTTTGCACTAAATCTGTCCGTATGTATGTCCGTATATCCATCTGTCTGTCACAGTCGGTTTTCCGCATTTTTTTCGCAGTCCTACTCAATATTCAACTGTTATTCAACTGAGAATTGTTACATTGCTTTGTTATGAGAAGTTACAGAGCATGTTTGAATTCGAAGCGTTTGCGTCAATTTTTAATGGAGTTATGACACATTTTGACTTATTAAATGCAAAAAATATCAGTTTCTGCACTTTTTTCGCACTCCTTCAGGATATTCGAAGGAAAGGGACATTGCTTTAGTATAAGGAGTTACATTTTTCATGGATTTATGCCGCCCCCACCCCTTATGAAATATGCAAATTATAGGCCCGGCCACTAAACTGAAGATTTTGCAAGTGCACAGCATTTAACTATTCCTTGATGTCCCTCATGGAGATGTGTGAGCATATCTTGCCTTAAAGCCTCCGGAATAACTAATCTGTTATTATATAATAGAACACCTTCTTGCACTGTGAGTTCAGATCTTACAGACTAGAATGACCTAATATCTTGGTCGATTTTTACTAAAGTTGACTATACATCACGATAAAAGTCTATAACCTTTCTAAAAACACGAACGTCAGCTAGTTTCGATCGAATTTCTGCTAATCTGCGTTCTGTTGCCGGCATGCTTTCAATAACTGTGCGAACAAATTTACTGCGTTCTGTTTCGTATACAATGTTTGTGTCATCTGGGGAACTAACTGGTGCTCGCGAAAGTGCATCTGCAATTGCCAGATTTTTACCGGGTGTATATTCAATGTCATATGAAAATCACATCATTCTCATTCGAAATCGTTGAATACGTGACGAAAGTGCATCTAAGTGTTTTGACTTTAACAGAACAAGCAGAGATTTATAATCAGTTTCTATTGTAAAAGTTTTTAAGTCCAACTAAATAGTCTGCAAACTGTTCACAAGCCCATGTGACTGCTAAGGCTTCTTTTTCAACTTGTGCATATCTCTGTTCTGTGGCACTATGTGATCGCGATGCATAGAACACTGGTTTCCAATTTTCTCCTTCCTTCCGAAGCAGAACTGCGCCGAGCCCAAATGATGACGCGTCAGCTGAAACTTTCGTGTGTTTATCCATGCTGTAATGCATGAGTATTGGAGCTGAACTAAGACGTTTCTTTATAGCGATGAATGCTTGTTCCTGTGGGTCACTCCATATTCACTGATTTTCCTTTTTCAGGAGGTCGCGCAATGGTTTTGTTACTTCTGCAACATTTGGAGCAAACTTAGCTACATGATTAATTAATCAAAGAATTTAACGTATTTCTGGATCAATTGTGATGCCTTCCTCTGAAATTATATGTTCTAGGAACCCAATCTTGTTCTTCGAAAACATACATTTATCATTCAGTGTCATGCCTGCAGTTTGTAACTTTCTCAAAACGTGATCGAGTCGTTCATCATGCTCTGTCCGAGTGCGACCTGAAACAAGAATATCATCGATGTCACGGAAATATTATCCAAAAGTTGTGTCATAGTTCTGTGAAAGATTTCTGGTCCTGACGAAATTCTGAACGGTAATCTCCGAAAGCAAAAACGGCCGAATGGACTGATAAACGTGGTTAGTTCTTGAGAATCCTCATCCAATGGAATCTGATAAAATCCACTATTAGTCTAATTTAGAAAATACTGTAGCGCCTGACAACTGTGCCAGAAGCTGTTCTGTAGATGGTAGTGGAAAATTTTCATGACAAACGCTCTCATTTAACTGAGTAAGATCAACGCAGATCCGTACTTTATCACTATCCTTTGGAACTACTACTATAGGATCGCACCATTTTGAAGGTTTCGTGACTGGTCTGATGACACCGATCTGTTCCATAATGTGTAGCTTGTCTTTGACGTTTGTGAACAAAGGTAGTGACAGTCTTCGCAGAGTGGATACTACAAATGCTTTAGCATTGTCTTTAAGCATTATCTTATACACATCATTGATTTTTCCGAGACATGCGAATAATTGAGGAAATTTGTCATAATAAATCTGATCCGAGGCAGTACTGTCCACTTTATTGATTAACTTGATCAGTTCCAGTGCTACGATAGCTGGCCTACCTAACAATGGTTCTTCTGAATAAATTAATTCTTGGATAGTTGACTGATTTCCTGTTACAAACTTAGCTGTAAAGAATCCGAGAACATTTAGTTCTTTTCCTCTGGGACCATACAATGTCTTTTTAGCTTTCTGGAGTGTCTGCTTTGATGACAGAATTACGTTGGAAAGGACTACGGAGACGTCAGGGCCTGTATCCAATTTAAATGCAAGTGGTTTGTCATTATCGATACAAATATTCACATTGCAAGGCTCATTATTAGTATTGTCATTGACCTGGCCTAAAAATGCATGATTACATGTCTCTTCTGACTGAACCGTGTTGACAGTTCTTGCATGACACATAATTGCGTAATGTCCTATTCGTCGACACTTTCTACATTCTGCACTTTTAGCTGGACACGTATCGGGACTGTGTGCTGATTTTCCGCATGGGTCACATTTTCTGTCATTGTCTGTCAGCTTTGTATAATGTTTCAGTTTGCTATATTGCTTTTTTGTGAATGATGATGGCGTTGATTGTTTATAGTTTCTGTTTTGAAGCCAACATACTTTGTTTTCATGATATGAATCACTGGGCATTGTTTTTGCTTGTAATTTCGAAGACTTGTAAGCTCTACAAATTTCTATGCACCTTTGCGGAGAATGTTCATATATAATCAAAACGCATACAGGTTTCCATAGACAGAATCGCTCTCAGCTCACGTGTATAAATTCAGACATTGTCCATATGTGTGAAACTCCAAAGTGAATGTCGACCCTTCTACCTCGTGCAACATCACAGTATAGCGATAATTCACCAACATTCATTGAATATGATGACACCAATGACGTAATGACATGGTGCCACATGCAGTTAATAATACAGGTGACAATCCAATGCAGGTTACAAGAAGTGGTCGTGTCATGAGAAACAAACTGAACTTAATTTTAGTAATACATTCTAATTAATGTTCTTAATGTACTAATCATATTTCATCCTCGAGATAGGGGGATGTAGTGTTATATACCTATAACCTAGATAGTAATTGCGGTGCTCCTAATGGAGACAGCTTCGGTTTTGCTATGTCAATAAAGGATGTTTACAGTTTATGTCTGATCGGTCGTACGACTGATGATATCCATACCCACAGCCCGTAATCGTAACATAGTGTGGAAATTAATTAGTTGATCAATGGATAGGTCGTCAGCAGTATTGATGAGTTTATCAGGAAAATGGCCTGGTTATTGATCACCAATAACCTGTCTGCTAGGCCATTCAATATCTGGTAGATTGAAATTGTGGCGATATTAAAAATAGAGTTCTTATGTTTGGCATTGACGATGCTATAACTCGCTAGCAGATCTGCAGTTAGGTCCTTGCTTTTATATACATGAGTTGTGATATGGTCACTCTTAGTCGCTATCAGTATTCCACCATGGTTGTCATTTCGCCTATCCCTAGATCTCACTTCATAATCAGGAAAGAAAAATTCAGATGAGCAGATCCCAAGAGTTGGCCATGTTTCTATGCCAAGTGTGACAACTCTGGATCTCTAGTAGACATGAGGTTTACACTTCAGGAATGAGTTGAGCATTCTAAAGATGTAGGCTATTGAGGATTGATTGGGTTTATTGCATTTGGTGCAATACCATGACATAGAAACATCTTTGAGATTGTTTCTGTTTAAGGTACTCATTCCAGTACAAGCTGTGTGAAAGCAGTCATCGCAATCTTCACAGGTACTGGCGTTTTGAGCCTATTTGCATGCCTTGGAATATGTGTTGCATATGTATTTTGGGATGTATTTACGTGGGCCTGTGCTCGTCTCAAGACCACTGATGATGAGGAAAATCGCTCTGTAGCCACTGTATTTAGAATTTAGTTTATCTGGATGCAGTCACATTGGTTTTGCTAACCAATAGTACACAGATATGTGCGATGGAATCTCACTAATAGTCAATACATCGATGTGATGTGTTTGCAGCTACATCATGTAAGTTACTTTCTTGACTATCAAGCACTTGAAAAACATAAATCAGACACTGTTGATCATGTTGATTTACATTTAGATGGTGGATCCGTATTTCACAGAAACACGGAAGTAAACTGGAAGTTGGAATTTCCGTGGGTTGGCTTATGCTAAGACATTAAAAAAAATCATGCATTCGTTTGAATTCCATCAATTTATCAATGATTGTGCTTTTACTCCAATGCATCCGATGCAATGTTTAGTTGCTATATGTTCAAGACACTCTAGTAGTTGAATTTTACATGATCTGTTATGTCTAAAACTTTGCTGGTATGAAGTCAATATATAGGTTACTTCTAAAAGGTTTACGATGTAATGATACTATCACTAACATGATTCAATGATCACTTATTCTTAGGACTTCTTAGGATAGTATTATGGACTTAGGAATGTATTGCCTCTTCGTTAAAGTGTGTGCACATTTTCATTTTCCTTTAATTTACGGTTTTCTCTCATGTGACTTCCTGGTGACGTGTATCTGAATCTGAATCTGAGCAAATACTGGTAAAAAGTATCATAGGGGGCCTACTGAACATCACACCCATGTGCATGTCTGGATAAAATGCTCTTCCACACGATTAAAACAGTTTATATAGTATTTACAGAGATCTTCGGTGCTTTATATCATCGCCTCCCGGATGTAGCTTTTGGAAGTATCTACACCCGGTGGTGAGATGATGCTGTTAGCTAGGCCATTCCAGATCATAAGCGCCAGAAGCAATGGTATTGTACTAAAAGACATAATAATAACACCTATCGCCATCGAATATAAATTGAAAAGATGCAACCCCAATCAAACCAATGGCTTGGATGAAATACAAGTGAGATTATTAAAGGAAGCTGCTAAATATATTAGTGCACCACTCTGCATAATTTTTAACAAGTCTCTAGAAGAAAGCGTATTAGCTGACATCTGAAAAATGGCAAATGTAGGTTGCATACACACAAAAAAGGATTCGAAAACTACCTGAGCAACCACAGGCCAATCAGTCTTACCTCTGCCGTGTGTAATATCCTAGAGTCTTTTATAAGAGACAGCATTGTACATTTTCTGGAAACAGCCAATCTATTTACCACGTGCCAGCATGGATGCAGACATAATAGATCATATAAAACTCAGCTCCTAGAATATCTCGAAAATATAACAGTCAAATCAACCTGTCGATGCAGTATATTTAGACTTCTCAATAGCATTCGATATTGTACCAAACCAATGACACCAAACACAACTGAGAAGGTATGGTATTGGCGACAGTTTAGTAAGATGGATTGTAAACTACCTATGTAACAGAAGCCAAAGAGTAAGGATCTATGCTGCAACATCAGAATGAATTGAGGTAAAACACATTTTTTAGCTAGTAGAGTACCACAGTGGAATTCACTGCCAGCTACAATAGCATAAGCGATAACATTCGAATTATTCAAGAACAAACTAGATATCTATTTCAAAGAAAGAACATTTGAATTAGACAGAACAGGCCCATCACAAAGTCTTACTGCATTTCTGCCCATTTAGTCGTCTGATTTTACAGTAGCCTGTGCACAGGCAAGAGCATGATCGATAATGATTATAATTGCCAGTAGATATGGCTCTGCTTTCTACGTCCACACTATCGTGGTGGCATGAAAATACATGGGAATAGAGAAGGAGACTAGGATAGCAATAAACAGACAAAATGATAACAACAGCAATAATACCAAAAACAGCCTCCATAAGTCAACGTATAACCAAATGCTAGGCGCATCAGGGTGTAACCATGAGTGTAGACGGCACACCATGCGTTGAATCCTAGGTGGTGTATTGACTAATACGCTCTCCAATGGCTTGTGATCGGGTTCTATGTCAATATGGTTTCCATAAATTTACTGATGGAACTTAGTACAACCGAATACTATGACTAATAGTTCTTTTTCTATCTGTGCATATTCTTTTTCAGATGTCGTCAATGACCTTGAAGCCAGGGTGACTGGTTGGTTATTTTGTATTATACATGCATCAAGTCCATCTTTTGATGCATCAGTTGAAACCGTAATTTGTCCCTTGGGATAAAATATATTGAGAACTGGTATTTTCGTCATGGTTTCCTTTAAGGATTTAAAACAATATTGCTGTTCTGAACATGGGATTCTGCCGCTCGACTTTGTCTTCCAACAGAATTTGTAGTGGTTTGTTGATTGTAGGCAGGTTTGGGATGAATTTAGCTACATAATTTATCAGTCCCACGAATCTATGTAAATCCTCTTTACACACAGGTACTGCGATTTGTACAATTCCCTGAATCCGTTTATCCAAAGTTTTTATACCATCTTTGCTGAATATGTGTCCAATGTACATAACCTCATCTATGGCAATCTTACACATTGCTTTCTTGAGCCTCAGATTACCTTAGCGAACTCTGTCTAATTCTTTCCTAAGACAATCAGTGAGCTCATGTGTGTCCTGTACCCTTATTAGTATGTCGTTCACCACTATGTCTACACCTTTATGCCATCACATAATTGCGAAATAATGCTTTGGAATACCTCAGGGGTGACAAAAATCCCAAATGATTATCTAACAAACCTGTCTCTTTCAAAATTTGAATTAAATTTTACAACTTTAGAACATTGTTGTCTAACTTATTAAAAATATGTGCATGTGAAACGTTCGTGGCGACTTCCTCAACGGTTTTCATTGGCTAATGTTCCGATTGTGTTGCTTTATCGTAGTAACGTGCGTCCAACCAAATTCTTATGTTGCTGCCTTTTTCCACAACCACTACCATAGAGTTTTCTCAGTGGATAGGTTTGGTTACTTTTTCTACTATTGATTTTTTCCATGCGATCTAATTCAGCTTTAATTTTGTCTGATATTTATCTAAAATGTCACTTTGTGAAGATTTTGATGTATTTTGATTGCAGAAATCCGTTTGATTAAGTTCAATTTGTCTGTAGACCTAACACCGGCGTGGCATCATAATCCACTATGTAAACGTCAATGACGTAACATTTGTCCTTGTAAGACACAGTAACTATATACTTCACTAGCACTTTAATTTGGTGGTCAATATGATACAAATTTCATTCATGATCTCTCTAACAGTTCGTTGCTAATTTTGTCATAATATTTCTTTGACATTATGTTAGACTGTGCTCCTGTGTCAGTTTTAAATTTGACAGTTTTGTGTTTAATTTGTAAATAAACAAATAACCAATGTCGATAAATAATTCGTCGTCATTAAATCATGTAGCATTGTCCGTAATTTGTTCTAAAACCATGGTAACTTTATTTTTAGTCGCTTGGGGATTTTGTGCTTTACACATTTTGGAAAATGTGTGTTACCCGTACAACGATAACAGGTCTGTCCAAAAGCTGGTAATTTCTTTGCTGTGTGGTTTCTTCCGCATTTGAAACCTGTATTTCGCTGAGCATAGCTTTTGTTGCTATGGTAACCAGGCTTGTTTACAGGTGATTGGTTCTTAACAGGTCTCTGTTTGAATGCATTTAATGACTGGCTGTCAGCTTCTGCTAATGTTTTCGTCTGACAGTCACTCACCTGCGCTGCTCTCCAAATATCGTCTGCTCTCTGTGACGTGAGACCGATGCCCCTTAACAGTCTGCTTTGAACCTGGTCATTAATTATGCTACATACTATACGATCCCGTATTAATAAGTCAGATAGTTCCTCAAGCTCGCATGTTTTAGCTTTCACCTATAGCGCTATAACGTAAACCTTTTTTTGCTCTCCCCGTGTGTTTGGCTATGCGAAAATTGATGCCCGTACATTCTGTTTTTAAGCGGGTTGCAGTAAGCATAAAAATGTTCTAGGATTTTTGCTATGTCTGCCCTTTTGTATATCTCCACCGCATCTGATCCGATAACATGTAGTAGTGTCATTGACTGGATATTCGGGTCTTTCGATTTTAAACCACCGGCGACCATGTCTATATCAATTGACTGTTTAAAATGCCTCCAATTTTCACTTACATGTTCATTTAAATTTAAGCTCCATTGTGGCTGTAACTGATCAATGGCTAACACTAACTTTAAGACAAACTCTTTAAAAACTTTTAACTGAAAATCCTGACATCATGAACTGTTCACACACACTTTTATACGATATAACTAGCACACAGTATATGTATGACTGTAATGTAAGATGAATTTGTTCATACTGAGCTATAACGGGGCCAGCAATAGGGCTCATTGGGACAGGAGGGCTACATGTCAATTAAAGCTGTTACTATAATAAATCAATTGATGGAGGTTACAAGGTACGCTAAAGCCATATAGCTATATAGAATCATTGCTGTGATGATAATTGGCCTTTGGAGGTGATCTAGTTAGACTGTCGTTGTCCTCAGTTTTTTTCAGTTGGATGGCCTAAGGTGGGGATAGACTCCTTGGGTACTGTATCTAAGGAATCATCTGCTAGCTTTTCACTGTCAATGTCAGAATGTTGGTTGGTTTCCCGGTTGTGTTACTATCTGTTGTGTTTGTTTGGTGATGTGGTGGTGTTGATGCATTAACGTCATATACAGTATCGTGCTTATTTAAGTGTCAAGCCTCAAACTATGTTACATGGTCAGAGATGACTGCGCACTCGGAGCACATATACCTATGATTCGAAGATGTCAAGATTGTAAGCATGTACTGGGCTTAGGATGTACAGGTATAATGCGCCCAGCCTTAAAGTCGAAACATAATATCATCTAGCTGTTGTCTTCTCCGTGCAGGTGCGTTAGGGCTGATTTGCTGCCTGTGTGCATACCTCTTATCGGTAGGAGTTAGTAATTGAAACGCTAACTTCCAGGCTTGCAATTATGTTAGTTGTATGACCGCTATCTCTATTCGTGCATGTGACTCCTGCAGCTGCAGTCTTCGTTTTCAGTGGGAGATGGTATTGGGGGGAGGGGGGGGGGGGAGGCTCTTCATTTTGTTCTGGGGATGGAATGTCACTTATCTACAAAACATACCCAGCATCTTAAATCTAATATTATTGAAATATGACGGGTTTGAGGAGACGTAATTAAGTGACAACAGTCAAATCGTACAAAGACAAACTAGATATTCACTTCAAAGAAAGAACTTTTAATTTGGACTGAGCAAGCCATAGTATTTCAAATAAACACTGAGGCAATAACAAAAGAAAGAATTATGCCTCATAAATTGATGATGATGATGAAGATGATGATGATGATGATGATGATGATGCAGAATCTGGATGGGAATATAATGCATATGTGGAGGTTGGCGGAATATTCGAGAAACTGGAATTTGCACAACAAGAAGAAGAAAAATTAGGAAAATACTCCAGCAATATGAATTGCCATCTGCATAGAGAATATTGGAAAACTTACCACCAGGACGACGACGACGACGACGACGACGATGATTAATCTGGATAGGAATATACTGCTTATTTGGAGGTTGGAGGAAAATCCGAGGCTGAATTTACACAACAAGAACAAGAAGCATCAGGAAAATACCCCAGCAACATGAATTACCATCTGCATACACAATGTTGGAAAACCCACCATGACGACGACGACGACGATGATGATGATGATGATTAATCTGGATAGGAATATACTGCCTATGTGGAGGTTGGCGGAAAATTCGAGAAATTGAAATTTGTACAAGAACAAGAAACATCAGGAAAATACTCCATCAATATGAATTACCATCTGCATAGACAATGTTGGAGAACCCACCAGACAGACTAGCATGGAAGAAAACAATTTCATCACATATTAACACCTACTGGGAAAATAAACTCAAGGGCGAGGCTCTAATGAAAACTACCCTGAAGTACTTATAAATACAGACAATTATAAAATTGGTGCAGCACACATGATGTGGAGCAGCTGTGGAACACACAAATCTTCAGTGAACAAAGCAACCATCAAGGCCAAAGTACTTGTGCAGAGATACTATCTGTTTGGTAGCTCAACTAGAAACAGGAAGGCAATAGCCAAATGTCCGCTGTGTAGCAGTAAATGGAAGATCTCCAGCATTTCCTTCTGGACCGTCCAGAGTTAGAGCATGTTAGAATCCCAACTATGGCAAGATCAGAACATTGAAAAGGAATATCGCGATTACGAATCTTACATTCAAACGATATTGGAAGCAAGCAATATTACCAGTATACAGGCTCACACCTCGAGACATTAAAAAAATATGCAAGAGAACTATGCTTCAAACCGCATAAGAAGTTCCGCTCTACTCCAAATCAACTCCGATAGAATAACCCGTGAAAAGACAAATAATGACATCACGGCTAAGTGTAAATAATGTACATTGTAAAATCCAGTGTATAATGGCATTGGTTAGGAATACACTCCTTGTCACCATCATCATCATCATCAAGGTGTTACATCCGTAGACATTCGGACATCCTAATATGATTAAATTGTGCGTCTTCTTCTTCTTCTGTAGCACTTCCATAACTTAGTTAGCTCTCCACAAATCAGCATTCTTCAAATATCTCTGTCATGGATGCGTCCACTGCTTCTGGCCATGTCATGTTAAGTCTGTATTAGAACTGTTTCTCCATCAGTTATATCTAGGTTGTTTTGGATCGGCCTTGGGATGTCTTTCCAGTCTTAAAGCATGTCTTAGTGCTTTTCTTGCTGGAGTGTGGAGACGCATTAAATGGCCAAACCAGCGTAGTCCTCAGATTTTGATTGTGTCATTCCAGAGCTTTTGTTCTGTGAACATATAGACTTCTTCAGTTTTTACTGTTTTGTGCCATCTTACATTTAGTTTGTTGGTTCTTGATAAATGCCGCTGGAAAGCATCAATATTCTTCTTATCCCCACAGGTTAGTGTTCACAGTTCTGAGTTGTAAAGGAAAATGCTTGATATGTGTGCATAAAATATCCAAGCTTTTGTTGTGATCTTTAGTCTTTTACTCTTAAAGATGCGTTTCATGTTTCCTAAAGCATTTATTGCTAAGCCATTTCTTCTCTGTATGTCTTAGGATGTATCTAATTTGCTGCCTAGGAACATACAATTCTTCCATTTATCCATCTATTGTGTTTTATGTCATACTCTTCTGTCTTCTCTTCATTTAGGTTAAGTTCCATCTTCATGAGTTTTGGTGGGATGCTTCTCTTTAGGTGATTGACTGTTTATGTTTGTTGTTATTTCGCTTATGGTATCTGCCTATTCTTGATTGATATTGTAGTAATATACTCCTATTACACTACTGTACTATGCCTGTTAAACTAACTGCATTCCGTGACAGTACAATGACCAAATGAACATGTAAAAAGTAAAAACAAAACCGGAGGAACATATCTGTGGGTCGACAAATGGAATCCATGATGACTTACATAGTCTAACTCACAAATGTGCAAAGAACATTCTAATACAGTTCATAAATCTAGGAACCTGTTGGGAAGACGGGACAGCCTTCTTCATGTTTGACTCTGAGTGGTGTGAGTTTGGAGTACGTTTGGCTACCAGTTCTGTCCCTTGCTCATGCAGCACATAGCAGTTAGCCCATTTAGTGAACTGATCTTTGATCATCAACACATATCCATTTCCATTGGCAGATATGATAAAGGGTGATCAAATGTCCATATGTACCCATTACAGGGGAAAACCAGCATGGAACTCGCCCACTGCAGCTCTAGGTCGGATGGAAGCTTTTTTGCTACTGTTACAAATCTGATAGGATTTCACATACACTACCACATCACGAGAATATCCGTGCCATATATATTTAGCCCTCACTCTCTCTCTCTCTCTCTCTCTCTCTCTCTCTCTCTCTCTCTCTCTCTCTCTCTCTCTTCTGCTCACCCATATGGCTGACCAGCTTGGAACCATAACAATTTTCCAAAACCAGGTCCTGAAGGGACTTTGGTACTAGCGGGAAATTATGTGTGATATTTACTTCTATCCAGAGATAGTGCAAAATAGTCTCGACGAAAATCAATTGATGATGGCGAGCCCACCGAAACTTGACAGCTGGTTTAGCTGAATATAGCTCCTTGTGGTTTGAAAAGCCAGGAATTGCATCATTATTGTCTTGTTCATATTTGCACCCACCTCATCGTAATAAACTAAGAGATATATCATCAGCAGTAGAGTGCTGTTTACTGGGTCTGTACTGCATGGTTATATTATTTTGGGACAGTTCCTCTAGCCACCTAGCTAGTTGTCCTTCATTGTGCTTGAAACTGAGCAGCCAAGTGAGACTTTGATGGTCAGTCTGCACAAAAAATGACCATCCTAGTAAATAAATATGGTTCTGCCTAGTAAACGCTACCACGGCTAGCAACTCTCTGCATGTCACACAATATTTATGATGAGCTGGTGTCAACGTTCGGCTTGCAAATCCAGTTTGCACCGCTTTCCCATTCTGAATTTGGGATAGTGCTGCACCAATAGCAACCTCTGAATGATCAGTGTCCAATATGAAGGTACCATCCGTTGTTGGATTACCTAATACTGCAGGGCTGGCCATAGCACATGGGAGAGTTTTGAGAGAGAGGGGGGGGGGGGGAAAGAGAGAGAGAGAGAGAGAGAGAGAGAGAGAGAGAGAGGCATAAATACCAGCAAAGTGTTGTATGTGCTCTCAGTAGTAGTTCATGAACCCAAGGAAAGATTCCAGCTCTTTTCTGATCATCAGAAAATTTCTGAGAATGACTACTTATTAACCACTGGGACAGTTTTAATAAAACTTGGCTAAAGCTTCACAGAAATTAGATTGGCAAATTTTTCCATTGGTCAATTCGTATTGTTTGGTTGTACCAATACCTGCAGGTGAGTGGGCCTCATGTACTATTTTCGTTCGAGTGTTGGTTTCTAACATGGTATGGACAGTTTTGCCAGTATCTGTTGATCTCTGCCTTTGGTTATCTCTGCCCAGGCGGAAAGGGCTATACTTTGGGCAGAGGTCGCCAAATCTACAGGCAGACATAGGCAAATATATATGCATTCTATTTAGTGGAATTGTACTTGTTGGTATCGTACATATTTCTCTCAAACACATATATATGTGGACAAGCACAACGGACCACCGCTTTTGTAATTATTTTCGGATGGTATTCAAGGATTCTGTAGGCCTATTCAGGATTCAAAGCTAGTACGTTTATGACAAATTTATCCAAAGTGGTCTTCAACTTGAGGAATGACCATTTTCAGGCCATGAGAAGACTATTTTTGACAAATTGGCAACTGGAATGACTGGATCGAAAACCAAGCCAGTGATTCCAGTGGTAAATTTTCAGAAATATTTTTCAAATGTATCCAAAGTGGTCTTTAGGAAGGTCGATTTCAAGCCATGACAAGACTTTTTTTGAAAATTTGACACAGAAATGACTGGTTCAAAAACTGAGCCAGTCATTCCAGTGGTAAATTTTCAAAAATAGTTTTCTCAGAAAACGTCCGCGGCAAACCCCTGCACATAGTTTATGTTTTTCCATTAAAATTGTTTACACTTGCACGCACACATGTATATACACACAAGCAGAGGCACAGAGCCGACCACAATACCCTCTTCCTCTTACGAGGTAATTTTATTGGAAAGCTGTTGAATTTTATGACGCTAATTTGACTGGAACCTGTTGTGGCTATGGCAGCAACATCTCCCAATCAAATTAATTTCAAAATATTCAAACGACAGAATATTCCTTGCATTATAAATAATTTGATTACTGATCCGGTCATTCCAGTGACAAATTTACAAAAATTATCTCTTAGCTATGAGAAAATATCATTTTTCTTGAACAAATTTAATAATTCAATAAAAAAGACGTGATTAGCAGCAGCTCCCAGTTACATTAGTTTCAAAATATAGTCTACATATTATTCCGGTGGCGTTTAAACATTTTCTCATTCTGAGAGGAGGAGAAGGGGAACGTGATGGGATAACCGTCACTCTTGGAGAAGAACAACTTCAACAAAATTGGCCAAACATAAAATTCAGAATCTTAGCAACATCAGCTTTCATCTCCGCTATATCCTTCCATCATTCGACAGCTTTCACTGTTTTATATATCATATGCTAGGAGCCATTATGCCTCTCAGCTGCTCAAGATTATCTACCTCCATCAACTAAGAAGCATCGTTTGGAAAATGGACCTTTCGAACCTCGGGTCTTCTGGAACCCATGATCAACCTTTGATTATAGATAGCTGCATTGACCATTTTCACAGCCTCCTCCAGGATACTTGGATCTTTATCCATAGCTATGAGAGTGGCTTATTTATGCTCAACACCCCTTAGGAATGCACCAATGGCAATTGTCTCAACCAAACCCTCTGAGGTATCAGGGTAGCCATCTAAATTGAGCTCCTGAATAATATCTACAAATTCTTCTAAATAAACCTTTTGTTGAATGTCTTGCATTTTTTTTCTGCTGATATGTGGCAGATCTTTCTTACCAAATCGCAATCTTAATTTGTTGCATAAACTGGTGTGATCATTCTGGACTTGCCCAGAACAGATGCACTAAAATGTTAGGGCCTTGTATTGGCATAATATAAATGTCCCAAATATATTTTGATGCAACAGGATTTACTCCATTTAGGCTGCAGAGCCCTGCGCCCATTAGGGAGTATGTGGCATGTCTTGCTGAGTATATCCTGCTCTCGATGTATATATAGAAGACAAGAGAACAGTATAACAGGCAGTCGACATTATAACAGATAAAGACATACTAACAAAACATTAACATTCCACTTAGTGTCTTTCAATTAATTGATGCATTGCATAGAAGTATAGACTATTTATTTCATATGCATTCTACTCATCATGCTGTGGGTAGGGAAACCTCAGGGGAGGGGTGGGGGGCCTTCCTGCTTCAGTTATTATTATTATTATTATTATTATTATTATTATTATTATTATTATTATTATTATTATTATTATTATTATTATTATGATCATCACATTTATAAGTATTAACATTTTTATAAATATTTTACAGGTAGCATCACAACTATTAATATCACTAATGATTATTATGATAATCATCATCTTCACTATAAGTAACATTGACTAGACCTTTCAATGATTTAGAGAGCTTAAAAAATCTGATGCGGTTCTGGAGCCCAGCACTGCATGATCCCTGCGTCTAAATTTGAACTGAACCATAGTAGTTGTCTTAGTGCTACTAAACAGGTACATTTCATTTGATGCATCCAACTGTGCCTCGTTGATCAGCTGCTGCATACCTTAGTGATTGCTTATGACTAGTGCCAGATCGTCAGCGCACATATATTGCTTGGAGGTTATTGTTGAGTGAGGATAATCCTCTAGTAATTTGGAGCACCCACAGCAGTAGTAAAAGAATTGTTTTGTTAAAAATAGTAAAGACTACTAGTGGGGAGGGGGGGGGGGAGGACTAAGAGATGATACATAGATTAGAATAAAATAAAGTAGCATACAAAATTAAAGGATCAGACCATTAAACTACTCAATGCATGATTATGATGATTATATACATATATACAGATACAATAAAATCAAACACGCATACTACATGAAGCAGAGATAGAGAATATGGATAACTATGACAGTATGTTGGAAATGTAAGTTCTGCCACAGTGTAGGCCCCTATACTGTTGCACAACCCTCTGCTATAATTTTCAATATTGCAGAGCAAGGTGTTATCATTAGGAAGGAGACCAGAGTCTACTAGCGTAGTACAGTTGATATTTAAGTTGAGTTAGAAGGTTTAAATCAGAGACTATTGGATTCGATGTTGATATCTAATGCGGAAATAATGAGCTGTTTAATTTGGTTCTGACTGTATGTCCTATATCTAGGCAGAGCGGGACATGAGGTAAGCAAATACATGTAGTCCTCAGGGGCACTCTGACAGAGTTGACAGATTGGGTCAACATTGAAGTTGCTAAATCTGTGGAGAGTCATTTTGACTAAGCATGTGACAGTTAAGAGACCAGATTTAATAAAGCAGCTCTTTGCATTGTTGGTGTTGTTTAAGACTGTCTCGATTGATATATGGACTTTGCTGATAGCCAGTCTGGTAAGATTAAGACACCCCAGGGTGATCTTTTTAGTACACTCGTCCGGAAGGGTAGCATTCCAGTAGTCATCAATTGCAGATGTTTCCATAGATTCCCATCCATCCGTCCTGGACATGTGGTCGAGAAGTTGAACTATAGGTGGAAGGTATAATATTGAGATAGCAGATTGTCAGTATACCTGAACCAACTTCTGGATGCACTGGAACATATGGCTAACTGACGCAGCGTAACATAGGGAAGTGTTTTTGCATCTTATGATATTGCCAATAAATGTTAGTTGTCAGTGATGCAGCACAGCAGTGCTATGCGCCTATTCCCAGGCAGAAGGAAAACTGCACATTTCACTGTATGCGTGGACAGAGACTGAATTATGCACAGCATCTGCAGATGAAAACCCTCTAGGCATTTAAGGTGTTTTTGCTGGAGTATAAATATCTCTAACCCATAGAGAAGGCGTACATACATGTTAAATACTTGTCTCCATGGCACGAATGAACTTTCTCCAAGAATCTGCTACCATATATACATCATGTACGTCTTACCATGGCTGCTATTTGGTATTGAAGTATTCACTCCGTCCAGCAAGCACATAGCCGATTTTGAGGCATTTTCACATCTCCATGTTGAGAAAGATTCTGTCCCTTACGGTTCGTACTGAAAATTGTATTGTATACCTACTGATTGGAGCCAGAACAATTGCTGCTGAAATACATATCCGGCTGATCACATTACTATCAAACATAATCAGAAGCGAAACTCCAACACTGAGCAGAATAATGGAACACCAATCATTAATAAAGCCTGTTAATTTTCATAGTTGTTTCATATATATCCAAGGTATCCTGCAGCAGTACAGGCTTCCACAACTTATGCAACTAAAAACTCACATTCTCAGTAAAAACAAGTGGAAAGAAATGGACAAAAAAGCAGTAGATATGTTTTGGGCACACGAACTAACTGAACAAAACTGTATAAAAACTACACTAACATACTGTCACTTCCCAAGGCTATCGGTTGGCAGAATGCATCAAACCATAACCACTGTTCATTCAGATGTTAAGGATGTCCGGCAACATAGTATTAAAGTCAAACTACTGACAGGAACGTACCTGGTTCAGGCTAATCTCGCCAGATTTGAGCTAAATCAAGTAGCTCCAACATGTCCACTCTGTCAAATAGAGACTGATAATTACTATCATATGCTACTACAGTGCAACGCCCTTTTCAATCACGTAGTGAAATATTTCCTGGAGCTCAAGTCATTTATTACACAGTACCTAAGAGACTCTATCAGGAAACCCTTAAGCAGTTACACAACTCATTATCGACTGTACAGCCCTAACAGAATGTGGTTTGATAGCAGACGAGATAAACATCTGCCAAAATATAGATACCATAGGACGAAAACTCTGCTACAGTATTCACTGCAGTAGAACATACATACTCAACAGCATAAAATGTAGGAATCAGTCATCATAACAAAACAGAACCCATATCTATTAACTCCCATAACTGATGTTCAGCAACTAACTGTGTACAGTTAATTTACTTCTCATGAATTTTCATGAACTTTTCCGGGTGATGGGAAATTTGCATGTGTGATAGTGAGATGTTGAAATTTAATATTATCTACCACTTCTACGTGGGTGCTCCAATCTAGTGGAGGAAAATACAGAAACAGAACAGAACATAACTTGTAGGCTTACTCTTGGTGCAAGACCATTGGAGCCATGTATCCCAGTCCCATATAGGCTATAGAATGTTCTTCTAGCCAGGAATATTCTGTTCTCAATATTGAGAGATATTTCATCTTTCGAGCTACGGATTCGGGAAATTAGGTAGGGGGCACTAGAAGGAAATCTCAGAGAGGCGGAATTTACACAACAAGAAGAAAATATGGCAGCCACTGCAAATCTAAAGGAGTTTGTAGGGAAATGGAAATTAGAGAGGAGCGAACATTTCGATGAATTCTGCAAGGAAGTCGGTATGTTCCAAACCCATTGTGGATCAAAGCACGGCCAAATTATTTAACGTACCAAACTCCGTTACAAGGCTTCGTTTTCAATGTGTAACTAGTAAAGGCCAAAAGGGCGTATCACGCAATGACATGATCATGATCATGTCACATGTGCTATGATATGAAAATAGGCGTTACTTATAAGCGAACGCAGACATCATTTATTAAATAAAAAGAACGAATCTGTATACTGTCGAAATGTCCTAAAATGCTAAATACCTTATATGAAATATGAAATTAGGCTTTGCCTAGTGGGCGAGGACAATATGCTACCCAGTCATTTCAAAATGATGGTCAAATATCACCTGTGTAACAATCACGCCGCCATGTCCACCTGAATGTGAGCACGTCACAGAGTTCTTGACAAATCACAATTCACGCCTACCGCACCGCTATACTACTGTCAAGTCTACGGTGCCACTTTACTCCCATTAGGAGGGTAATCTGAAGGACGCGAATTACATAACAGAAAATACCCGAACTGGACATATGGAACATAGAATTCTCTATATCTCTATGATATGAAACAGGTGCTTATATACTAGTAACTACTCAATCTTTTTCCATTGTACTTCTACCGATGTGTCGATTTAATTACAAATTGCAGCAATACATCCTGAACAAATATCTATATTCCTACAATAAGATTCATTATCCTTTATCACAGCAAAATGTTATAACTAGATTAAATAGTATAATGAAGCAAATTTTTAAACTGCGGTTCCAGACCGTAATGCCTATATAATTATTATCATAGTCTTGATGTAGGCCTACCATTTACGACAACTGTTATCACAATGAATTTAATTAATCTTCCCTGATTGAAATGCTGTTGCGAAGGTAAGTCCTATTTACCGAATTGCTCACAAATTAGAACCCGTTTTGTACAGTTTATATAAGATCGGGAAAACACAATTGGTGTAGGTGGTCAAGTTTCAGAGGGTGTGCCCCCCCCCCCCCCAATCTAAAAATCGAAGCGTGGTTTCTCGATCTCGTATCGAAGGAGATCTCACGAGATACGAATGGGGGTGGGGCATTGGTTATTATGTAATATGTATGCCATAGCCAAAAATCACATTGCCGCGAGAATATCGAACCCGCAAGAATATGATACAGGAGTATTCTATACTAGGGTCAGATAAAAAAGTCCCATTAGTGTTAGGGATTGAATTTGAAAGAATAATGTCAAATCAAAATCACTATGGAAGTAGGAAATGACTGCTTGTTTTTACATCATAGAAGCATAGTTAGGTCTACAATATTCCTAACAAAAATTAATGAACCGCCACATAATTAATTCAGGTATGCAAATTTTGTGTGTTAGGGACGGAATTGGAAAATCTGGCTTTCTCCACTCTTCCATACATTTATGTAAAAGTGTGTAATTTGGAGGAATTTAAAATAATGTTCTCTATGTATCCCATGACTGTTAACTTGGCTTTCATGCAATACCATTCATCTCCTTGTATCTCACTGATTTAGCCCACTACATCTACCAAAATCTACCAAAATCCCTGTGTTTAGGGACGGAATTTGCACCGTTAGGGATGGAACATTTTGTCCACAAATAGGTCAACATTCTCAAATCTCAAATTTATTCTGTTAAACTTTAATGTTAACATCTCAGGTTCCATCTCATGCAATAAAAGCTAATTCAATTCATGCATCGCTGAGGAAACACAAATAACGTACTTTGTTAGGGACCGAATAATCATGTGTGTTAGGGACAGAAAGCTACACATGTAATCACCATGGGTAAAAACATATCAGTGTAATAGAAAATATCATTTCTATAGATCTCTGCTTACAGTTCAGTGTATTTCAAAGGCTTGGTTGATGTCATACACGTAATTAGGAATTTTTAGTTCAGGCAAAATGGCTTTAACCATTAGAGTTATATACATGAATCATGTGCAGGTTTAAACATTCCTTTTAAAATATTGTTCTTATCCATTTCATTCTTTTTCATGGTGATAGATCTTTTATTGGGTGAGGTTAGCAAACATCAGGATTTGATAGTCCCCTTTTCTACTCTTAGATTATTTTGTATGGTTTCCCCTGGTCTAAACTTATGGATTACCAGAAATATAGCTCACAGCAAATTTCTAATAATGTGGTTGTACCTGTTGAAGTCTGATGAAACAAGCAGACCTATGTTAAGCTTAAGGTTGTGCAGGTCAACTGAATTTATCACCCTTTTCCATGAGATTGAAATTGTTCTGAATTGAATTTGGAAGTGCAGACAAGTTTTGTGTCTCAGCAACCCGATAATCAACATTTCTATATATATACATATGCATTCTCAGGTGGGCAAATGTCTTTTGGAATACAAAAATTGAATTAAAGTCTGAACAAAGGAACATCGTCAAACTTTTCTTTACAAAGCAACATCATATTTGACTTTATAGTCCTGAGCAAGTACATGTAACACCAATATGTAATTTTTATGATAAAGACATGTAGAAGTATAAATGTACTTGAAGCAGAATATGGCCATCATTTAATATCCAGATGGGTCAGTGGTACTAGAAGTTTGTAAACTATTAACACTATCATGACTGTAACAATGACAGATTTACAGTCGATTAAATACTTAAAGGTAGACTCTGTGACATTTTATGGTCATTCAGAGATCTTATGGCGCTATCAAAACTAAAATAGCTCAAAATCCATCTCTCAGATTTCAAAACTGTCTAGTTCGAGTGACATTGATGGATACCGAGTCTGATAGGTGGCGAATCCAAATAAGGTAAATCTAAATCCCTCAGTGGTCCCTGGCTGTTAGTGACTTGGTGTCTCCATTGGTTTGGTATACCATTGTAGACAGGCAAAGTAAATTACAATTAGTAGCCAAAGGGCTTTGATTCAAAATCCTGCTGTGTATGACCATTTCTAATGTATGTATGTATGATTACTCTATTCTGCGCCTGTAGTAGTAGAAACATCATACAGCTGCACTCAGTCCTTCGCTTTTGCCCACTGTGTCTTGTCCTTAGCCGAAATCCTTAGCTTCCTTAAGTCCATTCTTGACTTGAATGTACCGAGTCCTGTTTTCTTGAGGTCACCCTGTAGCATGCTTAGCATATTTATGCAATGACGTCCTCTCCTGGTTTTGTATTTCTGATGTATGAAATAGAAAGGCGAGCACAGGGAATAGTGGCCCTGAATATGCCCTGTGTGATGTCCATCGTCACCTGGAAACTAATGGCATACATCAACATGTTTTTCCGAGAAAGCCTGACTAATGTCAAACATTATATGTTACATGTTACTAGACAGCATTAGATGACATGGGGGGGGGGGAAGAATGGTGTTGTTTGATTGATGGAAATGGATCAGTCTTATGCCTCACTATCTGGTATGACAGTGGATGCCATTGCTGCAAAGTCTATTGAATGACTGACCAAGTGCTTAAGCGTTTATATGGTGACTAATTACTTCATAACTCGATCCAAATAATGTTATTATTGTAGTGGTTGTTTTGCAGACCTGATGATAGCTTTAAAACATGTTAGTCACTAGTCAGTGCTGAGGGAAGCTAGTCATTGATCCAATCATTAGAACTACATGTACACAATATAATTAGTAAAGTAATTTAAACTAAACCTGTCCTTGTTACAGTCATGACAGTGTTAATAGTTTACAAACTTCTCATACCTCTGACCTATCTGGGGATTAAATGATGGCTATTCTGCTTTGTTATACTTTTTAATTTCTGTCCAGAGCTAAATCTTGGTGGGGTTGTATTTAGCACGTAGTGATTGAATGGCATAGATGTTGGTGGTGTGATAAAACAGTTAATTACTGTTCATAGCTGCCATGAGGATTTTAATTTGGGCTCACTAATCTGGGCCAATTTCATTCAAGCCATATTTGGGCATGCCTTTTAAAGTCACAGATTTAGAGGTAATCTAAATCCCTGGTCCAGGTGAAAGGTACACTACCTACAGGAAGTGTTTTACTAGTGTTAATGGTCATGAAGACACAACCTCATAATTAATTTCCCAAGATGAAATATTGATGAATTAGGAAATGTTGAGTTACAAACACAATTACATACATTTGTTATCAGATAGCATTTAATAATTTTATGCATAATTTATAGTTTATAGATCAATTAACAATATTTTTTAATCTTAAAATATCAGACTTGAACTTAAATAATTATTGTTTTACCATTACTTATTGTTATGTTACATTGCAACATCATTCATTACCTCACTTATCTGACTTTTATGTTACCTTGTAACACCTATTTGAAAATTTCAAGCTATAATTGTTCTTTAGCAATTTTGTTTCACTCAATAAAAACTTGGTTGAATGGGCATTTCCATTTTTGTCCCTAACGCAATTCACAATTCCGTCCCTAACAATTATGTTTGACCTTTACGCAGTGGAACCATGCAGCCCAATATAATATTCCACTACATGGTGAATGGTAATACTAAACATTAGAAGTCTACAGAAACTTGTTTTCATGAAGTGTCTATTAAAACCACAGGACAACCAATTATGACTCCTAGCGTTAGGGACGGAAATTCTAATTATTCAAACGAACGATACCCTAATTAGCAATAAGTTAATTAATTTTTGCACACACAATTTTGAAGTCCTGGCATAGAAATGTTTTCACAAGAATAATCCCCAGATAATCCAGTGTATTAAAATGAAGGGGGCATAAAATGCTATATTCCGTCCCTAACGCTAGATAATTAGTGGATCAGCTATAATTAAGCATAACGCCCTAACGAAGCCTCCGACAAAATTTTTATTTTACAGATTTTTAAAGTTAGATTATTAACCTTGAGTGTGAAATAAATTAAATTGATCAAAATCAAACTTTGTTTTTTAACCCCGAGTTTGACACCTTTTTGATCTGACCCATTACGCAATACTTGGACATGAAAGGTACAAGTATGGCCTATATTCAGAGCAAAATGCATGAAAATAACATTGTTTAAATTGTGCACTATTAGAGGCTTAATTTGTGTACCTCAAGGTAATGGCGCGAAATAAATCTTAACATTTCATTCCGTACACATTATTATATCTTTTTAATCATGCTAAGTTAAATAGGGACCTGTGTCTCTAATTCAATTTCACAACTAAATGAATTATATGAAGTTATAAGTAATTGTGAAATTATCACATGTTTTACTTATTTCGTTTCATTAAATCAAGGCCCACAAATTAAGTGTCTTGATAAAAGTATAAAATTTTGACAATTTTATTTTTGATGTGAATTAATTAGGCCTAGAGACAGAAGCTAGTTTGACAGTGAGTGCGGTGATGGAAAGGTCCGAAAAACTATCCGTGAGCATCATACTAGTTAGGCTTTTTATTATTAGCCGTGGAAATAATAGAGGTGAATAATGCCTTTTTGAGAGACTAGCCTCTTCAACCACTACGTCATAACATATTATTATGTCACACATGACGCATTACTCTATGACGTCAATTATCAGTTTCAAATCGCCGGTTCATAGCGTGCTGGCATTGTTAGTATTCTTACATCATGTTTTATTATTTATTATTAATGACCATACTCAATTCCGGAATCTGGACTGACTTCAGAAGATTCCTGATTTTCCCTATGCTCGATGAGGAATGCACTAGCTCTCGCTTGTAAGTTTAAAACTACTTCAAAATTAGTTTATCAGTATTTTTCTTATTACATGTAAGTACGCTGTATATAATGCAGTTATTACCGTTATTAGCGCTTTGCTTGTATGCACGCAGATTTGAAGCTTGCACGTATGCTTAGATGTATCCCTTTAATTATCGAGTTACCTCCCTTTTGATTTACATCCAGGTTTTCGCAACGGCTTTTTCAACCTCTTAGTATAGTATATTTTTAACGGAATACATTCATTTTCACATACGTACACCCGTTATCTATACAGCTTGCGACCCTCGGCCGCTCACTATTAAGCTAAGTTACAGAACACAGGCATTGTTTCCTCTATAGTCTGCTCCATATCCTGTCAAAGATTAAAAAGTTTTAATAATAATTAATATGAAAACAGGCATTGACTATAAGCGAACGCAGACACCATTTATTGATTAAATAAATAGGATGAATTGGTATAGGGTCGAAATGTCCTAAACACACATGCCCATGTATAGTACATTTGAAGGTAATTTTTCATCATGCTTGGAGGGCATTGTGATGAATCCAGTCCACGATATTCACAACAATGCATATGCCCATTGTCAGTGATATCAGCCAGCATTGATGCATCTTTTACCGGGACCTACACGGTACACCATTAAATAGTTGCACCAGTCCAATGACGTTATAAAATTTATACTGACCTATCGTGGTGCTCCTCGCTTGTGGGGAAATACAAACAAGTTCATAGTAAGTATGAGGTCATAATGAACTATTGTCCGCTAGAATTTTTAAATCACGTTTATCCAGACATAAGCTCCAAAAAACGGGAATTAAAGCATGTCCACAAGTAAATACATGAATGTGCATGTCATGGTACTCTGCCTTAAATTTCCTCCTATCAGCGCTAGGTACATACGACATTGACAACAACGACTTTCCACAGCCATCAGTGTTAAAAATAATACGAGCCAGACAGTCAACCAAACCTCTATTGCATTAGCAGACGCACAAATCAGAATAAATACAGCTTTTACGTGGCCGGCTTCATACTATTTAATCGTTTTACATTCTGAAGTAAGTGTACGCTAGATCAAATTTTAACCTGCGGAAATTGATTATAATGCATCTTCTCCGAAACCGTTGGACAGAATTCAACCAAATTTGGTATGTGGGTTACCCATATCAATGTGGAGTACATTTGCATGTTTACATTTGGCCCCGCCCCCAGGTGTGGGTGGGGATGGGTGTCCAAGGGTCAAAAAGTAAAAAAAAAAACCTGATTGTAATGCAACTCCTCTGACGCTGTTGGACGGAATTCAACCAAATTTAGAGTCAGTTACCCATATCAATGTGGAGTGGAGGAGCACATTTACATTTGGCCCCGCCCCCATGTGGTAGGAGAGGGGTCAAAAGGTCAAATTTTAACCTGTGGAAATTGATTTAATGCATCTCCTCCGAGACCATTGGATGGAATTCAACCAAATGTGGTATGTGAGTTAGCCATATCAATCTGGAGTGGAGGAGCACATTTACATTTGTCCCCGCCCCCAGCGGTGGGGGATGGGGTCAAAAGGTCATGAAATTGATTGTAATGCAATTCCTATGACACTATTGCACGAAATTCAACCAAATTTGGTATGCAAGTTACCCATATGATTGTGGAGTGCAAAAGGATGTTTACATTTCGCTCCACCCCCGAGGGTGGGATGTAGGGTGTGTCAAAAGTTGTTATTACACCACAAAAACATCCATTACCGTTCAATCACTACTTGCTAAATCAATTATCTGCATTTTGCTACCAGAATAAGATTTTTATGCGTGCATACCCACCTCCCCATGCCTTTTCCTATTCCTATGGACCCTCAACCAGGCCTCTGGTTGAGTCCCCTCTCCAGCCTACCATCAAGTATAGACTGGCACCAGTCTATACTCACCTCATAGTGACGCTAGGCGCGCTCGCGCATGCGCATTAGAACCCGAATAGGAAACAGATTCACTTTTCAATTATTCTGCAAGCAGAATAGTTGGCCAAAAAATATTTGAATAAATTTGTGTTTTGCGCTGTGACAGCTGTACCTGTGTCTTTATATTAAGGATATAATCATGCCTAATATGAAGTCAATCCTCCCTAAGTTACGTCTAAGGAAGTATAATTGTGTTTGTACGGTATCTTATAGACGAATTTGAGATATTACCGGTTTTCGTGAAGATCGTATTATTTCGTGGTATCTTGATTGTTATGCCTATCCTAAATCATCATCATCATTAATAATGTCCAGTCCATATCGAGAGCCTGTAACGAAGTTATTTTTAGTGCATTATAAGGATATTTAAAAAAATAACTTGAAAGCTTGAGAGTCAGGAAATTTGAATTTTCCCGCCGTTAGAACTGAGTTGAGGGTTTCTATTGTGGCGAGTTTGAAAGGTATGCTTCATTGTTACGTTTTTTCGTTTGTAGGAGTCAGTGAAATCAGATAAGACTAAATGTACGTCGGCGAAATGTGATCGGCATCACGCTATTGAGTTCGCCGGGCACGTTTGTGCGAAGTGTACGACCTGTACAACCACTGCGATGTGTGGGATATGTAAAGGGTGGCCGGTTTCGGTTGCGAAATTGTACTTTAAAGATTTGTCGAAACAATCGCTGCCCTCTGGTCGTCCTTCCCCTTCCTCCGTTGCTAGCAAGGCAAAGGCGGTGTCCTTTGCTTCTACTTCTGTTCCGTTATCGGTAGCAACGGAGGGGGGAAATTCATCGGGAAATTTGGACGCCGTGATGGCGCTCTTTGCAAGGTTTGAATCGTTTGCCACTGTGTTGACAAAATCGCTCGATGAAAGGATCTATTCTGCAATAAAAGAGGCCAAAAGGCAGGAGAGCTCGTCAAGCTCCGAGGATAGCCCGAAGGCTAGCGGGCGTTCCCGCAAATGGGGGAAGCCGGTCCCTCTAGACAGGTGTTGGTATCACCGAAAAAGCAGAAGACAAGAGCATCTAAGCTCTTGAAGGTGTGCTCGGAGAGTGCACCACAGAGAATCCACATAAGACTTGAAGGTGACGGGCATAACCCTCAAGCAGTGGTGGCGTCGGCTGAAACCGGTGTCCATGAGGCTAGTCCTTATGAGAATGCCAATGTAACGGTGGTTCCGGTAGTTAAAGTATCTCGAGAGCGCCCATTTCTAAGAGGTCGATACCTTGTCTTGCTAGTTCCGGTTCCGGTGTGGTAGAGTCGGGTCATTTGGACTCGGGTTTACTTCCGTTTTACGATTCTCAATCTTTTTCCGGCCGGACTTCCGGGATAGCAAGACATCTGGGTCGTCAAGATCCGGTTCCGGCTTCGGTAACTTCCGTTTCCGGTAGGACTTCCGGTTTGGGTGGTGATCCGGGTCGGCAAGACCCGGTTACCACTTCCGTTTCGGTAACTTCCGGTCTGTCTTCCGGTTATGTAGGACATCCGGGTCCTAGAGGTCTAGTGTCTACTTCCGTTTCCGGGTCTTTTAGCGCTTCCGGATATCCGGAGTCTGAGGACTCTTTTTATTTTCCGAATTCCGGTAGAGGCGTTTCCGGTTCCGGGGTGGACACTAGTCAGTTTACTTCCGCTTCCGGTATTAGAAGTGTACTTCCGGGTCGGTCAGACCTGGATGTAATTCCGATTTCCGCTTCCGCTTTAGCGAGAGAACAAGATTCGTTAGGCCCAGATAGATTCGGGGATGTTAGGAACTTTGATTCTGGTCCAGCAAATTCGCAAAGGTTTTCACAGGATTCGGCAGATTCTATTTATGATTCTTTCCTTCCTCCAAGGGTCATTGATGTTGAGTTATCTTCTCATGCGGATTCTTCTTTTCGTGATGCTGTGGTTAATCCGTTTTTTTCTAGATATTCTTCCCGTTCCTCTTGTCTCTCGTCGAAAGACTTCTCCTCTGCTCATGTTTCTAACTCTTCTCCTCTGTTTAAATCTTCCATTCCGCCTCCTCCGGGCTTTGCTCGTCTTCATTCTACTCTTCATTCTTCTTCCTCTTAGGATCAGTGTGATCAGGCTTTTGCTTCTGCTCAATCAGTTTCGTCTCCTCCTTCCTCTCTGGCGTCGTCTCCATCTTTTGATCATCTTGATCCGATTGTTTCGGTGGTTCTGTCCCCTGAGCTCGAATTTCAAATTGTTGATTCAGGGTTAGATTTTCTCTGTTTTCAGTGGTTAGAGATTCTTCATTAGATCGTTCATTTGTGTCTGCTCGTTTGTCTATTCTTTCAAGATTTTCGGCTTCTTCAGTGGTTCGTCCTTCTTCATCGGCTAGTCAGGAGGTGGGTAGAGATTCTGGGTCCATGCATGCTTCCTCTTTTCATGATTCGGTCAGTAGGCCTTCCTCTCCTGTGTTTTTGAGGGCAGGTGATTCTTTGGTCTCAGGAGACTTCAAATCTTATAGCTTCTTATTCTCCTCCTCCTCTTCTGTCTTCTATTTCTTCTGCTCCAAAGTCAGTCAGGGCCAGGGATCTGAAGAGATTTTGCCCAGTTAGGGCCTCTTCGGAAGACTGGTCCATGGCTCACAGATGGATTGCTTCTTCGCTTTCTCTTCCTCTTAAGGAGGAATTCGCTGTGGATCATCCTTCTTTCGGATCCGCTCTTTCTTCTGCTGATCCTTCTTCATCTTCGCCTCAGGTGCTTCCTGTTGATAATTTAGTGGTAGATATGTTAGATTTTTTCGTTAATGACTCTGTTAGCTCTGAATTTTCTCTGGTTTCCAAGTATGACTCGCCGGTTCAGATTCCTAAGGAGGATTTTTTAAAGGTTGCTTCTGCTCAGTCTCAGTCTGGTCCTGCTTGGGAGGTTTTATCATCTCAGCTGAAAGAGGTTTCTAAGTCAGATTTTTCTTCGGATCTGTTTAAATGGGAGTCAGTTTGTAGGTCGCAGATTAAGTCATCTAATTATCTTGCTCTGCTGTCGGAGGTCGTTCTTAAGGCGGAAGAAAGAGGTGAACAAGTTCCGGTGGCAGTCTTTCGTTCTTTGGCTGAATTGCCACGGGGGTTCTCTTAATTCTGTTTGTAAGTCGTTAGGATTTATTACTTCCAAACGTCGGTCTAGAAAGCTTTCTGAGGTTAGGATTTCTGAGGTGTTGAAACAGAATCTTGTGGTGCGTCTCCTTTCGGGACTGATCTGTTTGGAGAGTCAGCTCCTAGTTTAATTAGGGTGGAATCTGAGCACTTGAGGGCCTCTAGGGAGCTTCAAGCTCAGGTTTCGTGGTCCAAATCTTCCGGGAAAAGAGATGTTTCTTCGGTTAAAAGCCCTAATTCTTCACCTAGAAGAAAGAGTCTCAAACCGGATCAGTTTGGAGCTTATCCTTCTAGGGTCGTTCATAACTCGAATTTGTCCTCATCTGATCAGCGGGATCGATCTTTGGAGGAGGATCGATTCGACTCCATTTCCTCCCATCATTCGAGGTCGGTAGGGAGGCAGTCTCCTTCGTCTTGGGCGAGGAGAGGTCAGACCCCTTCTCGCCGTGCGTCTAGATCCAGAGGACGTTTTTCTTCTAGAGGTTTTCAGGGGAAGAGAGTTTGAAGGTTTGGACAGTTCCCGGGTAGGTCCAAATTTCTCTCTTCTTTATCCCATTCCTTCCCTTCTTCCTCTCCCTTTGGAGCAAGCAGTCCAGTGCTGTGTTCCCAACGTGCCAGTAGGAGGGCGCCTTCGCTGTTTTGGGAGAAATGGCAAGCCCTCATTCAGGACTCCTGGCTAGTATCCCAGATATGTTGGGGTTATGCTCCATCATGGATCCGTCATCCTCCTCTTCTCTCCTTTTGCCCAGTGTGGACTCCAGTTCCCTCCAATCCGGAGGGCTTTGGAAGAGGAGTTGGAAGCCATGATTGTAAAGAGGGCTATAGAGGAAGTTCCCAGTTGGGGAGTAGACCCGGGCGACTACTCGACCATCTTTTTAGTACCAAAGAAATCAGGAGGTTGGCGTCCAATCATAAACCTGAAGAAGTTAAATCAGAACATTCTCACCCCAAAGTTCAAGATGGAGACGGTTTCCCAGCTCATTTCCAGTCTGGATCAGGGAATGTGGACGTCTTCCATAGATTTAAAGGACGCTTATCTTATTCATCCTGTATTCAGAAAGTTCCTGAGGTTTGCCTACAAGGATCGGGTGTGGCAGTTTCGAGCCATGCCCTTCGGCCTGACCATGGCTCCCTTCCTTTTTACCCGCATAGTTTCAGCCATGGCAGGAATTTTACACCGTCGTTCTATCCATCTTCATGTTTATATAGACGATTGGTTGGTAAAAGCAAGGTCTTCCTCAATTCTCGAAGGTATTCTTCCAGAAGTTTGCAGTCTGGCTTGCAATCTAAGGTGGATTTTGAATCTAGAGAAATCAAGCCTAGTTCCGTCGCAAATCTTTACTCATCTAGGCGTTTCTTTCAATCTGGCCCGGGGGTTAGTCTTTCCCTCAGAGCCAAGAATAGAGGCTTTAGCAGTGGCCATGGAAATTCTTGCTTCTTCGCCTTGGGTAAGAGCAAGATTCCTTTTAAGAGTGATAGGTCTGATGGTCAGCGTAGAGAAGGTGGTTCCTTGGGCGGCGCTGATGAGAAGGCCTTTTCAGATGTATTTAATGTCCCTTTGGAAACAGTCAGTCCACTCTATATACCATCAGATTCCCATCAGAGAACATTTGATCCCTCATCTAGATTTCTGGAAAGACCGTTCTCAGCTGCTGACGGGTGTTCCACTGGTAAAGTCCCCTCCTCAAGCAATTATTTTCACGGATGCTTCTCAGGAGGGTTGGGGAGCAGTCTGGGACTCCCTGTCAGCTTCCGACCTTTGGTCCCTGGAGGAGTCGTCAGCCCACATCAACATTCTGGAGTTGTGGGCTGTCAAGAAGGCTCTCCTTTCTTGGTCAGATCTGGTGATAGGTCTCAAAGTCTCGATTCGGTCGGACAATTCGACAGTCATAGCTTATATCAACAGGCAGGGAGGTACACGGTCATCTCTCCTTTGTCTAGAAGTGTGGAATCTGCTCTTGTGGTGCCGCAAGAGGCAGATTTGTCTAGTGTCTTCACATGTCCCAGGCAGTCTGAACTTTCTGGCGGATCAACTGTCACGTCCCATCAAGTTCGCCCACACAGAGTGGCAGTTAAAGAAGTCGGTTGTCAGAGCGATTTTCAATCTCATGGATCGTCCTCTAGTAGATCTGTTCGTGACCTCTGAATGCCCAGATCTCCTCTTACATGTCTCCTTTTCCGGACAGTCAGGCCCTGGCGGTGGATGCCCTGTCTCAGGCCTGGACAGGGATGTTCGCTTATGCCTTCCCTCCTACTATTCTGATCCCGTTAGTGTTGAAGAAGGTCAAGGACCAAGTTTGCGAGATTCTTCTGATAGCTCCCTTTTGGCCCAAGAGGATTTGGTTTGTAGACCTTCTGGATCTTCTGGTAGACTTTCCTCGTCTTCTGCCAGTATCCCAGGACCTTCTATCTCAAGTAAGGGGACGTTGTGTCCATCCAAGTCCAGGAATCTTCAATCTGTGCATGTGGCGAATCTCGAGTCTGAAAGATTCCAGGATAAAGTTTCTTCAAGATCTCAGGAAATTATTGACTCGGCCAGAAGGGAATCGACCCGTCGAGTTTACAAGGGTCGTCTTAAAATCTTTGGTAGATGGTGTTCAGACCAAGGTCTCGTGCCCGATTCTGTTTCTATACCATAAGTTTTAGAATTTTTATCTCATCTGCTTGACTCTTTACATTTGCCAGCTAATACTGTCAGGGG
Organism: Chaetoderma sp. LZ-2023a; assembly: GCA_034401795.1. Lineage (NCBI taxonomy): Eukaryota > Metazoa > Mollusca > Caudofoveata > Chaetodermatida > Chaetodermatidae > Chaetoderma > Chaetoderma sp. LZ-2023a. The sequence continues at coordinate 158,123,670 of CM067370.1, read as the reverse complement.
GTATAGATTTTCGCTGGCATCTTCCCTTCCTTGTCTTCTGAATGCCGATGTCAAGGATACTAAGACTCTTAATAGCTTTATCAGAGGTCTAGGTAATATTCGTCCTCCGATTGCTACGCCTTTACCTGCCTGGAATCTGGCTTTGGTTCTTCAAGTATTGGCAGGTTGCCATTTTGAACCTATATCGTCTATCAGTCTTAAGCTTTTAACTCTTAAAGCGGTTTTTCTTGTGGCTGCTGCATCTGCTAGAAGGCGTTCAGAGATTCATGCTCTTTCTGCAGAAAGGGATAGATTTATAGTGTCAGGTGACGGTTTGGTTTTATATCCGAGAAGGGATTTTCTATCTAAACCCAGTCTAACCGTTTTCCGGCTAGTCCTATTATTTTAAAATCTTTGTCGTCTTTTTCGCCTTCAGACAAATTTTGGTGTCCGGTTAGAGCGTTGAGAACTTATAAACAGCGAACAGATTTTAAAAGAACAGATCCTGCCCATTTATGGGTTTCCTACGTGGAAGACTTATCTAAGCCAGTATCAAAGGCTACGATTGCCAGATGGCTTTGTGAGATGATTAAGCTTTGCTACGAAATAGCGTCTCCGGATCAAATTAATCTCGCGCATATTAAAGCCCATGATGTTAGGGGCATGTCTACTTCTTTCGCTCTGTTTGCCGGTTCATCGTTAGATGAGGTCATGCAGGTGGCAGGATGGAAATCTGAATCTACTTTTACCTCATTTTATCTAAAAGACCAGAGTGCAGCAGCTTCATTCTTTCGTAATATTACGATTTTAACTAAAAAAGCCGAAGACCATATACCCAGCACTTCCCACCATTTTCGTTAGGACTGTGAGTCTGAAAGAGGGTGAGAGTCTTCTTTGGTTTTTATTTGGTTCTTTAAGTTCTACTTATCCTTATTTGTTAAATCACGGTGTGATTGAGTTATATGCACTATTATGTTATGTTATTAACAATGGGATAAGATTGATTGGATTTTTATCCTCCACCGTATGTGGACATGGGGCACTGACCAAATCTACGGGTTTAGCAAGTAGTGATTGAACGGTAATGGATGTTTTGTGGTGTAATAACAACCCCCCACAGACCCCCCTTGCGGGTTGGTCTGTTGTTTTATTAACCACTATAAAAAACATACTTACCGTTCAATCACTACGATCCGGCCTCAGCCACCCCGCGTGCTAAGATTTGAGAATCACATTGGAAATATTTTGCACTTAAATTTAGAAAAGTGAATCTGTTTCCTATTCGGGCTCTAATGCACATGCGCGAGCGCGCCTAGCGACAAGCGTCACTATGAGGTGAGTATAGACTGGTGCCAGTCTATACTTGATGGTAAGCTGGAGAGGGGACTCAACCAGAGGCCTGGTTGAGGGTCCATAGGAATAGGAAAAGGCATGGGGAGGTTGGTATGCAGGCAGAAAAATCTTATTCTGGTAGCAAAATGCAGATAATTGATTTAGCAAGTAGTGATTGAACGGTAAGTATGTTTTTATAGTGGTTAATAAAACAACAGACCAACCCGCAAGGGGGGTTTGTGGGGGGGTTCAAAATGGTGAATGTGAGGATTTGCGACCGATCAATCTAGTGTGAGATTATGCACGTGATCTCGCAAGCCATTATTCAAAGTAGACCTAATAGCTTCGCTAAACTAAACAAAAGTAATTCTCTACCCAAATGGGCGGGAATCTCAGGGAAATATCGAGATATAAGATAAAACCGGTATAGCATTTTGTTAGGCAGATAATCTGCTTCCCATTAGTAATATTTCAATAGTATATATCTGTCTAGCGATATAAGTTACTGCTCTTCATATGGGAAAATGATGTTTTACCTGTATTTAAGATCCTGCTTTTCTTATTTATCCAGAGCTGTCAAATCGTTGTTTTGAGGCTAGTGTTAGAGTAATTGATAAATTAACGATTACGGCTATGAAAGTTGCCTATTTATAAGAATGCACTTCTCGCAAAAAACATTGAATAAAACTTATTTTAATTACCATCATAGGACATTAAAAAAATCTATCTTTTCCTGCACTAATATTTTATAATTTCGACACGTTTGCTAGAATAATCATAATATGAAATCAATATTTTGAGTGATATTTTATATCAATTACTACAGCCTGGTTAGTCAGCGATTTCCCGGAATTGTGCGCTTTTGTAGCGACCGCCCAACAGTCCAAGTAAAGAGGAACCCAACAATATGAGAAAAACTTCTCAATTCCTGAGAGCATTATTCACTTCTTATGTTGGCGGGTATCATTAGAGATCGATCGATACAAGCTACCCTAACGAGAGTGAGCTTAGGCCTATGTATTCGCAGCATATGGTGGTCTATTTAGTATGTGTTATAATGGCTAAGTTGTACCCCTGTGCGGAGATTTCTACATTTCCTGGCGGTTTCATCCCATTGCAAATTCATCCTATGAAGCACAGGCCATCATGGAAAGTTCATTTATTATTCTAACATATACATCAATGCAGATAGCCAGGAAAATTAGTAAAACGTATGTTTACATATATTTGTCAGTCAAATATCAACAGCTTTAGCTGTTCGCAGTTTCACTGGGCGAGTTTATATGGAACGAGATGGTCACTGGTTACCGGTATCTCACGATCTCCATGCGGAAATAGTTGTAATTTTGTGGCAAATTCAAATCATTTGTAGGGATGATTTGGGTGAGTTTCAGCCATTTTGGATTATGATTTAACTGAAGACAGTTAAAATTTAGCGTTTAATATCAGGATTCATGTAATTTCTTGGTTTTATTGTGGAAATTTGCGGCAGCTATTTAAGCAGCGTGGATATATATATACAGTGTTGCCCACAACATCTGATTTTTTGGGGTCCCAAGGACCCCACACTCAGATTTGGGGGTCCCACTGTAAAATCGGGGGGTCCCATGGGGTCCTCATCTGAAATATGGGGGTCCCATGGTTTTTTCTTAAAATAAACATAACACATTGATCTAATTATAAAGCACTTTATTAAACATGTTGAAAGCACTAGGTATGACATTGTGTAAATAATGTTAATGTGAATACCGATACCGATATTCATTTTTCTAATACCGTGAAGCCCTATCTACCGACAGCACTGGTAAATGCTGAAGCAGTGTTTGCATTTGAGATATACATGTAATTGGGTGCTTTTAGCAGGATTAATCTTGACGTGAAATGTGATTTCACAGCAGACTACAAATAGCCAGGAAGTCACATGAAAGAAAAGTTTTTAAGTTCAGTAAGAATGAAGATGTGGATGAAGAGGCAATAAATGCTTCAACCCATATTACCATCTTAATAAGTCCTGTAGAAGTATTTTCAGATTTTGACTAATCGAAGCTGTCGGTAACCCATGTTCAACACATCTCAGCAATTTTTCAAAAACTTTATGGTGTTGGCTACATTGTGTATTAATTTGCCGTTTTATTCGACTAGGTAATCGAATTTGTAACAAAAAAATTAGATTTTGTTAGTGCATCTGATATGATATTCATCATATTCTCATACATGTATAAATGAGATTGGGCGAGAAAAAGTGAACTCAAACACCTTTGAGAGGTCATAGCTGGTTTATTGCTATAATATGTCTATGGTGTACAGCATAGACACATATCTATAGACCTCTCATCCCATACCTTCACTATGAGACAAGTTGTAGTTACATGTACATCGGGCATCATTATTTGAGTAAAGTGCAAGTGCGTATGATCAAGTATCATGACCAAAAAAGTAACCAAGTGGATAGATAACTATTTAACCCAGTCAGATTATCATTAGGCCTATTAATTTTTTCTTATGGGAGGAGTGGTGGGTGTGTGGCGGGAACTGGCAGTTAGGGGCCTACAGAATTTGAGGAAGATATGAAAAGCAAACTTGCACCTGGCCCTATGATGTTGTTTTTCATGTGAATCTGTCAGAAGCGGAATGTGAACTAAATTAATTTAGTAGACCCTCAAAATGAGTGAATTAAAAAAATTCTCACCCCACTGATGCCAAACTGATATTTATGTAAATTATCTTCAGGAATTGTAGGAGAAATTCATGATATGCCCTTAGATTATTTAGATATCAAAGATTCATTGGGGATTCCCTCTAATGATTCAGTCCAGCGAGTAGCGTAGTAAGGAGGGGGTTGGGGGTCAGTTGCCTAGGTGACCAGGTCAGGGGTGGCATTAAAGGGGAACATAAGAAGGGTCACCATCATTTGCATAAAACACAGTTCTATAGTAGAGCCCATATAAAAGCTAATATGTAAAAAATTTCCTGCGACATTTATATATAAGTCTGATTAAAATGGTGTTAAAAACGTTATGTTACTATAATTTTCTGCACGTTCATTAAACCTATGACTTCATAGGTTGAATCCTATCTGACAAGAATTAAGATAACGGCACTGTAGACAGGAGTGCATGCCTTTGGATGGTGATATCTCTATCAGTGATAATGCTATCGACATCATTTATATATGTACAGATCGAAGAGATTAAGACATTTATCACACGATCGCAAATTTATGGAATATATTTGTTATTTTGATACATTAGTTGCCGAACCTTAAGATGGCCATTTTCTATGAAGATGCCTGCCAATTACATGAATATTACAATATCTCAGGAAGTCTTGAGGCTAGTATGAAAACATAAGTACCTAAATATTTATAGGAATGTATGTAAGACCCATTTAAACTCTCATATTAATAGATGAAACTTTAATAACATTATCTGCCGTAGCGCCAGTAAGAGCATTGATTCAAAGTGGCAAAGGTACTGATATACCTATACTATCGCGTCATACTTTTATCTCAAAATCAAAACTTGATGTCAAAATCGGCACCATCAGAGAAATCAGACAAAGGACTGTTATTATATATTCTTCAACATTTCCGCAAATATAGTTTATATATTCCTAACCCCGCTGAAGAGAAACCCCTTATAAAACACATTTCTCAGTTTTATTGCGATAGCGTTGGATGGCAGCGAGAAAAACATTCAACTTATGATGGCATACGCCTCATCCGGGAATAGAAACTAATGTAATGTATCACATATTTAAATGGCGAAGATATATATTTCTAATTTGAGCACAGAGCTTACAATTATATTTTTGAAAACGTTACGGTCTGTAGATTCATTTTATACAAAGTACTATAAGGGGTCTGGTGTTTCCCTTGAAATTCCTGACAACTATCTAATAATTTACTAACTAACATATGATCCACATAATACAGGAGAGGCCCTCTGACAGCATCCAGATTTCAACATTATCCCCCCCGTCTGCTTTAGAAGTTGGTTTACTTAAGGGCTATGAAACCCTTAATTTGTCCCTGGTTTAACCAATAAAAAACAAAGAGTGAGTGTCAATGATACATCAGATTGGACATATGTTACCAATGGTGTACCACCAAGAAAGTATTCTGGGGCCTGTCCATTCTCTAATAAATGGTCTACCAGAAACACTATCTTGCCATTGAACACTATCTTGCCATTGCAAAATATTTGCAGATGGCACGAAAATACATATATTACAACTCATCCAAGGTAACAGGCAAGGTATGCTATATATTTATTTCAAGTCAATGACTACAGATACGCTAAATTGAATATTTTGAAACTAATGTTTCTTTACTTGTAGGTATGAATTTCATGATCCGTAAGATGGCAGCGGCCAGCACTCCTGTGCAGGAGCTTGAAATAGTTGATGACAATACCTTAAAGATCACGACGAGCACGGTTATAATGACTCAAATACAGAATGTCAAGTTTGATGGTGAATATAAATTTGAAGGGCAACAAGGTGCACAACTAAAGGTAAGCAAGACCATTGTTTACCAACTAAAGGTTGCATATTTACGACATCAAGCGTGCATATAATTAACAAGATTAAACTGTGAGTGCTTAACAACTTGGTACAACTAAATGATAAAAAGACAGCAGTTATTCTAATAACATCGCCGCATCTTAGACCAAAGGTGGATATTGAACAGTTTCAGATTGGTGATGAAAACATTCCGTTCAGCACTAACACGCGAAACATCGGCATAATTTTCGATGATGCTATGTCGATGGAAAAACAGGTAACATCTATCTGTCAGTCAATCTGTTTCAACTTAAGGAACATCAACAAAATAAGAAAGATGCTTGACAACAGTGCAATTTAGACTCATACACACGACTATAACATCAAGACTGGATTATAGCAATTCTTTGCTAGCGGTTATTACATCAGAACAGTTACAACATTTACAGAAGGACCAGAATATAGTAGCAAGAGTACTTGCAAAAACTAAGCCATATGATCATATAACACCTGTCCTAAAAAATCTTCATTGGTTACCAGTTAGAGAGCGTATTAATTACAAAATTGCGCTTTCGGTATTTAAGTGTTTAAATGGTCTGGCTCCACCCTATCTATCATCACTGATCGACCGGCGGATAGCACCTAGGTCCCTTAGATCTAGTGAGCAACTATTATGTGTGGAGTCATCCTCCAATCTAATGGTTGGTCAATGTGCTTTCTCTAAAGTCGATCCTAAGCTTTGGAACAGTCTTCCACCCCCATATCTAGTTAATCTTGTTAAGCGCCTTTGTACGGTTTAGTCCGGAATTGGCGCTATATAAATGCATACATACATACATATAATGGTATTAAGCATGCATATAAATATATAATGGCATCAATCTAGGCTTGTGCGATTACACAATGTACATGATTAAATCGAAAATCGCGATTATTATTTAAATCATGAATTTATATGATTAAAGTTTAAATAGTCGAATAATTGTGACTATTTTCTACTGCATAAAATATTTTAAAACCTAACTTTTAATTACGATCTAATGTGATCGATAACAAAAATTTACATTTTACTCATCGAATGCATGGCCATTTTCAGGCTAAGAGAATACTATTTTTGAAAATGTATCACTGAAATGACTGGCTCATGTCATAAAAAACCTATAAAGTCATGGAATTGAAAATCTAAATTTTCTAAATCTAAAAGTCATGGAAATTCATCATTTTTAGCTCACCTGGCCTGAAAGGCCAAGTGAGCTTATGTCGTGGCGACCGTCCGTCGTGTGTCCGTCCGTCAACTTTTCCTTTAAACGATTTCTTCTCAAGAACCGCTGGGCCAATTTCGATTATATTTGGCAGGAAGCATCCTTAGGGAATAGGGATCCAAGTTTGTTCAAATGAAGCCGATCGGCCAATTAGGCCGGCAGCCACCTTGGATTTTGGCTGATTTTTAGAAACGTCTTTAAAAATCTTCTCCAAAACCACTTGAGGGATTGAAGGAAACCTCATGAAATATGATCTAGGGCAAGAGCTCAACCAAATTTGTTCAAGGGAACTTAATTGGTCGAATAGTTCGGCGGCCATTTTGGTTGACCTAGTTTTAGCGAAAATAGCTTCTCCAGAACCGCTGAAGGGATTAGGCCGAAATTTAGCAGATATGATTAGGGCCAGTAAAGTTTGTTCAAGAGAAGTTGATTCGTCAAAAAACATGGCCACCGTGGGCCAATCAAAATATAGCATGTTTGGCGGCCATATTGGATTTTTTTTATTTGATGGATTTTGGGGCCGAAATTGGTTTTATATAGGTTTTTGGGTATTCTGATCTCAAATTTGCAATTTTCGAAACTGTCGGATAAACGGTTTGGTGACCATCTTGGATCAATTTCCAGCCAAAAGCTCCCATACTAAAACAATGGGAAATTTAAAATATTTTCTCGAGAACAACTGTGCCGATTTCAATTATATTTGGCATGAAGCATCCTTAAGGCATAGAGATTCAAGTTTGTTCAAACGAATCCGATCGGCCAATTTTAGAAATGTCTTTAAAAATCTTCTCCCAAACCATTTGAGGGATAGATTCAAAACTCACAAAATATTATCTAGGGTAAGCGCTGAATGAAGTTTGTTCAAGGGAACTTGATTGACCAAATGATTCAGCGGTCATCTTGGATGACGTAGTTTTCACAAAAATGACTTCTTCCCCAGAACCGCTGATGCGATCAGGCCGAAATTTGTGATATTTAATTAGCAACTAAGTGCGATTAATGTTTGTTCAATAGAAGTTGCTTCATCAAAAAACATGGCCGTGGTGGACCAATCAAAATATAGTGTGTTTGGCAGCCATGTTGGATCATTTTCCCGCCAAAAGATACTAAAGCAATGCGAAATTTAAAATGTCTTCTCGAGAACTACTGGGCTGATTTAAATTAGATTTGGCAGGACGCATCCTTATGGCATAGAGATTTGATTTTGTTCAAACGAAGCCGATCGGCCAATTTGGCCGGTGGTTTCCTTGGATTTCGGTCGATTTTTAGAAATGTTTAAAAATCTTGTTCTCTGAAACGGCTTGGGGAATCGATTCAAAACTTATGAAACCTCATCTAGGCAAAGAGGTAAGCCAAGTTTGTTCAAGACGACTTGATTGACCGACTGGTTCGGCAGCCATCTTGGATGACCTAGTTTTCCCGAAAACGACTTCTCCAGAACCATTGAATGGATCAGGTCAAAATTTGGGAGATATGATTAGGGACTAAGGGCCATTAAAGTTTGTTCACGGGAAGTTGCTCCGTCAAAAAGCATGGCAATTTTTTAAACTGTCGGATAAACAGTTTGGCGGCCATCTTGGATAATTTTCTCGTCAAACGCTCCCATGCTAAAGCAATGGGAAATTTAAAATGTCTTCTCGAGAACTACCAGGCCGATTTCAATTATATTTGGCAGGAAGCATCCTTAGGGCATAAGGATCCAAGTTTATTCAGATGAACCCGATCGGCCAATTTGCCCAGCGGCCATTTTGGATTTCGGCCGATTTCAGGGAATGTCTTTAAAAATCTTCTCCGAAACCACTTGGGGAATCTTCATCTAGGCCAAGAGGTAAGCCAAGTTTGTTCAAGAGGACTTGATTGACGAAATGGTTCGGCGACCATTTTGGATGACCTGGTTTTCACGAAAATGACTCCTCCAGAACTGCTGAAGAGATCAGGCCGAAATTTGGGCCATTAAAATTTGTTCAAGGGAAGTTGATCCATCAAAAAAAATTGGGTGCCGTGGGGCAATCAAAATGTAGTGTGTTTGGCTGCCATATTGCACTTGCAAAAATGTCCACAAACTCATTTAAAACCACCCACCAACAATTTTGACAAAAATTGATGGTGCTCCAGGTAAGCGACACAGGCCCCTTGGGCCTCTTGTTTATCATAGTCATGGAAATTTCATGGAAAATGATAATCTCGCTAAAAAGAAGATGTCATACAATTCCGCCGCCATACAGTGACAGATTATTATGGCACAAACTGATATTCCTCACAATGTCACCATAGTTATTGAGTAATCGCTTACCTTAGGTCATATGTCACTGATGTTCCAGACTCCATACCTTTCTGTACATATAAATATATGATAACTGCTCTTCATTTTGGAAAGTGGTGCAGTAAGCCATTGCTGCATTTATGTAGACAACTTTCAGCATGACTGATTACATAACCTAGGCTATACAAACCCTCCTACTGACCGTGTAACAACTAACCTGTGAAACCAGCAAGATAATGGTTAAAGCCACGTTTATTCCAGCTTCCATAAAGCCAGACACTTTGGTATAGAATATGTCAAAAATAAATGTACATGTTTTCAAAACAAAATAACATTTGTGTCTTTGTTGTGTAAATATATTAACCTATTTATGAGCTGTACTGTAGCATAAGGCGCCAACTGAATGTTACATGTATAGAACCCCTAAAAATATCTTACCATGTTTTGAAAACAAAATCAAATTTCTGTGTGTTTTGGAAACATTTTATCTTCTCACAAACCAGCTATTTCACCTTGCATGAGGGCCAAAACATAGACATATTCAATTCAATTCTCTTATAATTTGCATGTCAAATATAATGATCAGTCTCGATGATCCCCTAAATATACTATATAATCTCATTTCGTGCGCATACTCGGAAAATACTGTCCCAAATCTGTGTGAAGCTCTTACAATGTAGGACAATGAAAGTAGTGTTGTGCTCATAACTTGTATATCGTGATATCGTGAGCAATAATTCCTAAGATACGATATCGAGTAAGAAAAAAGATTTGTGAGAAAACTTCTAATTGGATTATGCGCACTTTTTATTAACCCTTTAATAGTCAAATTTAGTCAAGAAAATTTTACTGTTTTCTTATTGAACATGTTGAATGTCCATTTACAGGCCAAAAGAATACAATTTTTTTTTACACCACCAAAAAATCTGGTGGGTATTATTATGTAATGGCAGCATACGTGCGAGCGGCAGAGTGGTTTCCGGATGATAACTCTGTTACCGTTTGTCCGATCACATTGAAACTTCATAGGGTGGTTGGACTAGGTCTTGTGAAGAAATCGACGATAATCCGAGATCCAAAATGGCCACCAGCCGCCATCTTGAAAATTGGTTTCCGGGTGATAATTCCGTTACCGTTTATCGGATCACTTTGAAACTTCATAGAGTGGTTGTACTAGGTCTGGGGAAGAAACCTACATTGTATCGAAATTGACAATGATCCGTAATCCAAGACGGCCACCAGCCACCGGCGGCTATCTTGAAAATTGGTTTCCGGATGATAACTCTGTTACCGTTTATCAGATTGCTTTGAAACTTCATAGAATGTTGGACTAGGTCTGGGGAAATAACCTATCAAAATTGACAATGATCCAAACTCCAAGATGGCCACCGGTGCCATCTTGAAAATTTGTTTCCAGATGATAACACTGTTATCGGTTATCGGATCGCTATGAAACTTCATAGGGTGGTTCGACTACCTCTGGGGAAGAAACATATCAAAATTGACAATGATCCAAAATCCAAGATGGCGGCCAGCCACCGGTAGCCATCTTGAAAATTGGTTTCCAAATGATAACTCTGTTACCATTTATCGGATCGCTTTGAAACTTCATAGGGTGTGTGGACTAGGTCTGGAGAAGAAACCAATCGAAATTGACCATGATCCGAACTTCAAGATGGTCACCAGCCATAGGCTGCCATTTTGAAAGTTGGTTTCTGGATGATATCTCTGTTATCATTTATCGGATCACTTCCTAGGATCGTTGGAATATGTCTGGTGAAGAAACTTATCGAAATTTATGATAATCCGAAATCCAATATGGCCACCAGACAGTGGTGGCCATCTTGAAAATTGTTTTCCTGATGATACCTCCTTGACCGTTTAACGGATCGCTTTGACACTTCATAAGGATGACTGGTCTGGCTCTGAGGAAGAAATAAATATTTTCTAAAAGCTCTCATTCATTAGTTTGTCATCATGGCGGGGTATTATGCACAGCTTGCGGAGCTCTTGTTGAAAATTTATCACTGGAATGACTGGCTCGTTTAACGAGCCAGTCATTCCAGTGGTAAATTTTCAAAAACTATTCTCTTGGCCTGTAAATGGACAAGAACATAGCAGAGGCTGGTTTTGGCCGGCATGACCATTAAAGGGTTAAAATCTCTCTGGCTGCTGACTTTTTCTTCATTTTCCAAGTGTGTCTGTAACTTAATCAAAGTTGTAAATATAATTCAATGATTAAATATGCAGGTATTGGTGGTTCATGCTTGTTCTCACCCAATATGATTATATGTATGACGAGCATTTCCGTCCTAATAATACAAAACTTGGTTGCATACGATATCGTTAGCAACTGCACAATGATATCATGAACAGGTTCATTCATTTGAGAAAATGAAAGGCTGCATGATTTCACGTTTCCACACTGCGACATTGGCAGAAATTTACAACATTATAGGGGAAATTAGGGTAATATGTATTAGGCTTGCACGATTTTTGCTTTGAAACATCGTGATCGATTTTATTTTAATTTAAAAATCCCGATTTTCGATTAAATCATAGATCCAAATTCCCAAAAGTATAAACCAGGGTAACGTGACTTGTTTCTAGAAAAAGTTGAAATAAATGATAGAAAAATAACACGAAATTAGAACACATTTTCATGCGACGAATTCTTACCATCCAATGTCTATGCTTAATGTATACCTTATATCCATCATCGCGGGAATAAAATTATTAATTGAGACCACCTAAATATTGCGTATAGTTTAATAAGCATTATTTATTTCATCAAAATTTGAGATAAAATGTCCCTTAGAAAAAAATTTAAATTATATGATGTATCAGCTTCCGCTTATAGCCTCCCTTTGTAGGATGAGTTTTGGTCATTACCGGAGTAACGCGAAGACGCTAATATTAGCATCCGGGGAGATACTACGCAATCCACATACATAGGACGGTAGCATTGAGTAGGTATGAGTGTAACGGCATAAACACGTCCTATAGTGCAGTTTATAGTTGCTTTGAGAATGTACGATTTACATTTAAGAGTAATCAACAGAATGCACAGTTCTTCTTCTTCTTTTCGTTCGCTGATCATACCACCAGTCCTGGAATGCACAGTTCAAAATCAAACAATCTGGAATGCTGTTGCTTTATTTTCTTTAATTTGACTCGACAACCGAATCAAAAAGGACAAATTATTACACCGTCTGAAATTGCTAACTCTAGAATTAAAAAGAATTATGTTCACTGATTGCCTAACACTCTGCAAGTAGGTATATACTTGGCATTTCATGACAGACTCGGGGTCTGCAGCGAAAGAAAGAAAATTATACGGTGATTCGACGGAGTAACTAGCTGGTTTTCTCAATGACAAAGGTGTTACCTCGCTATTGTTAGCTTGTTTATTGTAGCGCTTTGTGTTGTGATTAGTAATTATTCGACAAGTGCATGGCACAGCGGGATATAAACACAATGAGCACAGGGGTGAATCGATTATAATTGTACTCATATACTGATAAAATGCGACGGAAAAGTACACACTTCAGATTTTTTAAAAACATGAAATTTTTGACAATTTTCAGATTTTCCCTCAATTACATCGTAAAAATCGCGATTTAAAAAATAAATCGAACTTGACGATTAACTGGAAAAATCGCGCCAGCCTAATATGTATGTAAGTTTACATAATATCCAGACATTTTTGTTTTTATTTAACCTGTTAACACTCATGTCATCCAAAATGGCTTCTGCAGTGGTCTTAAGAAATTTACATTTGCAGGCCAAGAGAAGACTATTTTTGAAAATTTACTGCTGGAATCACTGGCTCGATAACTCAGCCAGTCATTCCACTGATAAATTCTCAAGTTAGTCTTCTCTTGGTCTACAAATTGACATTTTCTTTGAGAAAATTGAAATTTTTGTGAACAAATCTAAGGCGTAACCCCTTAACCCTTAAATTTGTTAAATAAATTTAATTTTTTTCTAAGAAAATGTCCATTTGCAGACTAAGAGAATGTTTTTCAAAATTTACCACTGGAATGACTGGCTGGTTTATAGTCTTCTCTTGGTCTGCAAATGAACATTTCCCAAGACCACTGCTGAAGCCATTTTCGCCCGATTTGAGTGTTAACCCTTAAGGTCTTGTCAAAGGTTCATTTGCAGACCAAGAGAAGACTATTTTTGAAAATTCATCTCTGGAATGACTGGCTCGATAACCAAGCCAGTCATTCCAGTGATAAATTTTCAAACAATCTCTTACATGTAGTCTGCAAATGGATGTTTTCTATGAGAAAATGAAAATTTTCTTGAATTAAGTGTTATAGGGTTAAAGATTTAATCCTCTTTTTCTGATTTGTACAGGGTAAAGCATCATTTGTTGATGGAAAGTTAATCATTGAACAGACCGCTGAAAATAAACCCGAGGTTAAACCGCAAAGGATTCAGAGACAGATTATCGACGGCGAGCTGGTCATGGTATGTATACAAGTTTATACCTTACCTCTTTCAATAACAATTCCCTGAAAAATTGCATTCTGTACGAGATATAGCATAATCTGTTGAATATTTTGAAATTAATATGACTGGAAGCCGTTACTGCCTAAGGCAGCAAAAGGTCATATTAATTTCAAAACAAGAGACCCAAGGGGCCTGTATCGCTCATCTGGAAATATTGGTCACTGGCACAACTGAACAAAACAGGATGACCACTGAAAAATTTACCAATTTAATTTCTGTGAAGACTGTTTCGCCAAGTTTTATTAAACTTGGCCCAGTGGTTAATAATTACTCATTCATATGATTTTCTCAGGAACGTTCAGAAAATCCATGATGGCTGCCAAACATGCCAAATTTTCATTGATCCACGACAGCCATATTCTTTTGACATATCAACTTTCCATGGATAAACTTCAATGGCCATTAGTCCCTAATTATATCTCCCAAATTTCAGCCTGATCTGTTGAGCGGTACTGGAGAAAACTAGGTCATCCAAGATGGCCACCAAAATACTGGCCAATCAAATTCGCAAAACAAAATTGGTTTAGCTGTTGCCCCAGATGATGTTTCATGAATAAGTTTTGAATCGACCCACCAAGCGGTTTCGGAGATTTTTAAAGACGTTTCTTAAAAAATCGGCCAAAATCCAAGATGGTCGCTGGTTGTTTAGAGAAAAAGTTGACTGACGGTCGCCAAGACATAGCATAAGCTCACTTGTCCTTTGAGGCCAGGTGAGCTAAAGACAGTGTGGATATTGCAATCACTTCCATCCAACTGTCTGTCTCTGCTTATCTTTTCTGAAACCATTTGTCCGAATTCAACTAAATTTGTTATGTGAGTTACCCATATAATTGCTGATTGCAAGATGACGTTTACATTAGGATCGACCTCCAAGTGGGGGGGGGGGAGGGGGGAGAGAGGTCAGAACATCAGGTGGTTGAATTAAAAAAAATTGTTTGTGTTGAGTGAGCAGGGTACCTATATTCAAAGTTAATGTAATTCAAGTGAAGTTTCTATGTAACTTACCCAATATGATTGTGGATTGCGAGACAACACTTGTATTAGGATCCATGGCCAGGGTTGGGAGGGTATAAAGAGATGGGTGTGGTTCTACTAGAGCTATCATCAAGAATCTCGAGTAGTAGGATGTCATTGTGGTCCCAATTAACCTTAGTATTCTGATATCAATATTCTATCTTTTATGGTGTCTTTAGCACAGAAACAGGTGTGCATTTTTCAACAACTTTGGCGGACGATGTTGCTGTCTAAGACAGCAACATTTGCCACCAAATTTGTTGAAAAACAAACACCAATTCATCTTTTAACTTAACATAAAAACTAAATTTTGACATCAGAGTGCTACGGGTTAGCCCTATTGATTTTGGTGTCAAACACTGTCAAATTAATCAATTCAGTGACTGAATTAATGGAAATTAGGTTGCATTTCTGGATGATAAGTCAAATTCTCCTAAAGTGCTTGCCACCAAACCCGACCATTGTGTTTCCATGGAAGCCCGAAGAACCACATTTATTTGGGTGTTAAAAACTCCATGGTCAGGGTCACTGAAATTGGGCCGCATTTCCGGATCACAAATTATATTGAATGGATTGTCACCAAATTTTGTGTATGTGTCGCCCTTGGCGATCCGAAGAACATACTAATTTTGTTGTCAAAAGATCAAGGTCACTGGCTCAAATTTTAAGGAAATTCTAATAATAATTTTCTTGACCAAATTCAAGGGTTTAAACATGTTACGTGGTTAAAGCTTAACTCGATTTAAATCATGTTTTGACAATCCAACATTATTAAACAATTTTTTCCACAGACGATTCACATTGGAAATGTTGTGTGCACGAGAGTGTTCAAGAAACAGTGACCGGTGGCAGGTGTTGTGGGCGCAGGCGAGAATGCTCAAGTGGTGCTCAGTGAACCGTGAACAGCACCAGATGAACCAAAGGATTTCTGCCCAAAGTCATATATACACAGAGTTTACAATTATATGGTATTGGTCACATTAGTATCTGTATATTAAATCTGCACAAAAATCACTCACTAGATATTAATTAGCTTTAATTTGATATATTTGACTGAAATGATATTACAAATTAGATCCAGTTTAATATTTTTACTGTGATTGCAACATGGGTTTGTGATATTTCAATGGCTTAAGCGTTTAACTGTCTGACTGCCAAGTTTTTGCAGACAACATATTCCAAGGATTATATCTTTGGATGCGCTGAATATTTTGAAAACAATTTGACTGAATTCAACTAAGTTTGTTATGTGCTAAGCCACCAACAACTTTCAGTCAAATTGTTTTTAAAAAATTCAGCAAGTCAGGGGCTTTTGCTCTTTGAACTTGTTGTCTGGTGACTTGCACCAGCGAGACAGTTAACGCTCAAGCCGGCCAGAAATGGCTACTGCAGTGGTTCTGAGAAATGTCCATTTACAGAGCAAGAGCAGTATATTTTTTTAATTCACCGCTGGAATGACTGGCCCCGTAACCGAGCCAGTCATTCTAGTGCTAAATTTTCAAAAATCCCCTTATTCTACATATGGACATTTTCTATGGGAAAATAGAAATTTTTTTGAGCCAATTTGAGAGTAAAAGGGTTAACTCGCCAGGGTAATGTTGATCAGATGCATACAGCTGTTACAGGTACAAATCCATGTTGTCCTATAGGTTGTGAATATCTGGGTCTTTGGAACATCAGGTTCTGATCTCAGAGAGTGCTGCCTTGTAAAACCTTACATCATTTTCTGGAGTTTTTAATTAACCCTTTAACACTGATATCAGCCAAAAACGGCTTCTACAGTGGTCTTGAGAAATGTAAATTTGCAGAGCAAGAGAAGACTATTTTTGAAATTTTACCAGTGGAATTTTCTTTGATTCATGAACAAATTTAAGACTCAAACTGACCAAAAGCAGCTTCTGCAGTGGTCTTGAGAAATGTCTATTTTCAGGCCAATGGACAACGTTTGAAAAGTTACCATATGTATTTCATAATTTCCTCCTTTAAATAGAAGCACCACCCAGACCGAGTGCGTCACTGCTCAGTGAGAGTTCCTGGAAACATCTCCTGCACCCCTTGGGGGTGTTTCTACAATTACTCGATAGCGAACAGGAAGTCACTGACAGCATCGCTGAGAGCTGTGACATAGGTTGGTTAGAGCAGGCTGTCAACTATGACGCACAGTGAAGCCCAATCTGCATACATTTGTACCACTCACCTTTTTAGATAGGCCTCTTACAATCTTCAGCTATGTCATCTTGGAGATAGTGACAGCAGGGCTAACATCTACTATTTACACTATCAGAGCGGATTCATGACTGAGCTCCCGATACAGGGCCTGACACCGAGTCAGTTCTTTTATGTCCCCTATGGCACAGTCAGCACATGAGACTGGACTGATGGCTTTACATCCCTTCCGAAGGATGTGGCATGTGAATAACATATGGAGCAGTGCAGGTTTTTACACCATCGCAGGATTGAACCCAGTTCTTTAGATTGGAATTTCAAGCACTAGCCGCGCGCTTAACCGACTTCGCCAATGCGCCATATTAGTCCAGTGAGAAATTTTCAAAAGTATTCTTCTCTTGCTCTGTAAATAGCCATTTTTTGTAGGAAAATTGGAATTATTTGGACAGAACTGCTTGATATCCGGTGTATATATGTATGTATGTTTGTCAAAGCTTACAATGCTGGCCCTACATGCATGACATATTCTATAGCTATATGATCTGTATCTTGAACGTATATTTTGTCTTGGTTGCGTATAATTTCCTGCATGTATTGCAGGTAAGGTCAATCACATTTCTGCTCTTAGAATTGTATAAGATTTTTTTGCCTTGTAACCCTGTATACCTGCTAATAAGATTTCTGTTCTAACGTTGTAGATCTAGCTTTGTCCATGAAGAGGCAAATATGGCAATTCACCTTTGCCGTAGGCCTCAAAAGGTTTCTGAGCAGTGATGCTGTAGAGCTGATGATGGTGGTCTTTAGTGGTTGTCCAAAACTGACCTTTGCAATGGTCTTGAGTAATATCCACAATTTGCTGGCCAACTATTCTTTAAATATTTACCACTGAATTTACTGGCTTGATAACCGAGCCAGTCATTCCAGTGGCACAGTTTCAAATAATTGTCTTCTCTTGGCCGGCAAAGGGGTATCACTAAAATTGCCATTTTCTATACCAATATTGCTCATTACAGAGTTCATATTTTGGTCACTTCTAAAGCCAAACATCGGGCAGTCAGTAAAGGCCACTATCCATCTCATTCTCTCCATAGCGATATTCTAATGCTTAGTTATTGGATTTATTTGTTTTGTACGTTGTTAAGTGTACAGTCCGGGTTGTAAGAACGTGCCATAAATATAATATAAACATGTGCAATAAACACTGTATAGGACATGAACGTCTCATGTCAATCAATGTCTTATATAGCAAAATTTATATAATATGCTTTTCATTTTCTGCTTGCTTATTTTATGATAGAGAACGAGCTTGTGGTTGCATTATTCCCAAATAATTCATATGGTTATCTCCTAGAAAAATACATCTGGATCCTGGTGCATAACTTTAGAATGCCTTGAGTATAGGCTTGCGTCATTCTGAGTGATCGCAATCTATTATTAGCTCACCTGGCCATTCTGCTTATGGCATGGCGACCGTCCGGCCGTCAGCTTTTGCTTAAAAACGCTACTCATTAATCGTTTGGCAGATTTCAACCTAATGTTGTTGGAAGGATCTTAGGGGGTAGGCTTCAGAACTTGTGTACAGGCTTTTGATTGGTCAATTTTTTCAGCGGCCATCTTGAATTTTCCGAAAAATTGAGGAAAATCGTTTAAAATGCTACTCCTCATTAACTGCTTGGACAATTTCAACCAGCCTTAGCTGGGAGGATAGTACGCTCGTATGTTTCAGAACTTGTATGCAGAATTTTGATTGGTCAATTTTCCCGGCGGCCATCTTGGATTTTCTGAAAACTTCAGGAAATAACTAAAGAGCCTACTTCTCGATAACCACTCAGCCGATTTCAATCAAACTTGGATGAAAGAACCCTAGGATGGTATCCTTTAGAAAATGTATACAGAATTTTGATTGGTCCATTTTTCCAGTGACCATCTTGTATTTTCCAAAAAATCGTTTAAAACGCTACTCCTCATTAACTGCTTGAGCAATTTCAACCAGACTTGGCTGAAAGGATACTAGGGGGGTAAGTTTCAAAACTTGTATACAGAATTTTGATTTGTCAATTTTTCCGTCGGTCATCTTGGATTTTCTGAGAATTTCTGGAAATTATTTAAATGCCTACATGATAAGCACCGAGCCGATTTCAAACTTGGATGGAAGAACCCTAGCCTGGTATGCTTCAGAGCTTGTATACAAAATTTTGATTGGTCAATTTTTCCTGCAACCATCTTGGATTTTCTGGAAAATGGCGGGAAATCGTTTAAACGCTGCTCATTAACTGCTTGAGCAATTTCAACCAGACTTCGCTGGAAGGATACTAGGCTGGTAGATATCAGAAAATGTTATACAGAATTTAGATTGGTCCATTTTTCCGGAGGCCATCTTGGATTTTCTGAAAATTTTGGGAAATCGGTTAAAAAGCTACTCCTCAAGCAAACTCGGCTGGAAGGACCCTAAACTGCTATGCTTCAGAGCTTGTATATAGAATTTTGATTGGTCAATTTTTCCGGCTGCCATTTTGGATTTTCTGAATATTTTGGGAAATCAGTTAAAAGCTACTCATTAACCGCTTGGCCGATTTCAATCAAACTCAGCTGGAAGAACCCTAGTTTCAGAACTTGTATGCAGAATTTTGACGGGTTGACTTTGATGGTGACAATTTTGGGTTTTCCGATAAATGGGAATTCATATAAAATGCTACTCCTCATTAATCGCTTGGGCAATTTCAACCAATTTTGGCTGGAAGGATCCTATTGTCATAGCCTCTAGAAATTCTATTCCGAATTTCGATGGGTCAGTGTTTTGTCAACAATCTCTGATTTTCTGAAAGTTTTCCGGAACCATTTAAAAACGGTACTCCTATCAATAACCTGATTTCAACCTGGGTGGAATGATCCTATGATGGTAGGCTTCAACATATTAAATGTCTTGATTGGTAAATTTTTGGTGGCTATCTTAGATTTTCCGAAAATCATCCATCATGTCTATTTAAATGCAAATGGCCCTTGGACCTCTTGTTTAAGAATAAACGTGATTACTCGATTAATCGGCCTGGTTACAAATTACACCGATATAACAACAAAGGTATATCAATGACGAAACCTGAGGCATTCCAGTGATACATTTTCAAAAATAGACTTCTCTTGGCCTGAAAATGAACATGCATTTGCTGAGCAAAATGTAAATAAAAAGGTAGATTTTGAAATATTTTATGCAGTGGAATTATTCACAATTATTCGATTATTTCGTTTTTAATCATATAAATTCAGGATTTAAAAAACAATCACGATTTTCGATTTAATCACATAATCGCGCAAGCCTACTTCAGTGATTTGCATCACATTTCATACATCGATAACTTGTGAAATGGGCTTTAGCGAAATATATTCAATAGCCTATTTCTGGTCAATGAAACCAGAATGCGTCAGAAATCAAGATTTATCAAAATAGTAAAAATATGCCATGATGAGTAGCTTAGTATTGTGACCACTTATTTTGGCTCCCAATAAAGTTTGATGTGATATAGGATTTCATCAGGTCTTAGTTATATCCATGTACTTATAAACAAAGTATCCCTGTTTACATAGGAGACACACTTTATCTTTCTTGCTTCCATTTGTCACCATTTAACTCTTTCATTGATTAATTCCTCATATCTCACTTTCCGGGAATACAGGAAAACTTGAATGTTTTGAAATTAATTTGACTGGAAACCGTTGCTGCCTTGGGTAGCATGCCGCATCAACGGCTTCCAGTCAAATTAATTCCAAAATATTTAACCCTTTCAACGACAAATCCCTGAAAAAGTAAATTCTTTACGATATAAAACTTATTGTTAACCAGTTGAAATGGTCTACCAGTTTTTAGTTTGCGACTAAACTGTTATAAACGTGTCAATGTGTGTTTGTCCTCCTGTACAATTTATTATATTTCTGGTAACACCACCTAGGTCACAACTAAGGTGCATTAGCCTTTGTTTAACTATTTGAGCTATTCTTGGGGTTTTCTGTTTTTACCATACATGCCATTTTTGGCCATTTTCCAGTGTCATGATTGACTTTATCCAGGTCATCTAGCAACATTTACACACATTTTTTTCAAAAACGTAGAAAAATATTTGCTAATTTTTTGCAATAATATTTGCTATTTTCTATGGATTTTGACTGTTTTTTGTCATTTGGTATTTTTTTTACCATTTATGATTATTGTTACTGTTTTTTTCTTAACCAGTTTTTCTTACTATTGTACGCAAATTTGCACTAATAGGTTGAAAAACATTTGGAAAAATTAAATATTGCCAGTTGTGATTGCATAAAATGTGGATAATCTTAGTAGTATTGTCAAATTGAAAGAAAGTTGTAGCTGCTAGAGCCATCAACAATTTCCAGTCATCTCGTTACCTGTATCATAGTTAATATACAATTTAAAAACCTTGTGCAATAGAGTCAGCTTTACTTACCCTGGAGGCCAAAAGTACAATGACTATCGTTAATATTACGAGAATGGCTTCATATCGAGTATTGCAAAACGGTGACAGAAATTGCATCCCAATGAATTGAGTGCCGCCCTGCAAATATCAAGCTATAATTGCAGCTTCGAAGGTGACCATAGTCACTGAATTTTTATAAAGATTTCAAAGTGTTGGTTGCTGCAATTGCTTCATATCAATAACTTTAATATTAGGTGTTTTAAAAACAGATGCCATCATGGCATGAAAAATCAGTAATCATATAACATACTTTTCTCGAGCCAAGGATAGCTGGACTTAGTCTAATCTGAGAATAGAGGAGGCCATTTCTAGCGATGCACCGCCCACGTACAAAGTGGGTTGTAATCGATTTGAAACTTGAAACCTGAATTCCCAGAATCTATATTCCAAGGTAACTCATAACATGTTTCCAGACCTTTCCAGTTTTAGCTATGCCCCGCCCATCTCTAGCTAAGCTCCACCCACACCTCACTCGTGTTGGGATCAATCGATCTCTGAACTCCCTGACTATCAATTTCCAGAAAACTATACAGGTAAGCTATTGAATATTTCGGAACTAATTTGACTGGGCACTGTTGCTGCCTATGGCAACAACAGCATCCAGTCAAATTAATTTCAGAATATTCAACAGCATGTTTATTACATAGTAGAGACATACAATTCTTAAGTGTCGGACTATTAAAAATTAAGGACGGGCCAAATAGAATCATTTAACGTAATGATTATGATGTCATCCAACATGCCACTTAGCTGATTATGGCGTCATATGACATCAGATGATAGATGGATACTCTGGAAGGTGTATGGTTTATGACATTAGATAGTTGAGTAACAGATCAGTCATGGCCTATGACAGGGCTTCCACGAGTGGAAGTCCCGGAGTCCTATACTCCCAAAGTTCATGTTTGGACTCTCCAAAAACATACCAAGGAAGTGACTTCTGCTTTTTTGGCCCTGACATCTCAAAAAATGTTTTTAAGCAAATTACATGTATTTGAACCATTTTAGACTTCCATGTTGCTTGCTTGGACTCCCAATAACATTGCCCAGGAAGACCCAGACTTCCTGTGTTTAGAAATTAGTGGAAGCCCTGACCTATGGTGTCATTTGTTCTTGAAACCATCATTGTCTGGACGCAAGGATTAATGCGAGCATGGGGTGCTTCTTGTTCTTAAACATTTTTCAATAACTGGTTCTACTGGAGAGACGTTCTCCCAAATTGTGTGCAAGCTTGCCTGTCAGCTTCCAAAGACGTATTCCAATTTTGGGTTCAAAAGCTAAAGTGCAACAGCTTTCAGCAAGGTTGTTTTTAAAATAGACATTTTAGATGCATTCATTCAATAATTCTGGTTCCACTGAAGCAATCATCTCTTGTGTGTATGTTTGTCAGTGGCGTCCCGAAGATGTGTGCCAATGGACCAGTCCAGTTTATCCATCAATTATATGATGTCATAATCAACTACGTGACGTGTAGGATGACACATGAATGACATAGATAAGTTTGTCACGAACACAATTGATGATGGACTAAGTATTGTTGTACAAATTGTATGTCTTTACTATTTAACATTGTTTAATAAACATGCGGTTGAATATTTTGAAACTAATTTAACTGGACGCTGTTGCTGCCATAGGCAGTAACACCACCAGTGAAATTAGTTTCAAAATATTCAATAGCTTACCTGTATAGTTTTCCAGAAATTGAGATTCATAGAGTGCAGGGATCGTCACCCACTTTCAACAACTTTGTATCCAAAATAGACACTTGACTTCACGGCCATCCGACTTAAAAATATATCCACGCAGGCATTGCACAAATTTGTCCTCATTATTAGACTTGTGTGATTATTGCCTTGAGTGATCACAAGCGATTATTTAAGAATAATCGTGATTACTCTATTAATCAGCTTGGATACAAATTACCCAAACATAACACCAAAAAGCATATCAATGACGAAAGCTGCAATGGTGTTTAAAAATGTCCATTTGCAGGCCAAGAGAAAACTATTTGTTTTTGATTTAATCACGTAATCAAGCAAGCCACCTTGTTATTTACCACAGATGTGGACCAGGAAGTATGTCTTCACTTAACCTATATGCCTTGCGCCTCTTAACTATACTTCTGTAGTACTGTAGTGTATTTTATACGGAATATATATTTTAATATCATGTCAATATGATAAATTATTTTATATTTATATTTATGTTTATTGATACAATCTAGTTGTTTAGGGTATTAAGAAAATGTATACGCCACATTAACCCTTTACTGGGCATGCTGGTGTTGAGAAATATCTATTTGCAGGCCAATAGAATACTAATTTTGAAAATTCACTGAAATGACTGGCTCGATAAATGAGCCAGTCATTCTAGTGGTAAATTTTCAAAAATGATCCTCTGGGCCTGCAAATGGACATTCAGTGAGTAAATTTTGCTCTCAACCAATTCTGAATACTAAATGGTTAAATAAATAAATAAATATATATATATATATATATATATATATATATATATTATTGAATATAAGGTTTTAATTCAATTTCACTTTTACTGAGCTATGGTGTTCAGGTCCGTCTCTCATTCATAAGTTTTAATACAGTTTTATGGCATAAGTTAATTATCATTTATGGATTTACAAGGGTGTGGGGTGTGATGGGGATATATTGTATCGTTTAATACATTCCAAACTGCTCAAAACAGTCACTCGTCCATAAGTAACACGCTGTCTCAAATTAAGTAACGGTCATCAATAGAGATCAATTTCTAGCTATGCCCCACCCACTTTCTTACATGTGATCATAGATTTGAAACTGAAAGCTGAATGCCCAAAATATCAATTTCAAGGTAACTATACAAGGGAACTGTTGAAAATTTTGAAACTAATTTGACTGGGAGCTGTTGCTGCCTCTGCAGCGACATCTAGTCAAATTAGTTTCAAAATATTCAACACTGTTTATTAAATTGTAAATTCACCAACTACATACAGTTTGTACACTCAAGTTTCGTGACCGAGCTATGTTTTTCAGCTAACTAGTGACATAATGGATTATAGCGTCAGATACTCGAGTGACATTAACTAGTGATGTAATTGATTATAATGTCCGATACTCGAGTGACACTAACTAGTGATGTAATTGATTATAACGTCAGATACTTGAGTGACACTAACTAGTGACGTAATTGACTAACATCCAGTGAGTGACATTAACTAGTGACATAATTGACTAACGTCAGATACTTGAGTGACACTAACTAGTGATGTAATTGACTATAACATTGATACTTGAGTGACATTAACTAGTGACGTAATTGATTATAACGTCAGATACTTGAGTGACATTAACTAGTGACGTAATTGATTATAACATCAGATACTCGAGTGACATTAACTAGTGACGTAATTGGCTATAACATCTGATACTTGAGTGACATTAACTAGTGACGTAATTGACTATAATATCCAATACTTGAGTAACATTAACTAGTGACGTAATTGATTATAATGTCACATACTTGAGTGACACTAACTAGTGATGTAATTGACTATAACATCCGAGAATTGAGTGGCATTAACTACAGACGTAATTGACTATAACATCCGATACTTGAGTGAAACTAACTAGCGACGAATTAACTATAACATCTGATACTTGAGTCACATTAACTAGTGACATAATTGATTATGTCAGATACTTTGTCGCAAATCAAATTCGTCTATTTCAAGACTATGCAGGAAAGCTGTTGAAAATAATTCAATGAACCTGTTGCTGACAAAACCTGCCAATCCCTAGATCTTGAATCTTGATGCTTATATTTGATGGCAAGAGCGTCTTCTCTAACTCGCCAGCTGTAGACTGTTGCCTATGAATTAAGCCGGTTTGATATAATATTGCATCTAATTATATTTTGTATTATAAAAGCTATGATTCTGCTTTTGTTCACATGGTGCATTCTTTATCATGAACTTTATTTGATAACTGTTACTTTAATTTAGCACACATAATGCGCGGAACTTCTTTTTATTTTTATAGAGTTTTTTAGTCGCGACTAGCAATTAGTGTAAGTCAGTCGGTCAGTCAAATTTGTCTGAGAAAGCTGCCTAAGTTGCCAGTATACATGTATGTTTGCACTTGTTTAGCCCTTTGTCCCTAGAATTTGTTGAAGAAAATTTCAATTTTCTCAGAAAATGTCCATTTTGCAGACCAAGACTATTTTTGAAAATTTACCGAGCCAGTCATTCCATTGGTAAATTTTCAAAAATAGTCTCTTGATCTGCAAATGGACATTTCTCATGACCACTGTAGAAGCTGATTTTGGCTAATATGAGGGTTAAAGGGTTAGTTGCAACTCATAACTAAATATTGGTCAGTCAAATTTTTGACATTTACAAAGCTGTTTACGTCGCAACTATAGCGTGTTTTCACTTGATTTTCTGGCAACAAGCTTTCAATGCAGGCCAAGAGAAGACTATTTGTGAAAATTAACCACTAGAATGACTTGCTCGGCTATCGAGCCAGGTATTCTAGTGGTTAATTTTCAGAAAGACCACTGCAGAGACCGGTTTTGGCCGGCTTGATCATTAAATGTTTTAATTCAATTTCACTTTTACTGAGCTATGGTGTTCAGGTCCGTCTCTCTTTCATAAGTTTTAATACAGTTTTATGGCATAAGTTAATTATCATTTATGGATTTACAAGGGTGTGGGTCTGTGATGGGGATATATTGTATCGTTTAATAATAAAGATCTGTTTAATTGAATAAACGTTTCCGTTTTGTCATGTATATTGTAATGCATAACTACACTGAAAGAGTAGATTAACACCATTTGCCGACCAAAAGATTATTATTGAAAATTTACGACTGGAATGACTGGCTCCCGAGCCAGTCATTCCAGTGATAAATTCTCAATAATAATCTGTTGGTCTACAAATGGACATTATGAGAAATTGAAATTTTCACGAACAAATCTCAGGGTTAAAGGGTTATACAATGTATGCCAGACTTTTGAATATTTTCAAACTAATTTGACTGGAACTCCTTACAACATACGGATTTTTTTTGGTTCTAGCTCGTGACAATTATTGTGTCTCAATGGACCTTTCCAGTTTATCCATCCTTCATACATGACGTCATAATCAACTATGTGATGTATAGGATGATGTCATAATCAATGATGTCATGAATGACGTAGATAAGTTTGTCATAAATCTTTATTTGATGACGGACTAAGCGCTGTTGTATGAATTGTATGGCTTTACTATTTAATAGCATGCTGTTGAATATTTTGAAACTAATTTGACTGGGTATACAAGAAAGCTGCTGCATATTTTCATTGGTCAATTTTTTCGATAGTCATCTTAAATTTTCCGGAAATCTTTTAACCCTTTCATGACGAAGCCGGCCAAAACCTGCCTCTGAAGTAGTCTTGTGGAATGTTTATTTGTAGGCCAAGAGAATAGTATTTGTTTAAATTTTCCACTGGAATGGCTGGCTCGCTAAATGAGCCATTCACTCCAGTAGTAAATTGTCGAAAAATACCAATCTCTTGGCCTACAAATAAACATTCAATAAGAAAATATTTTGATTTTCTTGACAGAATTTAGGCATTGAAGGGTTAAAGGGGAACACAAGAAGTGTCACCATCATTTGCATAAAACACAGTTCTATCGTAGAGCCCATATTTAAGCTACTGTGTAAAACTTTCCTGCGATATTTATATATAAATCCGATTAAAATGGTGTTAAAAACCGCTATGTTACTATAATTTTCAAAGACACGGGTGTATGTATTTGGATGGTGATAATGGTATCAACATCATTTATATATGTACAGATTGAAGAGATTAAGACGTTTATCACACTATTGCAAATTTATAGAATATATTTGTTATTTTTGTACATTAGTTGTCGCACCTTAAGATAGCAATTTTCTATGAAGCTGCCTGCCAATTACATGAATATTACAATAATTCAGGAAGTTTTGACGCTAGTATGAAAACATAAGTACCTAAAGATGTATTGGCATGTATGTAAAATCTATTTAAACGCTCATATTAATAGATGAAACTTTAATAACCTTATCTGCCGTAGCGACTGAGTGTTGATTGAAGTGGCAATTATATTGATATGCCTATACTATCGCGTCAGTCATCAATCTCAAGATCAAAACTTGATGTCAAAATCGGCACCATCAGAAAAATTAGACAAATGACTTAATATATATTCTTCAACATTTCCGTAAATATAGTTTATATTATTCCTAACACCGCAGAAGAGAAACCCCTTATAAAACGCAATTCGCAGTTTTATTGCGATAGCGTAGAATGACAGCAAGAAAAACGTTCAAC
The DNA here is from genome assembly GCA_034401795.1 of Chaetoderma sp. LZ-2023a. Classification (NCBI taxonomy): domain Eukaryota; kingdom Metazoa; phylum Mollusca; class Caudofoveata; order Chaetodermatida; family Chaetodermatidae; genus Chaetoderma; species Chaetoderma sp. LZ-2023a. The sequence continues at coordinate 158,095,800 of CM067370.1, read as the reverse complement.
TTATAATGTCATACGCCTCATACGGGAATAGAAATTTAACTAATGTATCACATGTTTAAGTAACGAAGATATATATTTCTAATTTGAGCACAGGGCGTACAATATTTTTGAAAACGTTACGGTCTGTAGATTAATTTTATACAAAGTAGTATAGAGGGTCTGGTGTTTTAAAAACCTATCCCCTAAACCCCTTGTTTGAAATTTAGATACCCTCACGGTGTGTAATATATAATTACTTGACTGTGTGCATGTGTTGAGAAGAGAAAGAAAACCTAAGGAAGGGCAGGGCAACTGTTTGAGGATGTGGGCGTGTGAAGCACCTGTACATCCCCACCTCTGGATCCGCCCATGAACTACAAGTAGTAAGTCATTGTATTTAAGTAATCCAAATTTTGAATATGTGGTTCAATGATCAGATATCAAATCCTTGAAAGGTCAAGGAGACAACTACTACATTTGACAAGGCAGTAAGTAAAAGGACTCTACTAAGTATTGTGAGTTGATTTAAGCCTAGAATGGTCAAACCGGCCTATGCGGTCTGCAGTGGTCTTGAGGAATGTCCATTTGCAGGTAAAGAGAAGTATTTTTGAAAATTTACCACTGAAATGGCTGGCTGGATAATCGAGCCAATCATTCCAGTGGTAAATTTCCAAAAATACTCTTCTCTTGGCATGCAAATGGTAATTTACGCAGCAAAATTGTCAAGTTTTTGTACCAATCTTTACCATTAAAGTGTTAAATGTGGCACCTCACCAAAATGGTGTTGACACAGTTTGGGAAAAGTTGAAGATCAATTGTTAATGCTTTACCTCTACAATTTGTTCAAGAAAATTCAAACGTCCATTCCAAGATATTATTCTGGAAAATTTACGACTGGAATGATGGCCTCAGTTACTCTAGTGTCCTCCTCTTGGTCTTCATATAGCCACTCCAGAGACGATTTTTGGGCCAGGTTAATGTTGAGAGGTAAAGCATTTAGTACACTATAATTGAGAGGGTAAGAGTTGCGGAAATGACTCATAGCGCTGTGTAAATGAAATAATGACATTTATTGTAAACAAATTATCTTAACCCTATAATGGTCACAGCAGCCTCTGTTATGGTATTGTGGAATGGCCATTTACAGGCCAAGAGAATACAATTTTTTGAAAATTGTATTCTCTTGGCCTGTTAATGGACATTCAATAGGCAGACATTTAAATTTTCTTCACCAAATTTGTCCGTTAAAGGGTTAAATGAAGTTTATTGTAAAATAATTCAGAATATAACCTGTGCAATCACATGTATAAATAAATAAACAAAAATAAATAAATAGTTATCACAATATACAGTAACGTGAATCTAGAAAACAGTTACGTTGGACATCGAATACATTGAGATTAAACGATTGTTAACTATTCTAATAGTAAGAATAACTGTGGATAATGGTAACGGTTTTCAAACCGATTCCAACACAGAAAAAGTGAGTGGAGCTTAGCTATCAATGGGTGGGGCATAGCTAGAAATGGCCCCTTCTATTATGGCATATAAGTCTGGCTATAATATAGAGGATCTTAAATGAGGTGACATTTTGTATTGGATTTATCACATGATATGCATTAGTTTAGTAAGATCGCTGTTGGAGCGTGTATTAGCCAGTTCTAAATGAGATTGTACTAAACATTTTATTAGGGTCTCACAACGGAATGGGTGGAAGCCCTACAGTAATTGCCATGTCCATCCGTATGTCCATCCACAATATCTCATATCTTTATAGGTCCAAGACTTTGGATGAAAATGAAGTTTTAACCCTTACCACACTGATGTCAGACTCAAATTTTAAAATTAAATTAAAAGATGAACTGGTGTACATTTTTCAACAAATTTTTGAAAATTGTTGAAAAATGTACACCAGTTTCTTTGCTACTGACAGGGTAAAAGATAGACTATTGACATCAGAGTGGTTAATGCAAAAACTCACCATTTTTGTCAATGTTCACGTAAACAGCATATCATACAGAATTGCTTAAAATAATATTAATGAAACTTGGCCGATGGCTTTATGATGGTAGATGTGCGCTTTGAGGATATAATACAGAATCGCTTAAAATAATGTAATGAAACTTGGCATGTGGCTTCTTTATGATAAGTAGATGTGCCTTTTATGGGATGTTCCATGTATGAAGGTTCAGTATATGTTTCCAATCTTTGCAAATAATGATAGAAAGAACAAATATGCAGCCAGTGTCTTCCTATGGTGAGGTAAAAAGGAGCTATACTTCCTCATAAATTTGTTTTCAATCATGTATTAGTAAAGGGTGATATAATGCCTAGCGCACACGGGACAATCTAGGTGAGTTAATGGCCTCGCAAGGGTTTTGCCTTGGCTTGTACCTCTTGAGCGTCTCGCAGCACACGATGAGAAATGTGCTGAGCTATTTTCAACTTCGTAATTAAAACTATATATAATTTGTATGGAATGAAATCATCATACGTCAAGATTTATTTCGCATCATTACATCGAGGTGCACAGATTAGTTCTCGTGTCCCGTTAAATATACACTGCTGGGTAAAAAAAATGAGGCAAACATGATTTATCATATTTTTTATGATTACTCTATCATGTTAATAAATACAGGTGAAATAAGTGACAATTTTACATAACAGTGGTGGAGAGGCATTCTGGGTTATATTTTTCACCTGACCTATGAAGACAGTGCTCTGGAGCATCTGTACACAGCTCAAAACGTGACTCATCACTCCAGAGAACACGCTTAAACCACTGAGAATCATGATCACGATAGTGCCAAAAATCTGAGTGTGTCTGCAACGTTCTTTGTGAACAGCAATGGTTTGTTAGCACACCGCTTTGATGAAAAACCAGCTTCCTTGAGCCTCCTTGCATTTCTTCTTCTTGAAACAGCTTTATTTTGTGAATTTCTGAATTCTGCTAATTTGGTGAGTCTCCTAACGATTCTTCAGAACAGTCATTTTCAGCCTTCTTTCATCTCGACATGGTGTTACTTTAGCTCATCCAGAACCTGCTTTCCGGGCAACAGAACCTGTCACTTGAAATGTGTGGCCAATTCTCTGTATTGTAGACAGTGGAATCTGAATATCCTCAGACTTTATAATTTTCTTAATCTCAGGATATGATTTTCCAGCTTGATGAAGACCTGAGATCCGGCTTTTGACTTCAACAGGTACATGGAATTTAGCCTTTTTTGAAGACATTTTGAATCAAAAATAACAACTTCATTCTTCAGGCACAGTGTGGTAATACACAGAGATTACAGAAATGGCTAATGTCTTGTCACCTCGGTCAGCGTAACTCAACTAGTTTGCTAGTTTGGTTAGTTAATTCACTTTAAATCCTGAACACAGACGCACTGTTTGTCTTTTGTGTATGCATGTAGGTCTAATATAGAACAAGAATCCATTCAGTAGATGGCTTTTGATATGCAAATTAGCTCACTCAGCAGTGGAAAGCAGTCACATGAATGGAACAGCATTGATGCAGCACAATGCAAAAAGCTTTCCGACAGCTTGCCCAAATGGGTGAGTTTTGAGAGAAAAATAATACGGGAAAGGCTCTCGAATACTAAAAGGTACCCCTGCACACAGACAATGCATACAATATTATGTACAATTGTCACTTATTTCACCTGTATTTATTAACATGAAAGAGTAATCATAAAAAATATGATAAATCATGTTTGCCTCATTTGTTTTGGCCCAGCAGTGTAGACACTTGCTTGAGATATGAGATGCCCGTTGATTTCTGTTCAATTTACGCAGCATGCAATGCTACCCGGCGTGCAATGCTACACAGCATGCAATGCTATATCCAGCATGCAATGCCCTGACTCCGTAATCGTTGTAACTATTGGATGCCATATTCTTTTAGTCTATTGTCTGTACAAGCCAGGATTTCTCAAACAAAACCAACCTGCTTGCATGTGCAAATAGTCATCTGTCGGCCATTTCTTGAAGCGTAAGCATGCATATAGGACGTATTCACGGCAGAAGATTCGACAGTCTGTATTTCAATACTGTTCAAAGAAAGTGTGTCAATTTCCAGGAGAAAATACGAGAAAGCTTTTATATATTTTGACAATAATTTGCATGAACATTGTTGCTATCAATGACAGTGACAGCATTCAGTCAACTTATTGTCAACATAATTAGTAGCTCGATTACTACCTGCTACAGCAGATTTGATACTAATTTGAATGGATATTGTTGCTGCAACAGCTTGCAGTCTAAAATAATCATTATAATTTTCAGTCGACGTTCGCTATACAGATTTGAAAAGCAATTTGACTAAGTTGTTGATTACAAAGACACCAACAACATTGTAGAATTGTTAGCCACGCACACGCAATCAATATCTTACTATATAGGTAGAGTGAGCATAGAGGCCTATATACACTTCCTCGCCAAGAATGAATGATTGAGCAAGCAGCATGTAATTTTCATTGGCTGATTGTGCATTTGTTTGAAATGAATTGATCGAATAGAAACATACAAATACGCTAGCATGTCAAATATTTCCTTCGTGTAGGCAAAGCATATTTTGGGCATATACTCGCTCTACTAGACGGTAATATTGAACGCCATGTGTTTCTATGGACAACAATTTGATAACATTGTTGGTGCCGTAGTCAGCAACAACTTTCAGTAGAATTGCACTTCAAGTCCGCAGCGAGTGTTGACTGAAAATTATGATTATTATTTTAGAATATAAAGACTGAACGCTGTTGAAGCAACAATGTTCATTCAAATTAGTATCAAATCTGCTGTAGCAGGTAATAATCGAATTACCTACTATATATGTTGACAATAAGTTGCCTGCAAATTATTGTCAAAATATATAAAAGTTTTCTCGTATTTTCTCCTGGAAATTGACACACTTTCTCTGAACAGTATTGAAATACATACTCGAATCTACTGCCATGAATACGTCATACGTGCATGCTTACGCTTCCAGAGCTGGTGGACAAATGACTATTAGCACGTGCAAGCAGGTTGGTTTTGCTTGAGAAACCCTGGCTTGTGCAGACTAGACTAAATGAATATGGCGTCCAATAGTGACAACGATTATTGAGTCAGGGCATTGTGTGCTAGGTAGCATTGCCTGCTGGGTAAAGTAAACAGAAATCAACAGGCATCTCATACCTCATGCAAAAGTGTATATATTTAACCGGACACGAGAACCTTAAAGGTCCAAAAGTATACAATCTAAACAATTTTATTTTCACGCACCTTTAAATCACGTGGACAAACCATGCCTTTGTATCGGTCAGTTGATTTACGCAGCTGAGTACATGGCTTATGATGTCCGCACACATTGAGGTTTACCCCACGGGGCAAAAATATGAAATACGACAGTGATTTTCCTCAAGGCCTCACGTGGTGAATTCCTCACACAAATCACCCACACACAAGAGCTATCGGCTGATGCAAAAACCTTGCGAGGACGGTAACTCAACTAGATTGTTCAGGCATAATGAATGTGGGCCCGTGACAAACATTGTTTTCTAGTATGAATATGAGATTCTATTTATCACAGACCTTTAACTTTCACATCATTTATGGTCATTTTCTTATCAAATATGTTGACAAAAATGTCACATCAAAACTGGTCACCCCTTTAACACTCATATCAGCCAAAAATGACTTCTGCAGTCGTCTTGGGAAATGTCCATTTGCAGACCAAGAGAAGATTAATTTTGAAAATTTACAGTGGTAAATCTTCAAAGATAATCTTCTCTTGGTCTGCAAATGGACATTTTCTATGAGAAAAATCGAATTTTTTAAAACAAATTCGATGATTAAAGGGTTAAAATAGCTGATTTCTTCATTAAAAGTTTACAACATTTACGCAGTAATCTTAACCTCATTATGACATCACCGCTGCTCGGCACCACTGTGCGTATTATAGTACAGCTCAGAAATAACTTTAATGTTTCCAATACAAAATAAAACTTATGGTTGAATATTTTGAACATAATTGGATTGGAAGACAGTTCTGCCCAATTCAATTATGTTCAAAATATTCAACAAAGCATTCCTTACTAACTACAATGTTTTTGTTCTGGAAATATGTGAACTTGTTTATGATCTATACTGTAGCACTATATAGCCTGTGAACCTACTATGCAATACAAATGTACTGCTTGCTTATATGATAAACCTCAATCTGTATGATCACCACTAAGTGGTACTTGCTTCTGAAAAACTGGACTAGCATTCTCAATATTACTTATTCCGATCGAATATCCACTGCTACTCTTAGAAGAAAAAAACACCCGATAGACACCCCTAATCATGAGTGACAGCCAATAGAGCTGAGGCAGGAGAATTATAAAGCAACCGAAATTACACATTAACGGTATCTTGAACGGAACTGTGAGAAAAGGAATGCTTGAGTAGGAGGAGTATTTCCAGTAGAGGAACGGAAAGACCAGAATGCGGCTGACGATGAACACGAATACCATGGACAATCCTGTGATTATGTATAGCCTGGTTTCCTTCATCTTTAACTGAAAAATAAAATAATAATGATAATATTAGGTTATTTTACATTTTTGAGTCCAACTTAGATTGTTATTGTACGAGTCCACGTTGTGTTGAAATCGGTATTGGACGAGACGCCGCACAAGTCCAATACAGATTTTCAACACAACCGTGACGAATACAATAACGATCCATATTGGACTCAACAATGTAAAATGGCATTTATTATGCACATATTACAATTATCAGCAAATAGAAATTTACTTTAATCTCAGAAATACAATGAATTTTTTTCAAGAGAAAACGGGCTAGATATTATGAAGTTACTGCCCTTGACAACGCAATATGAAGAATTTAATGCAGAGAGTTGTCGTTCTTTAACATCCAATACAGGTTTAGGCGGCGTCAATACAAATTTTACCATCCAATACAGGTTTTGCATCACCCAGTATGGAATAATTATTGGATGGTCACATGGTACAATTCGAAGCGTTTCACTGGATAAACACAGGCATGTGTATGCTGACTGTTTTTCTGATCACAGTTGGCTTCATTTCTGAACCTTCGAAGATTGGCTGAAAGCAGTTGCTGCCTCATTACTATCTAGAAGAGCTTCTGTATAATCTATCCTTTACAAACATGCGTTCTTTAGCCCTTTCATCATCAAATCTCTCAAAAAGTATATTCTTCATGATATAAAATTTATCCTGTTGAATATTTTGATATTAATTTGCCTGGAAGCCATTGCTGCCTAAGTGGAGCAATGGCTTCCAATCAAATTAATTTCAAAATATTCTGTATGATTGCCTTGTAAATGAGAAATGTGGAATTCATCGGTGAAAAGGTTACTTCTCAAGCTGGCCAAAAACAGATGTTTTCATAGTCTTGAGAAATGCCTCATTGGAGGCCAAGTGAAGACTATTTTTGAAAATTTACCACTGGAATGACTGGCTCGATAAATTTTCAAAGATAGTCGTCTCTTGTCCCATAAATGAACATTGATTGAGCAAGAATTAATTTTTCTCGTGACCAATTTTGACCAGTAATGCCAGACCAATTCAATGTTTTGTTTTACGAAAATTCCCACCCAAAACACAAGATCGGAAATGAGAAAAGAGATAAAACTAATGCACAATTTCAAGCTCAGAAGTTTTAAGCTATTACATTTTCTCAGTGAGTGTCTGCAGGCCAAGAGAAGTATTTTTGAAAATTTACCACTAGAATGGCTGGCTCAATAAACGAGCCAGACATTCCTGTGGGAAATTGTCAAAAATAAATTCTCGTGGTCAGCAAATGGTCTTTTCTCATGACCATTGCAAAGCCACTTTGATCGGCATGACTATTAACAGGCTAACAAAGCCACAGAGAACAGAGTTACAGAAAATTCTGAGGAGTTCTGAGTATTACGGACTTGGCAGCCAAAAATTGTTAGATGGAAAGAATGCTGCAAATATTGCGTTAAAATTCCAGCTTAATTTGTTTCTATATATGGAAAAATTAAGTTAGGCGGGTTTATTAAATAGTAACGACATACAATTCGTACGCAAGCGCATAGTCTGTCACCAATTATGCATTTGTGATGTACTTATCTACGTCATTCATGACTTTATTGATTATGACATACTACACATCAACTACTTGATTATGGCATGGCATCATATGATGGATGGATAAACTGGGAAAGTCTATTGTCAAGACATCAGTATATCTCCAATACAATCTAAGCAACCCGCTCAATCAAGCGATGGGACACTAAATTAAAACTATTTTATTTAAACGCTGACTCAAATCAGCTTACGCTAAAATTAAGAACACCTTATCATCAGAACATCACTGTTTAGGATGCAGTAATTTTGACATTGCTAGAAATTCTTTCCAAAACTCAAGGTATATTTCACCAAAATCTTTATACAGAGCATGAAACGGTATAATATAACACATAGACACATTTCTAGCTAGGCCCCGCCCATTCATAGCTAAGCTCCGCCTGCTTTTCCCGCGTGTTGGAATCAATTTATATACTTTGAATCCAGAATTCTTGAATTTCAATTTCAAGGTAAGCTGTTGAATATTTTGAAATTAATATTAATTAATTTAACAGGCCCAGTCAAATTAGTTCTAAAATATTCAACGGAATGTTTATTAAACAGTAAAGACATACAATTTGTACGCTTGATGAACCTTTCAATGCTCATGACAAAGCTAGTTATTTCATTATGTAATGTGACATCAGCCTACATATGACATAAGTGAGTATGACGTCATATACTTGAGTGACAGATTGGATCCTCAAACCCCCCCCTCCAAACCATTCATAGCATTTTGTTGGCTGATGAAATTAGTTTCTACCAATCAGCAGTGGTTTTATGAACACACCACCTAACTGGACAAATATCCTTATAGCCACGCCAACTTCTTACTCGTGTTGGAATCAATTTGAAACTTTGAAACCTGAATTCCCAGAATCTAAACTTCCAGCTAATGGACCTTTTCGGTTTTAGCTATGCCACGCCCATCTCCAGCTAAGCTCCATCCACACCTCGCTTGTGTTGGGATCGATCTCTGAACACCCTGACTATCAATTTCCAAAAAAAACTACACAGGTAAGATGTTGAATATTTTGAAACTAATTTGACTGGGTGCTGTTGCTCAGCGCCCAGTCAAATTAGTTTCAAAATATTCAACAGCATGTTTATTAAATAGCAAAGAATTAGAAAGACATACAATTCATACGTGTCAGATTACTTGAGATTTGATGACGGCCTATATGGAACCCTTTGTGGCGTAATGATTGTGACATCATCATGCACGCGCTGAGTTGATTATGACATCATACGAGGTCAGATGATGGAAAGGTGAATTATACACGATGTTGTTGAATATTTTGAAATTAATTTGACTGTGAGCTGTTAGTGGCAGAGAATATTTATTAAATTGTAAATTTATCAGACATGCAATTCGTCCACTTAAGTGACAGACTTTTCGTTTTTTGAGATAGAGCTATATACAGTATACATCATTATAATTGTGACGTCACCTAACTAGTGACGTAATCGATTATGACGTCAGATACTTGAGTGACATGTCGCATCCCAAGCAATGGCTTCCAATGAAATTAAGTCAAAAGTATTCACCAGTACATGTATGTTTTACTATACCCACACATTTTGAAAAAACGGAGTGGGATATTGCAATTGCAATCGTGTGTCTGTCCAGCTATATCCTCCGAAACCGGTTGGTGGAATTCAATGAGTGAACCATATGATTGCAGACTGCAAGATGACATTTACATTACGCTCCGCCCCCCAGGGTGGAGTGGGTGGGGGCAGTGTGGAAGCAGAGTCAGTTGGCGGAATTCAACCAAATTTGCTATGTTATATACACAATTACACATATGATTGCGGATTGCGCGACAATGTTTACATTAGGATCCGCTCCCAAGGTGAAGTGTGATGGAATATGGTGAGGGCAGAAAGTTGAAGTTGGCAAAAGCATGTGGGGGATTTGCGATGGCGTGCCACTGACTGCGCATTCTAGTTTTATTCTGGAAAGCTGTTAAGTTTCATCAACGCTATACTGTAGCAGAACACAGTACCTATGTATAAATGCTCATCCCACACACAGCTCACAGGCCACTATATAGAGGATACCTGCACTAAAATATTCCTGGATGCGAGAAACGGTACAGCCACTTCAACCATGAGTAGGACGCCTATGAAGAAGTCACCCTGCTCTCTTCTGTAATACTGAAAGGATAAATATCACCTAGTTAATACATACATAGATACATTTCTGGCTTATCAAAAGAACCCAATCAAATTGATGTCAATGGCAATGGCTTGCAGTCAAATTAATTTCAAAATATTCAGTTTTGCGGTATGGTTACCTTGAAGGAGAGATATTGGGAATTCATCAGTGAAAGAGTTAATAGCCAAGCTGACCAAAACTGGGCTTTGCAGTGGTCTTGATGAATGTTTATTTACATGCTAAATTTAAGCAGTTTCAAGTCAATTTGCTTGAAACAAACCCATCTTATGTCAACTTAACCCTAAACTCTTTCAACAACAAATCCCTGAAAAAGTACATTCTTTACCCAAACTTATTCCGTTGAATATTTTGAAATTACTTTGACTGGAGGTCGTTGCTGCCTAAGGCAGCCATTGGCAGCAATGCCTTCTAGTCAAATTAATTTCAAAATATTCAACGGTTTCGCTGTATGGTTGCCTTGAAAACGAGATATGGGGAATTGATCGGTGAAGGGGTTAATGGTCAAGCTGGTCATTACTATCCAGTATAGCGTGTCTATAATCAATCCTTTACAAACATAATTGACCATTCCAGAATTTCCAGTCTATCTATCCATCACATGATGTCACAATCAACTACGTGATGTGTAGGATGACGTCATAATCAATTACAGCATGAATGACTCGATTTAGTCCGTCTTTATCGCTTAATAGTCCGACACCTTGTACAAATTGTATGTCTTTACCATTTAATAAACATTCTGTTGAATATTTTGCAACTAACTTGATTGTTGCTGCCATAGGTAGCAACAGCACCCAGTCAAATTAATTTCAAAATATTCAACAGCTTACCTGTATAGTTTTCGGGAAATTGATAGTCAGGGCATTCAGGGATCGATCACAGCATGGGTGGAGCTTAACTAGGGATGGGCGAGATGTGGTTAAAATTGGAAAGATCCATTAACTGAGTCAGTCATTCCAGTGTAAAACCTTTTATAATAGTTTTCTCTTCACAAGCGGGGATAAGGGCCGTGAAAGGCAAATTTTGAATTCAACTAATTTAAGTACTCTTAGCGATCGCTATAAATCACATTAACCCTTTAAAACCCAGATCAGCTAAAAATGCCTTCTGCAGTGGTCTTCAGAAATGTCCATTTGCAGTCCAAAAAAAAGACAATTTTTGGAAAATTTACCAATGGAATGACTGGCTCGATAACCAGTGGTAAATTCTCAAAAATGGTTTTCTTTTGTTCTGCAAATGGACATTTTCTATGAGCAATTTTCTTGAATAAATTTGAGGTTTAACGGGTTAATTATACATACCAGAATGATAGGCAAAAACACCAGAGGTAATCCAACATGATGTATTACAAGCAGTGCATTGTTGAACACATAATGCCAGAGTCGTCTCCCCTTGGACCATTCGTAGATGTGCGGGTACAGCAAACAATGTGCAGTGTACATGGCCCATATGTCATAGACGAGGTATGGTAAACCACACCAGAGATAGACACTTGTCAACCAATGGCTGAAATGAAACGGTGACATTTACCCTAAATTCCCTATTATCCCTTTAACACTCATATCAGATAATAATAGCTTCCGCAGTGGTGTTGAGAAATGTTCATTTGCAAACCAAGAGAAGAGTATTTTAGAGTATTTACCACTGGAATGATGTTAATTTAATCTGAAAATTTCATTTTGATATTAGTGTTAAGGGTTAACCCTTGAATGTTCAAGCAGACCAATAATAGCCTCTGCTGTGATCTTGACGAATGTCCATTTGCAGGCCATTAGACGATTATTTTTTTTCCAGTCATTCCAGTGATAAATTGTCAAAAATAGTATTTCCTTAGCCTGTAAATGGACATTCCATAGGTAAAAGTATTAAAACTTTCTTAATGAGTTTTTAATACTTAATGGTGACTGGCAGGTTGATAGGGAGGCCATAGAAATCAAATACAAAAAAATTAACTCCATTTAATAAAATTTGCATTTCAGAAAAATATTAAAGTGTATTTGAATGAAAAGTTTTGCGCAGCAAGAGTTTCGAGGCACATTAGTTTCAGAATACTCAACAACTTACCTGTACAGGTATGATTGTCCTGCCAAAAAAAATGCTTGAACATTTTAAAGATTTAACTTTTCGCTGACTTCTGAGAAAACGTGCTTATTTTCCAGGGTTTTTTTTCGAGCTTTTGATTTAAAATTCTCAGATTTCATGACATTCCATGACCAGTTTTGAACAGACACAGGGCCGACAATGTCTTAGATATATTTCCATATCAGGAGACCATTAGCCATGCTTAGCACATAAATATAATGTTTTAACCCTTTAACTCTCAAATTTATTCAAGAAAATTTCAATTTTCTCATAGAAAATGTCCATTTGCAGACCCAAAGAATTCGTAATTCGAGCCAGTCATTCCAGTGGTGAAGGTGAATTTTCAAAAATAGTCTTCTTTTGGTCTTCAAATGGGCATTTCTTAAGACCACTGCAGAAGCTGTTTTCTGGCTGATATGATTGCTAGAGGGTTAATGGTCAAGCCGGCCAAAACCGGCCTCTACAAGGGTCTTGAGGAATGTCAACTTGCGGGACAAGACGAGAAATTTTTTTAATTTACCACAGGAATGCTTGGCTCGATGACCAAGCCAGTCATTCCAGTGGTAAGATTTTAAAAATACTCATAAGCAAAGACTTTGAAATTTGTAACCATATTTGAACAGCAAAGAGTTAAACAAGTTTAGCAACAGAAATTTAAAATAAAATTTCCAAAACCAGAAATACGGTTGCAAAGTAACAATGAAGACATGGTTGAAATAAATCTAATTAAATGATTCTTAGGATTTTATAGTAGGTGTACCTGTCTTTCATGATATCGCCCTGACAACCAGTCGCTATGATGTAACCAACAATGCATGATATGACAGCTTGAATACTAGAAACCAACCTGTAAATACAGCATCACATACAGTATGCATACAGCAATGGCTTCCAATTAAAGTAAGTCCAAAATATTCAACAGAATATTTCTTATATGTCGTGTTCAAAATTGACTTTCTTTGCACTACAGCCAGCGTTCATACACCTTTCCGTGCTTGAAATTCCATAACTTTCCCATGACTTCTCATGACCAAAATTAGTAAATTCCATGACCTCCAAGTACTTATTAATATCTAGGAAATTTATGACCTAGCTACATAAATATTCTGGAAAATGTCTGAATATTGCGTCTTGTAACAACCAATACAAGCCTTGTATTGATACGCTAGACGTGACGGCGGTAATTTATGCCAAGATATTTCTTTTATTTTGTATGGTTACCATTTTCCATGACTTTTCTATGACATATGATAAAAATACTGATTTTCCATGACATTCCAGGCCTGGAATTTAAATTTTCAAATTGTATGACTTTCCAGGATTTCCCTGACCAGTACAAACCCTGTACAGTAACTAACATGACTATGTTTTTGTATTGGAAACATATTAAGTTATTCCTGAGCTGTACTGTATGGTCAGGGTACCTGTTTCTAACAGGGTTCTATTTTTAACAATTTATCCTTTTGCTTTCTCTTGCAGTCGTTGCTTTGGTAGTATCGTGAAAACATGGTTATTTCAATAGATACATCATTTTTACACAACATTTGAAGATTGCATTAAAATGCAGACGAAATAAGTAATTATTTTATGCATGTATGATTACTGTATTCTGCGGCTGTAGTAGTAGAAACATCCTACAGCTGCAATTAGTCCTTCTTCGCCTTTGCCCACTGTGTCGTGTCCTCAGCCGAAATCCTTAGCTTTTTCAGGTCCATTCTTGACTTGAGTGGACCAAGTCCTGCTTTTTTGTCTAGTGCTGCCTTTGGAGCTGCCCAGCTGTTACAGTTTTACAGCATCAAGGATATACAGGTTGCATTGTATAAATGTAGCCTCTTTATCAAGGGTATCTTTGATCTATGAATCCATAGCTTCCAGAAGGACTGGAAAGCTATGTTCCCCATGATGCAGCGTGCAGAAATGTCAGCAGTACTGCAAAGCAGTGAGCCCAGGATTTTACTTTTCCTCCATGGTTCGCCGCCACGAAGTGGGTCGTCATTTTCTATAGTTTCATGTTTTGTCAATAGGTATATGTGGGTGAACTCTGTTTTGGATTCATTCATAAAGAGATTCTCAATTTTTAGTTTGCTTGCAGCTATTGGGAGAAGTTCATCAAAGGGGTTCTTTTCCTCGTCTATGAAGTCCACATCATCGGCATATTCCATCTCTAGCGGCATGCCAAGTATTGACACTGGAGGGGGGTTTGGTCTTGTGGAACTTTCCCGCACAGATTTCAATGTGGCAGCAAGGTAGCAGGTGAAAAGCACCGGAGACAGACCATCTCCCTGTGGGAAGCCGATTGATGTCTCAAAATCTACAGACTTCACTGACTTGACTCGTACTCTCAGCTTGGTGTCTGCAAGCAGTAGTCTCACTAGTCGTAGCTCATCTTCATTGCAACTGGCCTAGCATAGTACATCTAGGATCTTTGAGCACTTAATTGTGTCGAAGGCTCGTGACATGTCAATCCCCATTTTGTCGAAGTCCCAGTGTTTGGACATGACTACCGACACAAGCATGCATTGAGCCCATACAATATCTGCGCAGCTGCGTCCACGTTTGAAGCCACTTTTACATGATCCGGTGAAGTAATCAATTTTGTCTCGGATTCATAAAAGCTGAATTGATTAGGTGCGTGATCGGTTTTGAGATAATGTCACTTGCATATTTGAATAGTTCATTGCTCATGCCATCAGGTTCAGATGCACGTCCATTTTTCAGGGCTTTAAGCGCCTTCTCAACTTCTGCTGTTTTAATAGGTGCTAGTAATGGCCTGGGGTCTCCTGAGAACGGGTGCAATGGCTCATCATCGTTGTCAGTGAACTGTTCCTTGAACCATTCTCGGGTCGGATCGCCTAGGCTTTTCCCTGGTCAGTCCCGATAAATTGTCCTTCAGAGTGTACAGTGAGTGGTGGTGTGTCGTCAGTAACTCTCAGGGCTCGGGCTGCCCGAAACATTTTGTGACAGTCATCCGTGGCAGTGATTTCATCTGCTAGGGAGTCTGCCTGTTGAATAGCAAGATCCTTTAAGCATTCGCTAATGTGGCGCAGAATAATTTTGCGCTCCCGGCGTAGTTTGGTGCGGTCTTCACTTTGGCCACTTTGATAGATGCGCAGCCGTAAACCTTTCTGCTGGGCTGACAGGTTTACTACTAGAGGGTCGTCAGCATACCTAGTTTGGTTATTTTTAAGAACACCTATGGTGCTGGTAGCAGATGATTCCATAGATTTCAGTATTTTGGTTAGGGCTTCGTTTGGATCGGAGCTGACATCGATGTTAGCTATCTGCTCCCCGAGAGCTTTTTTGTATGACATTTAAGTATAGAATGTATGTATGTCAGTCTGTCGGTCTGTCCACATTTTTTTACATTTATATGCAGACAACAAAGATGACATCATCATACATTTGTATAACACATGATTCTTCTTCTGAACACTTACAACCCAGTCATTTTTTTCATTTCTTCATGGAACATATTCTAGTTCACAAAAATACCATAACCCAGTTTGTTGATGCATGTATTTAGCTGCTATTGCTGCTGCATAGGTCTATAAGATATCTGGCTGCATAAGTCTTCATTCATCATAGCCATATTAAAATAAAATACTTCAGGTGGTATATAAGATAAGAGGTGATTTGCAGAAATAGATAGATAGACAGACAGATGGACAGACATTGTGAAAAGATGGATGGACGTACATGCAGACAGACATTCTGAACAAACGGATGGACTTACATGCACATCTTCAGTTGTTAAAGGTAGCATTTACCATATTTCAAAACAATTGCAATTAAACTGTATGAGTTGCGTTGGCATGAAATGATTGTCAGAGATGGACGGACCGACAGACTGACATACATACATTCTATACAGATACATGGATGTACAGGCATACGGATAGCACATGCACATCTTCAAGTGGTAATGAGAACCCGTACCAAGTTTCAAAAGAATCACAGCTAAATTGTAGGAGTTGTGTTGACAAGAAATGATTGGTACTGCAGTTTATGTATTAGCTTAAAAGTATTTAAAGGGGGATAACTCTGCAATGAATAATTTTTTGGCTGCGAAAGAAGCACATGCACATCTTCAGATGGTAATGACTAGATTTACCACCCTTCACAAGAATTGTAACTAAACTGTAGGTGTTGCATTGACAAGGATGGACCGACAGATGAACATACATTTTGGACAGACGGATGGATGTACAAGTATATGGATAGCACGTACTACTGACATGTCATTATGATAACACTTACCAAGTTTCAAAGGAATCGCAGCTAAACTGTAGAAGGAGTTGCGTTGATAAGAAATGATTGGCAATGCAGTTTATGTATCAGCTTTAAGATATTTAAAGGGTGATAACTCTGTAATGAATAATTTTTGCCCGCAAAAAAGCACATGCACATCTGCACATGATACTGATAATGTGGACTAAATTTTATGTTAATCCATTCAAACCCCTCGGAGGAGTTGCGTTGACAAGAAATGACTGTCAAAAATGGGCGTACCGACAGATGGACATACATACATTTTGGATAGACGGATGGACGTACAGGTATATGGATAGGCCACTTCATCTTCAAAGTCCTAATATATATTGCCGAAAGGAACATATCTGCCAAATTTGGTTTTAATCCATTAACAAATGGTGAAACGTGCCACAATTGTTGACAGATGACAGACAGGCAGACAGACAGACAAATCGTGATTGTATAAGTCCACCAAGGCGAGCTAAAAACCCTATATAAAAACTATTTGAGCTTCAAAATCCATCAAATACAAATATTCTACATAGCCACCAAACACACTACGTTTTGATTGGTTCACAGCGACCATGTTTTTTTACTTATCACCATCCCTTGAACAAACTTTAATGACCCTAAATCTCTAATCATATCTCCAAAATTTCAGCCCAATCCGCTCAGCGGTTCTGGAGAAGTTGTTTTCGCGAAAAACTAGGTCATACAAGATGGCCGTCGAAGCATTAGGCCAATCAAGTTTTTGGTTCAGATGTAGCAAAAACGAGATGATGTCTGAGTTTTGACTCGATCCCCAAAACGGTTTCGGAGAAGATCACCTCGATTCGATGGAGTAACCAGCTGGTTTTCTCAATGACAAAGGTGTTACCTCGCTATGGTTACCTTGTTTATCGTAGGGCTTTGTGTAATTATTCGACACGTGGATTGCATGGTGGAATATAAACAAAATAAACACAGGCGTGAATCAATTATAATTGTACATACTCATGTACTACTAAAATGTGACGGAAAAGTACCCTTCAGATTTTAAACAGACATGAAATTTTTTCCAATTTTCCAATTTTTCCTCTTGAATTACCTCGTAAAAATTGTGATTTTTAAAATAACTCGAACTTCACAATTAAATCGAAAAATTGTGCAAGCCTAGATTTAACTTAAATGTTTTCTGATCATTCATTTAATGAAGCTGTAGCCATGTTCAAACTTTTGGGCGAGCCTGTACGAGGTATCCCAGAAACAGGACGTCATCGTTTTTGCATTTTGTGAAATACATCATCGGCTACTGGAACTGTTGTTTGAAATTTTGTTTTGGGGGATTTTCTTTAGATTTGGCCCTAACAAGGTAAGCCAACTTATTTTTCTTAGTGAACACAGTGAGAGTATATAGATAACATGTACGTACGTGTAATGAGAAAAAATTAACAGAAAATGAGGCAGGTAACCAGGTAAAATACATATACACACATGTACCATGCGACTGAGAAAGCTTCGTTTCTGGTAGTGGGATTTTTTTATTCTGGTTTCGGCTTATGATATAGCTTAAATTGTGGTTTCTTCATGGGCACCGATTGCATTATGGGATATGCTTCTTCACTATGCATATGTTCCCCCTAGTTGTTTTAGGGCAACCTACTGCGCATTTTCAATGTCCAAAATTTGTGTGATATTATTATCACGAAATAGCATACATTTACTTCGATGTAAAAAGATTAAATAGTATGAAGCAAGCCAGGTAAAAGCTATATGTATTCCTATTTATGTATATGTAATTGCAAGCATGAGGTATCATTCACGGTCTCATATTATTTTCTACACACAGACACCCACCCACCCACCCAAGGCCGTGGAAAGTCATGGTTGTCTATTTTGTATGCGTTTAGCACGACAACATGAAGTTTAAGGCCCGGTACCATGTCTTTCGTACTTGAATGGAATGTGCATTCACATATTTACTCGTTTTTGTTGCTTATATCTTGACAAACGTGATTTGAAAATTGTAGCGGACAATATTTCTCTATGATGTCATTGTTAGCATGACCCTGTTTGTATTTCTCCCAATGGCAACGAGCAACGTGATACGTTGCTACAAATTTTATAACATCATTGTACTGGTGTAACTAAATGCTGTATGTAAAAGATGCAACTATGCTGGCAGGTATCACTCACAATAGGCCTAGGTATCGTTGTGAGTATTATGGAATGGAATTTCCAGAATGCCCAACCAGCTACAGCTACTAATAGAGCTGTTCGGTATTGATATTTTACAGGGTTCATACACCTTGAGCAGAATAAATTTACATACTTTTTCCATACTAAATTTTATAATTTCCATACCCATTGTGTAACATTGCCAGGTCATACCAATAGTTAACACTAAATGGAAAATAGAAAAATTTGACCGGAAGCAGTTGCTGCCTGAGACGGCGACGACTTCCAGTCAAATTAATTTCAAAATATTCAATAGAATAAGTTTTATATTGTGTCAAACTTTAAGAAAATTTGAATTAACCCTTCCAGTGATTAATTCCCACATTTTTAAGGCAACCGTACTAAACTTAAATACTTTGAAATTAATTTGACTGGAAGCAGTTGCTGCCTCAGACAGCAATGGCTTTCAGTAAAAAAAATTTTTTAAATATTCAACACACTAGGTTCTATATCTTGTCAAACCAAATAAATGTTTTTTAATTAAATATTATTATTTATGATTATACAAAATAAATTTATTTTTTTTGGACATCTAAAATAAATTTATTAATTGTTCAATAATTATTTTTATTTTCACCCACACCAGTCACCCACCCAATAGCCTACAAAATCTGGTGCTATCCACTCTTTATACTTATCATTACATTGGCATATAGAAAAATATTTGCACTTTCCCATGATTGCGACATTTGTTTAACTCGATCTACCATACAAACATTATATAATTATAATTGCGTGGACATTACTTTCTTGATGGCTATCTAAACACAACTGATTCAATGTTTACAAATTCGTAAAAACAATGGCTTCTTGCAATTGACAAGTTCAGACACGTATTACTCAAGCCGAAGTGTGTTCCTGGTACGGTTACCGTTAACAGCGCAGTTTAGCACATGCCGGGAACCAATCTGATGTTGCTGTCCATACACTCTCACACAATAATGGCAAGATTTTGCGATACTGGTGAGAATTTGTGTTTGCTGACGTTTTACACAAGCCCGAAGTGTGTTCCCGGTATGGTTAAACACGCAGTTTAGCTTACACCGGGAACCAAATGGCAAAATTTTGCGAGAATTTGGGTTTGATGACGATTTATGAGAAAATGTCTTTGGGAGAATTGCAATTGCCGATATTTTAATTTTCCATACCTTTTCCATAGCGGTAATGCAAAATATTGATTTTCCATACTTTTTCAAGCATTGGAAAAGGTTTTCTTAATTTTCCATACTTTTTCCAGACTTCCATACCTACGTACGAACCCTGATTTTATGTTTGGTACCGATATCAGTACTTTGGTTAGGTGTGCGAGATTTTTCGATTTAATCGTGAAGTTCGATTTATTTTTAAAATCGCGATTTTTACAATATAATTGAGAAAAAATCGGAAAATGGTAAAAAATTTCATGTTTGTTTAAAATCTGAAGTGTGTACTTTTCCATCGCATTTTATCAGTACATGAGTACTATTATAATCGATTCACGCCTGTGTTTATATCCCGCCATGCCATGCACATGTCGAATAATTACTAATCACAACACAAAGCGCTACAATAAACAAGCTAACAATAGCGAGGTAACACCTTTGTCATTGAGAAAACCAGCTAGTTACTCCGTCGAATCGCCATATAATTTTGTTTCTTTCGCTGCAGACCCCGAGTCTGTCATGAAATGCCAAGTATATACTTAGTCGCAGAGTGTTAGGCAATCAGTGAACAAAATTCTTTTTAATTCTAGAGTTAGCAATTTCAGGTGGTGTAATAATTTGTCATTTTTGATTCGGTTGTCGTGTCAAATTAAAGAAAATAAAGCAACAGCATTCCAGATTGTTTGATTTTGAACTGTTCGTTCTGTTGATTACTCTTAAATGTAAATCGTACATTCTGAAAGCAACTATAAACTGCACTATAGGACAAGTTTATGCCGTTACACTCGTACCTACTCAAAGCTACCATCCTATGTATGTGGATTGCACAGTATCTCCCCAGGTACTAATATTAGTGTCTTCGCGTTACTCCGGTAATGACCTAACCTCATCCTACAAAGGGAGGCTATAAGCGGAAGCTGATACATCATGTAATTTATATTTTTTTCTAGGCGACATTTTATCTCAAATTTTGATGAAATAAATAATATTTATTAAACTATACGCAATATTTAGGCGGCCCCAATTAATAATTTCACTCCCGCGATGATGGATATAAGGTATACATTGAGCATAAACGTAGGATGGGAAAAATTCATCTCATGAAAATGTGTTCTAATTTCGTGCTATTTTGTATCATTTATTTCAACTTTTTCTAGAAACAAGTCACATTACCCCGGTTTATACTTTTGGGAATTTGGACCCACAATTTAATCGAAAATCGCGATTCTTTTTATAAAATCGATCGCGATGGTTCAAAGCAAAATTCGTGCAAGCCTACTTTTGGTCCCGATTACCTCAGTATCAGTACAGTATCACATTGATGCTTCTGCAAGCTCTTTTTTGTGGTTACACTGCCAG
The DNA here is from genome assembly GCA_034401795.1 of Chaetoderma sp. LZ-2023a. Classification (NCBI taxonomy): domain Eukaryota; kingdom Metazoa; phylum Mollusca; class Caudofoveata; order Chaetodermatida; family Chaetodermatidae; genus Chaetoderma; species Chaetoderma sp. LZ-2023a. Next base: position 158,074,483 of record CM067370.1, on the reverse strand, counting down.
TGCTTTTTCAAATTTGCTGTAGTCATGATTCGCCAATAATTTGCTTTAATATAGATTCATTTGAAATAACGTCCACACACTAGACATTTTGCAACTTATTTAACAATTATCAGAATCAGATGGTACAACATGATGTGTAGTGAGGATTGCTTGTGCAAATTTTATGGAATTCTCTCTTTTGTGCAATTTGGGGCAATTTGTTCAGTATTGAAATTACGGTAATTTGAGATTTGCTCGGTACAGTATTTCGATATCGTTGTGATATTGATAGCGCATGGTAATTTTGGTATACCTAACAGCTCTAACTACTACCACTACTACTTTATTCAAACATGTTAGGTGAACCAACATACATCAATATAACAATCTAACGTCATCTGTGATAACTTTTTTATCCAAATTCTCTATCTGCAGTGATGAGCTTTCCCCTTCCCTCCCCATTCCACCCTCCGTACCATATCAATAGTAAACCATTTAAACCAAGATAGTGTACCACAATGATGTATTAATATATTCACATGTATATGCCTGCGTGAGTGCGTATACATGTATGCATGTGTGTGCGTGCGTGCGTGCGTGCGTGCGTGCGTGCGTACCTATGTACATATTTAAGTATAAAGCACTCAATTAACGACATTATTTATGGTAAAAAATGTATATGTGTTAATTGTCATGTATGTGTATACATGCAAAGCATAGGCACCATGCTATATGCTATGTACTACATGTCATAGCATCAGCATCATAGCACCTCTCAATCATCCCCTATGTCATGTACACTGTCTCGTATTGTTTGTTAGGGGGGTTCCATCGATTCATAGGCTGTGCCTTTGATGGACTGCCCATTTTCAATTTAGATATATATGTAAAATATGTTATGAAATAAACAACTTTGAACTTTGAACAGCCTGATCGAAAAATTAGCGTCAAATGTACTATAGCGTGGAGTATCCAGTTTCGGAGAGCCTAGCCAGAAATTGTTAATAATTTAATAAATACCATAAATATTTAAAATTAAATTGACTTAATTTGTTAGTGACTTTATCTCTTATCCAGCACCAAGTTAGAAGAAAAAACCCAAAAAACCAAATGTCAAAACAAAGCGCCATTAGACGATGACGTACTTCAAAACAAACCAAAACGATGGTATCCTGGCTCGCCGAAATTTCTATTTCTGGACAATACAGCTACAATATGGAGCAAAAAATGCTGAACGTTCGAAGTTGTCAGAATAGGTACTGTTTTATCGTCATTTTCTTGTTTTTTCTCGGGTAATGGTGGTGGCCATTTTACTCAGACTGGAGTTAGTTGTGAGGGCTGGACTGAAGCATCAAATGGAAATATGCAAAAGATATTGAATAATATTATACTATGCGTATACTCCTTGATTTTGATAAAAATGTGCTAAGAACAGGCACTGCGCTGTTGACTTTTGAACCACCCTGTCCAGTATGGATTTTGACTTTGGTTACGTGGTATAAATAACAGATGACGGGGAAGAATTTCCAATATTGAAGACAAAAATTTACGTTTTTTATTTACGGCTGATGTAACATTTTAATGTGAATTTTGAGGGGAACCGCAGTAAGTGGTACCAATAATTACTGTACTGGTTGATTACAAAATTATGACATCATAAGAACTTGTGTTGTTACACAGCGCATGCGTAATCAAAGTTCACCAAAACTAGAGCCTCACCGAAACTGGATACTCCACGATACATGGATATATGTATTTAGGGCATTTCGACCTTTTACAAATTCGTCCTATTAATTTAAACAATACAATGATGTCTGCATTCGCTTATAGGCAACGCCTATTTTCATATTATCCATAGTATTTATTAAATTATTTAGCAATTTCTGCTTAGGCGCCCAGAAACTGGATACTCCACGCTATATAGTGTTTTAACCAGATTTTGTGGCAACCGAAAGACATATGGGAGTGGGTAGAATACTAGAATAAGATATACCCCCAGACTTTGATCTGTATGAGCTAAGGATGCTTTCTGCCAGATATAATTGAAATCGCCTAGGTATTCAGAGATTTCTAATTGCCCATAATACACCGCGCACGAACAGAGTTCCGGTTTATTTTTGACAGCTGTCGAAACGTGAAAAACATAATTTATCTCGCAATAATATGGATAGTTTCGCCACCTGTAACTTAAAATATTCATGTCATTTCCATATTTCACCAGAACAAAGTGGCAAAACTACAAATTCACCAGTCTGGCAAGCCAGAGCCGCTGTCAGTATATATTGTTACCAGTTTTCGTGATTCACTCGGGTAGTCTCGGGCCTTTTTGAAAATATTTTAAACCAGCAAATTGCAAGTAAAAGTCATAGAATTGAAGTAACATACCACGAATTATCTTATTTATAGCGGCGCTACACAAAATGATTCTTCTGGCATCTTGTTAACCAGTTGGGGTTGGGGAGAATGTGCTAGCCAATAAACAGCAAACAGCCGTACTCCTGTCTTTAATGCATATTGCTGATAGGTGATCAAGATTATTCATGCATATCTCAGTTATAGTGAGACTGCACAAAATGAACCGTCTCACATTATTTTGTTAATATGCCTTCACATATATGTACATTCTTTCAGATGCATATCATATTCTGTTGAATATTTTGAAGTTAATATGACTGGAAACCATTGCATGCTGTCTAAGGTAGCAACAACTTCCAGCCATATTAACACCAGAATATCCAACTGTTTTCCTGTATCAATGTCTTGAAACTGAAATATGGGGAAGTCATCGATGAAAGTGTTAACCAGGTGCGGTTGAGAAAGGGTTAGCCAGACAGTCCAGAACGTTGCGGAGAACCCTCCAGAGCGAGCCATTTCAATGGTAAATTTAGCCCCCCCCTCCCAGAAAATTTGAAAACTGGACAACCTGACATTTCTTGTAACACTCTGAAAAAAGTATTATGACATGATGCATGCCCCCACCAAAAAAGATAAAATTCCCCCTCCCCCACCTTTGGGAAGGGATGGGTGGGGTGGGAAGCCAGGTGTGTGTGTGTGTGCGTGCATGCGCGTGTGTGAGAGGTACCCCACAGATATGTGTGGATACCTACAAGCATGGAGAGCATTTGGTGTACAATTGGGGAGGGACTTACCAGGGGCGGCGCTCCCAAAAATTAGGGGGGGGGGGGGCCAAATTTTGAAAATTAGACTGAGAAGCCATTTCAGACACTATTTTTATTTTATAAATTGGACACATAGTGCTGGTGTGAATGTTTGGAACTGCCAACCTTGTTTGCAGGGGGTGGTTGGGGGGAAGATTAATTCCCCCTGGAATGAGGTGGATGGAACCTCATCCCCTACCCTACTGTGGACTCCCCTGATTGTTAATGGCTTTTATCATTCTTGCGTAAAATGTAGATAATATTAAGTTATTACCAATTTTGGCTATTAATTCTTACATTTTTCTCAAATTGTCTGATTGGAGACATCATATAAATTGTGGGTTTGGAAATTGATGAATTAGATCTAATGTAATGCACAGAAAACTATGAAATTCCATTCTGCAGAAGGTGAATGAACAACAATGGATAGGAAAGTAGCTTTATTTTTTCAGAGATTTGCTGAAATAAAACCTATTCTTTTGAATAGTTTGCCTAAGGCAGCAACATCTTCCAGTCAAATTAATTTCAAAATATTCAACAGTTTTCCTGTGTTTGCATTGAAAATGAGATATGGGGCAAGTGCTAAGTATGTGGATTATACCATAATGGTGCATTGTGAAGCCTTGTCATTAACAATTGACATTTTGTTTCAAACTTCATGATTCTTTATCTTATAAATATTTTATTCTTCACACCAGACATGCTAGACCTTTCCCTTAACCCCTACCACTCTGATGTCATAATTTTAATTTTCAAATTAGATTAAAAGATGAACTGCTAATTTTTCAATAAATTTGGTGGAACATTGTCCACCAAAATTGTTTTAAAATGTATACCAGTTTCTATGCTAGTTACACAGTAAAAGATAAAATATTGATATTAGAGCGGTAACGGTTAACACTATAATGCTTTTACAGACCAAAAATGACAAAGCTTTTATGATGTATAAATGTCTGTTGAATATTTTGAAATAACAGTTCCAGTCAAATTAGTTTCAAACTATTAACATCTTTTCCTGTATGACTACCGGGTATTTTGAAATGAAGAAACTCAAATTTCAAATGTTAATGGGAAATCACTTAGTATATCTCAAGACAGGGAAAAGTATGGAAACTTAAGAAACTGTTTTCAATGCTTAAAAGAATATCCGAAATAGAATATTCTATTGGTTTGAAAATGTTGGTAAATTTTCAAAATTGCAAATACTGCTCGTTCCCATATTGACAGCGACGTAAAATGTAAATAATCTTAGAATCCTTTGCAACTGATTGTGGTTCTAATTCTGACAATTTACAATGAAAGGTTTGAAACAGGCTCTGGTTGTGATATATCATAAAATGTGTGTTTAACCATTTAATGGTCCAACTGACCAAGCACAGATTCTGCATGTCCATCTGCAGGCCCAGCATTTGCCGAGAGAGTATTTTTTAAAGATGTGCAGTGGAATGACTGGCTCGAGAACGGTTAATGTCAAAAGGTTTCTTGGTCTGAAAAAAGAAATCTGACATTTTCTTGACCATATTTTGTGAAATATGTCTGGAAATGGCAAAAATAAGGATGGAAAAAGTAGGTACATTTCAAAACAATTAAATCATAGTGGGTAGGTTATGCATATAAATTTTGAAACTTGTGTGTTTCTCTGTACATCTGCATCTTGCCCTGTATAACAAAATCAAATATATGTACAAGATATATTTAATTCATACTAAACCTGATTTGTATATAAATTATGACCCGGGATGCCCATCTTTGCTGCCCAGTTTGGATATAGTTCATGTCATTTTCTGACAAAATGTTCATATTTCTCTTCAAAATATTCACATTTCAGGCCAATATTTTAACATTTTTACATCATGCCAAGATTTGTGCATTTCACTCACAAATGTTCATACTTCCTCTTTTTTTCCGACAAGAATTTTACAAATTTTTGCCAAAAATGCCGGTTTTAACCCGTTAAACCTTAGAGACCAGAAACACAAATTTCTTTGTGATGTAAGAAAGGTTCTATTGAAAATATTGAAACTAATTTGACTGGAAGCTTTTTGCAACAGATTCCAGCCAAATTGGTATAAAAATATTCAACAACTTTTTTGTATAATTGTCTTGAAATTGAGACATTGTAATTTCAAAGGTTAACAGGCTAATGGCCAAGATTTATCAAGAAAACCCAAATGTGCCAACAGGAAATGGCCATTTGTAGGCAAAGAGTGGTAATATATCTTAGAAAACTTAGTATTGGGATGATGCTTTGAGTGTGCTAAGTTTTCTCAAATATTCCTCTCCCGCCAACTTTCTGGAGACTTCAAGAACAAATTCCACAATTCAGGCCCAAATATTTTCATTTTCTGCATTAATCTTCACGTTTCTAGCCAAAATGTGTGTCTTGAGTCTAACTCTCAATATTCCAGGTGAGTGGTACATTAACCCATGCTGTCCATTTTTTTGACTCTCTTTAGGGCAGGCCTTCACGTGGCGAGAGTTGTAAGTAACCTTTCAAATTAAACGGTGAAACCAACATGCCCTAGATTTATTAATTCTACAGCAGCGAGCTGGAAATATTATATTCCTGATGAACCAATGAAGAAAATTGATTTCCACTCAAGATCTTGTTCCTCTGCAAATGCGATTCCACATGACACTTGAGAGGGAAGCAGGTTCAAGTAAGAGGAATGTTATTATTGCTTGTGGTGGGGTTCGGGGGGGGGGGGGGGGGGTGGGGGGTGGGGTGGGGTGGGAGCGGTACAAAGCCAGAGTTATGCTTTTGATTGGCATTCTCCATTTCTTGAAAAGAAAATGCACTTTAATTTTCATTCTTTCAGCCATAAAATGTATTAATAAAGTTGCTTTCTTAAGCGACCACCTGCCAATGAATCATTAGTCTGCAAGATATTAACTGCTAGCAGAGATAAAAAGGCAGCAAAGATCTTAGTACACAAATGTGTTTTCACATAATTTCGAACACTATATAATAAAGCTCTATTGATTATTCTGAAAATACTCTTCGCTGGCTGACTTAAAAGTCAAATTATTTTCAGAAAACTCAAAAGGGATATTTATGATATTGTAAAGAATCTATTGCACGGAGAGACCTACACATTCACCAATTTTTTTTTGCTTTTCGAGAATAATTCTCATGGTTGACTAATAAAATGCCCAAATAGGCTGTCACTGGCTATTGATTTTAAGGGGGTAGGTCAAATGTCCCTGCCGAACCATGATGACCCATGTAATTCCATCCAATATTCTATTGCTTACCTGGCCCGCTGGTCATCTTATTTAGTTATTAGCTTTCATGTCCAGCTAAGCAGGATCATAAAGTATTAGATTGGTACATATAGGTTATTGGTCTGACTAAGAATGTCGAGATATGGCTAATGAAATCACAAAACAGGCTAATTTACGGACAAAAAATTTCAAATGGGTATCCGTCCCTGTATCTATTGAGCATTGAAAGGCCATGGCAGACACAGAGGCCATCTAAATTTCAAAACTTCTGTGTGAGTACCTGTGACCCGTTTTCAGAAAACTCAAAAGGGATATTTATGATATTGTAAAGAATCTATTGCACGGAGAGACCTACACATTCACCAATTTTTTTTTGCTTTTTGAGAATAATTCTCATGGTTGACTAATAAAATGCCCAAATAGGCTGTCACTGGCTATTGATTTTAAGGGGGTAGGTCAAATGTCCCTGCCGAACCATGACCCATGTAATTCCATCCAATATTCTATTGCTTACCTGGCCCACTGGTCATCTTATTTAGTTATTAGCTTTCATGTCCAGCTAAGCAGGATCATAAAGTATTAGATTGCTACATATATACACCTGTGCAAATGTTAAGCACCAGCAAAAACAATAGAACGTAGAAACATGATGGTACAACTAGGCTGCCATACTTTTTGTCCCCGTGTTAGCTGACATAATTCCAAGTACGAAATGCACATGCATGCATGACTTCACGCCGCTTGATGTCCGTGCGTGGTGGGAAACAGCACACGTGTTCAGTTATGTAAAAGTCCAGTTTGAGGTGTAGAACATTACATACAGATTTAGGTGACAAGATTAGGAATTTTGTGTTCATGACCGTGGTTTATTTGTACAGAGAGAATTAGCTCTTGATTGTGAACCGCTATGGCAAGACGAAGGTTAAGTGATCGTGTGAAATGGCAAATCATAGGCATGCATACCACTGGTATGTCATGCAGAGAGATTGGCAGACAGCTGAACATTAACCATACTGTAATCAGTCGTTTGATTGCAAAACATGGGCAAACTAACGAGGTGAAGGACAGGCCTAGATCTGGAAGACCGAAGAAGACTACTGCCCGTGATGATCGAGCCCTAGTACGCCTTGTTAGGAGATCTCCATTCACCAACAGCAGAGTGCTCAGCCAGCAATGGGAAACGTGCAATAGAGTGTCAATGTCTACCGTCAAAAGGAGACTGTATGCTGCTGGCATGAAAGCTAGGAGACCTGTCAGACGTCCTCTGCTCACTGCACACCACAAAGAGGAGCGTCTGAGGTGGTGCAACGAAAGAAGACACTGGAACATGAGATCCTGGAGACGGGTACACTGGTCCGATGAAAGTCGGTTCCTGCTTCATGCCACAGATGGTCGAACTCGTGTATGGAGGTCCAGACGCACGGCGTACGACCAACGTAACATCATGGAAGAAGTTCCATTTGGTGGAGGTTCCGTTATGATATGGGGGTGCATCTCATTTGATTGTAAGCTGGATCTGTTGACTGTACCTGGAACACTAAATGGACAAAGATATCAAGATTCCATACTGGATAGAGTTGTGGTCCCTCATTTTGTAAATCATGCACCTGGAACCCACCCTATATTCATGGATGACAACGCCCGACCACATCGTGCTAGAGCTGTGCATGAATACCTCCGCCAGAATGCCATCGAAACCCTACCATGGCCAGCAAGGAGCCCTGACATGAACCCTATTGAGCATATCTGGGACATTCTGGGAAACATGGTGAGAAGGAGGGATCCTCCTGTGCAGAACCTACAGGAATTAACAGACGCACTCCATCTTGAATGGCAACGAATACCACAATGGCGTATCAGTCGGTTGGTGACCAGCATGAGACGTCGTGTTCAGGCCGTCATCCAGGCACAAGGTGGATATACCCGGTATTAATAATGACAGTCTCAAACTCATGCACAGATGTTAAACTTCGTTTTCAGACACCATTAATGACAATCTAGCCACGTGTGTCAACTGTAGGGCAATAGTTGTCAGTTGTGTCAACGTAACCATATTCAGGCCTCGTTTTCAAGTTCAAACAAAAACATACAGTGTTTCCCCACCATCATAATCAGCATTCCTCTAGTTGCATTATTACCTCTTGCACTAAGATGGATGGGTACATAAATGTTTATGCTATTGCTTTCTTCATAGCACATGAATATACCCTCGCATGTGCGTAAAAATAGGGTGGTGCTTAACTTTTGCACAGGTGTATAGGTTATTGGTCTGACTAAGAATGTCGAGATATGGCTAATGAAATCACAAAATAGGCTAATTTACCGACAAATAATTTCAAATGGGTATCCGTCCCTGTAATGTATTGAGCATTGAAAGGCCATGGCGGACACAGAGGCCATCTAAATTTCAAAACTTCTGTGTGAGTACCTGTGACCCGTTTTCCCTCAATACCTACAAATATTCCAGTATAGCTCTGGTGGGGTGGGTGGATTAATTAATTAATGACTGCATGTGATTGGCCAGTCGGTGAATTAGTTAATTAATGACCCCATGTGATTGACCAGTCTTACTGTGATTACACACAATTCGTAAAAATAGGCCTATATTATAACTCTACACCTTCTGATAAATACATGTCTTTGAGTGTTTTATCAAAACAGAACAAGTTTCTATCAGAAAGGTTGTCAGGTATTTTGTTAATTGATGCCACTTTTGCTAGAGTCAATTAAAGGTCTATATGACAAATAGTGAATAGACAGCCCCACCCCTCCCAATCAATCAATCAAATAGACTGAAGGAAATTTCAATTTCCCTTTCTCCGAGATCTAACAATACTCACCATTCTATTACTACTGATACAGCTAGCCTGGATAGCTGGGCTCTAGGACCATAGACTTAGTAAGCTTTACCGACTCCTGGAACCGGGTACTTGGCAGTTGGCCATGAAGCTCATATTGTTTGCATAGCCACCAAACAAGAGATACCCATGGCTTGCCTCCGTGGGGCTGGGAGGCTGGGTCCGTAATACAATGGTGAGTATTGTTAGATCTCGGAGAAAGGGAAATTGAAATTTCCATCATTCTCCTTCGATCAATACTCACCGTTCTATTACTTCTGATATACACCAGATTTAGACAGTAACCTGGTGGAAAGGGGCAAGCCATCAATTGCTAGTTTTGCTCCTTGGAGAAAGAGCTTAGACTTAAACTTGATTAATGGAGAGCTAAAAAACCCATCAAGTTAACGGAACCGAATCACATTCACATCACTGCCCCCCCCCACCTTTTTTCTCCTAAGAAAAGGGAGAGAACTAATGAACATGCATCTCGCCTGAAACATAAATATGCCAAGAGGGTTAACTGCTCTTTGCATATATCAGCCTGGGAATGAGCATGAATATATAAGATGAATGAACATGATATATAAACATAATACAAAAAACTCAATCTTGAATTACCTCATGATAAATGGATTCCAGACGTGGCGCCTCCAACCATTCACTTGTCCGGCCATCAGTGACACAATCTGGTTGACATCCTCTCGCTCGACCATGTCTGCCTCTTAAATCTTTCTTACAAATGCCAAAAAGGGAGAAGAGCAGTGTGGTCGTATAACTATCGTTATATAGCGAGTGAACTGGCGGAGTCTGACACATGCCTCATATAGTAATCCGTGAAAGAGGACTCACAGTGCTGTAAATGGCGGTCGAGGTGGCTATTCCTCTAACATCGTGTGCCCTTGCGCATTGCACCTGGTGCCCAGTCGCAATCTCATGGGTAGTCTGAATGCATTCGACTACCCAACGAGAGATAGAATCCATGGATGCGGCGCCACATGGCTTCTTATGGCAGATCCACAGATGTCTATCATTCAACCGTAACGAGTTCGTCCGTTTTTTGTACTTAGTCAAAGCACGGACTGGGCACCAGACACTGGCATCACGATCAAACCTAGTTAGTTTCAGTATAATGATCGGTTTGCCGGGATATCTCAAAGATTGATTCTTTGACTGACATAAACTCTGCTCTTGGCAGTAGACGCAGACCCTCTCCGGAGACAATAAATCGGTCCCTCTCTGCTGAAAGTGCATTGATCTCACTGCGCCTTCTAGCTGAGGAAGCTGCCAATAGAAAGACCGCCTTTAGAGTTAAATGCTTTAGACTAACCGAATGCAATGGTTCGAAAGGTTGCATGGCCAGTACATTAAGCACCAAAGATAGACTCCAGGCTGGAATGACTACTGGTTGTCTCGGACGGAGATTGTTCATTCCCTTCAACATCACATTTAACTGGGCCACCTCTGCACTATCCATGTTGGCTAGACAAGGGATAACTGATGCCAAAGCTGACTTGTATCCAGCAATTGTGACAGGAGCTAGTCCTGAAAAGAACAGCTCACAGAGCTATTTGCTGAATAGTGTATTGAAAGGTATCAATACCCTTTTCTTCACACCAGTCTGCAAATCTGTTAACCTTGTTGTTATATGACTTGAAGGTTGACCTCCTTCTCGCAGCTGTGATGAAATCTGCAGCTTGTCGAGAAAAGCCTTCCGACGCTTGTGTAGTACCGTCCCTTGGCCTGGGAGATTATGTTCGGAATCTCGGGTAACTGCACTGGATTTTCCAGCAACAGGATCTAGAAGATCCGTGAACCACGCCCTGCTGGGCCAAAATGGCGCTATTAGCAGGACCAGGCACGGTTCCTCCCTGATCTTCACCAATATCTTCGGTAGAAGAATGGTGGGTGGGTACGCGTAAGCCAGAGCGTCTGTATCGACAGCATTTGGATCTGGAATCGGCGAGACATATGTCATGATTTGAGCATTTTCCTTTGTGGCGAACAAGTCCACGTTGGGTTTTCCCCAATGCTCGAAGATCCTGTTAAGAACTGGAGGGTTGAGAGACCATTCAGTTGGCAGAATTCTCTGTCTCCGAGACAAAGCATCCGCCAGAATGTTCAATCGCCCAGGAATGTGAGCTGCTTTCAAAACAACCGAGTAATTCCTGCACCATTGAATCAAGTGCCACACTTTGATACATGGTGTGGGTGACTTGGTCCCGCCTTGGCGATTTATGTATGATACTACTGTCGAGTTGTCCGACCGTATCAATATCGCCTTGTCCCTGACTTTTGGAAGAAACTTTTACAATGCCAGTTCGACTGGCATTATTTCCAACAGATTGATATGCAGCTGGCTCTCTTGGAGAGTCCATGTGTCCGAGACCTGGTGTTCTCCAAGAGAGGCCCCCCCCATCCCTCCACCGATGCGTCCATGTACACGGACAGCTGGGGGTGGGGTAGGTGCAGTGAAACCCCTACTAGGAGATTCTGACGCTTTTTCAACCATACATGATGCGACTTTATTGGCTCCAAACCTGGCACCAGCTTTGACAAGGGTTCTGTTCTCTGTTTCTACAGAGACATCAGATACAACTGGATAGGTCTTCGCATCAGAGCAGCATACAGGATTACCTGCTCCATGGAGACCATCATGCCCAGCATCCGAAGAAACCGCCTCGCCTGAATGTGGTTTCCCAATCGAAAACTCTTGAGGATGGTTAACAGAGACACCACTCTGGGCTCTGACGGGTATAACCTGCCCTCCTCGAGATCGAATCGCATCCCTAAATAAACGAACTGTTGAGTGGGTGTCTACTCGGATTTCTCCTTGTTGACTATCCAGCCTAGATCTGAAAGTAACTTCAGAGTCAGAGCAGTATCCACCTCTAACCTAGCTGATGTGTCTGCTTTGATCAGCCAATCGTCTATGTAGGTGTGAAGCGCCACGTTCTCTTTTCTGAGAAACGCTGTAACCGCAAGGACCACTCTGGTGAAAACCCGTGGCGCAGTCGACAGGCCGAATGGGAGGACTATAAACTCCCATATTTGATTCTGAAATGCAAATCTCAGAAACCTGTGACAACTCCTGTTCATTGGAATGTGGAAATATGCATCTTTCAGATTGATCGATACACACCACATTCCCTTCCTCAATCCTGCCATTACCGACCTCGGAGTTTCCATCTGAAACCGAGGCATATGGATAAACCAATTTAATGGCCTGAGATTGAGTACGTGTCTCCACCCCCCTGTGCTCTTGGGGACAAGGAACATTTTGAATAGAAGCCTGGAGTGTTCCGGTTTGCTGGTTTTATTGCTCCCTTCAGAAGCAAACCTGACACTTGGTTTTGAATGGCTTCTAACTTGTCGGGTTCCCTTGGACCAGGTGTCCAGACAGGTGCCAAAGACAGATTCTGTGGTGGAAAATCCCACCACTTCGGCATGTACCCCTGGGATAACCATCCCAGGACCAGACTGTCTGACGTCACACCTCGACAAAACGCATGAGCCTTCCACCCACTATAGACGCATCGATGCCTAATGGGGGTGTCTGGCTTGCGATCCGCTCACCCCCTCACTTGATGAGAGAGAGTGAAAACCATTTTGGTCTTGGCCGGTCTAACTGGCACCGCTGTTCCTGTCGCACAGGTGCAGTCCAGGCAGATACGAAGGGAGGGGTGCCGCGCCATTCTTTCCGCCCTTTGAGGACTTACCCTTCCCCTTCCCGCCTCTCGGGCGATCAGGAGCAACATAGGGGAGGGTAGGGGCCTCCACAACCTTCATGGCCTTCTTCGCAGGAGGCGCCTGAGAAGACCCAGTAGAAGCAGAAGCAGGACTAGGCTTAGCTTTCGCCTTGCTTTTGTGCTTTTTCTGCTTCTTAGGTTGCCCGGTTAGCGGCTTAGCTACAGCCCCTAGTGCGTGCGCTTGACGCACTAGCTCTAGCTTAACTGCCAACCGATTCTGCGCGATGCTGGCCGTGTCCTCTAAGATGTCCTGCGCTTGGCCACCAAAGATGCTAGGGCCTGCAAGGGGCACCCCAAGAAAACGCTCCCTGACGGCAGTACCGTCAAGGACCATCTGCCTCCTGGACTTTGTCACATGTGCCTGCACCCTTGCCAATGCGTCCATAGACAGCACCAAGCCATCATTAACGCATGAAAGCGCCACAGTTGGCCTGCCCCCGTTTCAGCACACACTGACTGAAGAAGGCAATAAGAGTGGTTGACAGCCCTCATTGCTGCCCTCACCCCCTCATCACATAGGGACAGGACTTCATAATGGTGTACCTGAGCTTTGTCGACCAGTGTCGGGGCAGGGCCACCCGCTCCAGCACTCTGGACACCCAGCACCCAGCGGTCATCCTCGGTGACCGTCGGGACAACACCATAACTGTCGTATTCCCCCCATGGCATACGACACCTCGCCCGCACCTCCCTGGAGGACGTAGGAAGCTGGCCCTTGGTCAGGAGTTGTTTGCTATGAAAAGCATCCAACAACTCCATAAACCTTGGATCCAGTCCAATAGACTGGATCCGGGCTGTGGGCAAGATCCCCGACCTAATCGATGCCACCGATGGACTGAAGGAAATGTCAATTTCCCTTTCTCCGAGATCTAACAATACTCACCATTCTGTTACTTCTGATATACAGCTGGCCTTGACAGCGGCTCTAGGATTATAGACTTAGAAAGCTTTACCGACTCCTGGGAACCAGGTACTCGGATCCCAACTGCGGAGTACCCGTTTACCATAGAGCTCATATTGTTTGCATAGCCACCAAACAAGAGAAAACTATGGCTTGCCTCCGTGGGGCTAGGAGGTTGGGTCCGTAATAGAATGGTGAGTATTGTTAGATCTCGGAGAAAGGGAAATTGACATTTCCTTCATTCTCCTTCGATCAATACTCACCATTCTGTTACTTCTGATATACACCAGATTTGATCAGTAACCTGGTGGGAAGGGGCAAGCCATAAATGCTAATTTTGCCCCTTGTAGAAAGATTTTAGACTTCAAACTTGACTAACGGAGACCTAAAAGGACCGTCAAGTTCACGGAACCGAATCACATTCGCATCACCGCCCGCCCACCCCCCCTTTTCCTCCTAAGAAAAGGGAGAGAACACACGAACATGTATCTCGCCTGAAACACAAATATGCCAAGACGGTTAACTGCTCCCTGCATATTCCATGTATTAGCCTGGGAATGAGCATGAATATATAAGATGAATGAACATGATACACATCCATAATACAAAAAACTCTCACTATTGAATTACCTTATGATAATTGGACTCCAGACGTACCGCCTCCAACCATTCACTGGTTCGGCCATCAGTGACACAATCTGGTTGTCATCCTCTCGCTTGACCATGCCTGCTTTAGGTTCTTTTCTTACCAAAGTGAAAAAAGGGTGAAGAGCAGTGTGGTCACTAACTATCGTTTCAAAACAGCTAAAGCGAGTGGATTGGCTGAGTCTGACACATCCCTCATATAGTAATCCGTAAATGAGGACTCACAGTGCCATTGTGCAACGGCCATGATGTCCTCTAACGGAACACCATTGTAAAGGGCGGTCGAGGAGGCTATTCCTCTGACATCGTGTGCCCTTACGCCTTGCACCTGGTGCTAAGTCGCCATCTCGTGAGTAGTCTGAATGCATCCGACCACCCAACGAGAGATAGTATCCATGGATGCGGCACCATATGGCTTCTTATGGCAGATCCATAGATGTCTATCATTCGACCGTAACGAGTCAGTCCGTTTCTTGTACTTAGTCAAAGCACGGACCGGGCACCAGACACTGGCATCACGATCAAACCTAGTTAACTTCGGTATAATGATCGGTTTGCCAGGATATCTCAAAGATTGGTTCTTTGACATAAACTCTGCTCTTGGCAGAAGACGCAGACCCTCTCCAGAAACAATAAATCGGTCCCTCTCTGCCGAAAACGCATGGATCTCATTGCGCCTTCTAGCTGAGGAAGCTGCCAAAAGAAAGACCGCCTTTAGAGTCAAATGCTTTATACTAGCCGAACGCAATGGTTCGAAAGGGTGCTTGGCCAGTACATTAAGCACTAAAGATAGACTCCAGTCTGGAATGACTACCGGTTGTATCGGTCGGAGATTGCCCATTCCCTTCAACATCACATTTAACTGGGCCACCTCTGGACTATCCCTGTTGGCTAGACAAGGGATAACTGATGCCAAAGCGCACTTGTATCCAGCAACTGTGACGGGAGCTAGTCCTGAAAATAACAGCCCACAGAGAAAGTCTGCTATTTGCTGAATAGTGGATTGAAAGGTATCAATACCCTTTTCTTCACACCAGTCTGCAAATCTGTTAACCTTGTTGTTATATGACTTGAAGGTTGACCTCCTTCTCGCAGCCGCGATGAAATCAGCAGCCTGTCGAGAAAAGCCTTCCGACGTGGAACGTTGTTTGATAACATCCACGCAGTCAATTTGAACATTTCGGGACGCTCGTGTAGGAAGCGTCCCTTGGCCTGGGAGATTATGTTCGGAATCTCGGGCAACTGCACAGGATTTTCCAGAAACAGATCTAGAAGATCCGTGAACCACGCCCTGCTCGGCCAATACGGCGCTATTAGCAGGACCAGACACGGTTCCTCCCTGACCTTCACCAATACCTTCGGTAGAAGAATGGTGGGTGGGTACGCGTAAGCGTGCATCCCTCTCCAGCTTATCGCCAGAGCGTCTGTATCGACGGCATTTGGATCTGGAATCGGCGAGACATACGTCATGATTTGAGCATTTTCCTTTGTGGCGAACAAGTCCACGTTGGGTTTGCCCCAATGCTCGAAGATCCGTCGCAGAACTGGAGGGTTGAGGGACCATTCTGTTGGCAGAATTCTCTGTCTGCGAGACAAAGCATCCGCCAGAATGTTCAATCGGCCAGGAATGTGAGCTGCTTTCAAAACAACCGAGTAATTCCTGCACCATTGAATCAAGTGCCACACTCTGATACACAGAGTGGGCGACCTGGTCCCGCCTTGGCGATTTATATATGATACTACTGTCGAATTGTCCGACCGTATCAATATCACCTTGCCCCTGATCATCGGAAGGAACTCTTCCAACGCCAGTTCCACTGCCATCATTTCCAACAGATTGATATGCAGCTGACTCTCCGGGAGAGTCCATGTGCCCGAGACCTGGTGTTCTCCCAGGCAGGCACCCCACCCCTCCAGCGATGCATC
Organism: Chaetoderma sp. LZ-2023a; assembly: GCA_034401795.1. NCBI lineage: Eukaryota > Metazoa > Mollusca > Caudofoveata > Chaetodermatida > Chaetodermatidae > Chaetoderma > Chaetoderma sp. LZ-2023a. The sequence goes on along the minus strand of CM067370.1, from coordinate 158,058,063 downwards.
CATGTACACGGACAGCTGGGGGTGGGGTAGGTGCAGCGAAACCCATACTAGGAGATTCTGACGCTCCTTCCACCATACAAGATGTGACATTATCGGCTCCAAAACTGGTAACAGTTTTGACAGGGGTTCTGTTCTCTGTTTCCACAGAGACATCAGATACAACTGGATAAGCCTTCGCATTAGAGCAGCGTACGGGATTACCTGCTCCATGGAGACCATCATGCCCAGCATCTGAAGGAACCGCCTCGCCTGAATGTGGTTTCCCACTCGAAAACTCTTGAGGATGGCTAACAGAGACACCACTCTGGGCTCTGACGGGTACACCCTGCCCTCCTCGAGATCGAATCGCATCCCCAAATAAACGAAATGTTGAGTGGGCGTCAACTCAGATTTCTCCTCGTTGACTATCCAGCCTAGATCTGAAAGTAACCTCAGAGTCAGAGCAGTATCCACGTTCAACCTGGCTGCCGAGTCTGCCTTGATCAGCCAGTCGTCTATGTAGGTGTGTAGCTCCACGTTCTCTTTTCTGAGAAACGCTGTTACCGCAAGGACCACTCTTGTGAAAACCCTCGGAGCTGTTGACAGGCCAAATGGGAGAACAATAAACTCCCATACTTGATTCTGAAACGCAAATCTCAGAAACCTGTGACAACTCCCGTTCATCGGAATGTGGAAATATGCATCTTTCAGATGGATCGATACACACCACATTCCTTTCCTCAATCCCGCCATTACCGACCTCGGCGTTTCCATCTGGAACCGAGGCGTATAGATAAACCAATTTAATGGCCTGAGATTGAGTATGGGTCTCCATAGAATAGAAGCCTGGAGTGTTTCGGTTTGCTGGTTTTATTGCTCCCTTCAGAAGCAAACCCGACACTTCCTTTTGAACGGCTTCTAACTTGTCTGGCTCCCTTGGTACGGGTGTCCAGACAGGTGCCAAAGACAGATTTTGTGGTGGAAAGTCCCACCACTCCGGCATGTAACCCCGGGATAACCATCCCAGGACCAGACTGTCTGACGTCACACCTCGCCAGGCCTCGACGAAACGTGTGAGCCTTCCACCCACCATAGACGCCCTCGACGTCTAACGGGGTTGTCCGGCTCGTAGTCCGCTACCCCCGCTTTCTTAACGAGAGAGAGAACCATTTCGTTCTAGGCACGACGGGTATAACTGGCACCGCTGTTCCTGTCGCACAGGCGCGGTCCAGACGGATATGAAGGGAGCTCTCGTACCCTCAGGTACGATCCGGCCCCTTCTGTTCACCCTTTGAGGACTTACCCTTACCCTTCCCCTTACCCTTCCCCTTCCCGCCTCTAGGGCGGTCAGGAGCAACCTTGGGGAGGGTAGGCGCCTCTACAACCTTCCTGGCTTTCTTCGCCGGCGGCGGCTGAGAAAAACCAGCTGAAGCAGAAGTCGCAACAGGCTTAGCTTTCGCCTTGCCCTTATGCTTCTTCTGCTTCTTTGAAGGTTGTCCCGCTAGCGGTTTCCCTACAGCCCCTAGTGCGTGCGCTTGCCGCACTAGCTCTAGCTGCAGGTTGACCGCTAACCGATTCTGCGCGATACTGGCTGTATCCTCTAAGATGGCCCGCGCCTGGCCACCGAAGATGCTAGGCCCTGTCAGGGGCGTCCCAAGAAGACGCTCCCTGATTGCCGTAGCCGGACGCATATGGTCAATGACCATTTGCCTCCTGGATTTAGTCACTCGCGCTTGCACCCTTGCCAATGCGTCCATAGACAGCACCAGGCCGTCATTTACGCACGAAAGGGCCACAGGTGGCACAGGGTGGCCTGCCCCCGCTTCAGCCCACACCGACTGAAGGAGACGATACGAGTGGTTGACAGCACTCATAGCTGCCCTCACACCCTCATCGCATAGGGACAGGACTTCCTCTTGGTGTACCTGAGCCTTGTCCACTCTGAACGCCCAGTACCCATCGGTCATCCTCGGTGACCGACGGGACTACACCATATCTGTCGTATTCCCCCCGCGGAATATGACATCTTGCCCGCACGTCCCTGGAGGCCGCAGGGAGCTGACCCTTGGTCATCAGTTGTTTGCTATAAATCGCATCCAACAAATCTATGAACCGTGGATCCAGTCCCACTGACTGGATCCCGGCCGCGGGCAAAATCCCCGTCCTGATCGACGCAACCGACGGACGGGGCGCATCTTCATCGGCCGTGGCCGAAACCACAGACGGGTCAACCCTGGCTAGCCACGGCAGAGCCTCTGACCAATCTATCTCCGATGAAGACACACCCGCAAACACGTCACCCGTTGATGTGTTCACGGGCCTGCCAGCCACGGCCTCCCGGCAAGGAACCACGGCTGACACGCCAGGCACTCCGATACCACACGGTTCCGCCACCACCCCATGAAACACTCCGGTCCATGGGGTAGGTCCGCACGGAAAACCGTACGGACCCGCAGCAGTCGCGGAACCGTAGCCAGACACGGGCGCCAACGGCACCCCACGTCCAACTGCCGGACCAGGCGAGATAGGTGAGTCCCTTGCCCAGCCCGGCCGACCCGTTACCGTGTCGGCTGGTGCCAAACCAACCATCACGGAACCGGTGCCTGGTACCAGATTAGACTCAGCCACAGGCAGAGCCGCTGCCCTGGCTTGCGCCAAGCCAGACAAATGGGGGCCGGTTCCGTCCAGGATGGAATCGACCTCCATATTCTCCACCTGCGGCATCACAGGCCGCAGCAACCTCTCCTCCTCGGCCTCCTCGTCTTCAGACTCCGAAGAGTCGTCACTAGACGAGGAAACCGTGGAGCCGTCCGCTGGAGCCGTCCTCGCGGACGGCTCCCACACCTGACACCCGGAGGTGGCCGCAGAGAAACAGAACCTGTCTGGCCGGAGCCAGGCGGGACTGCCAGGGGTCCGTACAAGACGGCCCCCTCGGAAACCAGTCCAGAACCCTGTCCGAGGACAGGGTCCGTACCAGGCATGGGGAGAAACCTTTGGTAGCAGGGACGACACCAGCGTGGGCAGAACGCTATGCAGAAAACCCTGCATAGCCGGACCAAACCACGCCGGCGGTGCCATCTCCGCCACCTCAGCTGGGGATGTGGAGCACACCCACCGGCCGAACCGGGCGCTCCACGATTTACTCTCGGACCGCCTGACCCCGCGTCAGACCCAGCCAAGTCCTTCTGGGCAAGGAACTTAACCATCATATCCACGGACCACACTGCGCACACATTACACCTATGGTCTAGGTTACAGGGCGAACACCTAAAACAGACATGGTCCTTGAATACGACTCGTACAAATTTATGGCACTCGTCACATGATGGCGGGGTTGGCTTGGCCTATAAAATAAGCACAAACCTACAATTACAAGCGGAACGAGACCCTGATGGAAGGCAGACAATTAATTTTCAAATAATTTGACTCATAAATTAACCGTATCCCTCCCGCACCCCACCCCGCCACGTTACAACAAAGATCGCATTGATTATGACGACAAGAACGAAGCGGGCATTAAACACACCCATATTAGATCCTCCAGAATGTGTAACGGCTCCAGGAATCATATCGCATAGCATTCGGGGTATATTTACCAATCAATATAAATTATACTCCCTAACGAAAGCCAAATGATATGTGAAGAAAACAACAAAATGTATAACAAACTGCTGTATCACACGGTAAAACCGCAGACCACGCATCTACTCAAGAATTTTGAAACCACCGATCATTGCAAACCGATCGTGATCGCACGTAAACTTGAACATTCTAAAGTTTCCGGTACCATTTTTAGTACGCAACACCCAGAACGAGATGCGCGAATTAATGAAAATTTGTCTTCACATAAACATCCGAGAGAGCGGGTGTGACGTCACCCGCTCGGATCCTACGGAGAATGACGTCAGCCGATATTCGTGTTAGAAATACCGTAGCAAACACCTATTTTCATATCTGCCGATCGCCTGTTGGGGTTTAAAGAAGGCGATCGTCTGGCATATATCGTTGTTAGCACACGTCCCAGATTCTCTGGGGTCAGAAATTGGGACATGCGACACAGCGAAATTTAGAGACCTAAGTCTTTTAACTATGGATAATAAAGAATGATACAACCTGGTTATCATCGGCGGTATTCTCCATAGTATCCAGTTAAATCCTTCAAGAACGCACAAACTATCACTTTACAGACAAAGACTTAGATTTCTTTAACAAAAGACACTAAAATCCTCTCCCTGCAGAAAGCATGTATTGCTCTTGTTGCTATGCAAACAAGAATGAGCTCTATGGTAAACGGGTACTCGGCAGTTGGGAGCCGAGTACCCGGTTCCCAGGAGTCGGTAAAGCTTTCTAAGTCTATAATCCTAGAGCCGCTGTCAAGGCCAGCTGTATATCAGAAGTAACAGAATGGTGAGTATTGATCGAAGGAGAATTTATTTGCTGCTATTTTATGAATATATATATATATATATATATATATATATATATATATATATATTACAGGAATCCATCAAAGGCAATGCCTATAAGGCGATGGAACCTTTACATATATAATATAGACAATAAAAAGGAGAAATTGAGAAACAAAAAAAGAAAATAATAATGGTGGTTATGGTGTAGCATCTACTGGCATTATGTGCATTATTTTTTAGAATCGAGTTGACAGTTTATTTATAAATATGTATGTTTGAACTCCCAAACGGCCTTAATTAGTGAAAATTTATCACAACTGCTCCATGACATTAGAAGCCAACTGTTTTCAAAAATATTCCTAATGCATTTAGTGTTGGACTATTTTTTTAAATAATAGACTTTGTGATATTTGTTAAGCTTTCGTATTATCACGAGAACTGGTAACGATCAATATGGACAGTAGTGCTGTTTACTCGAGCTGTTGAATTTAGTAGCGTTTTATTTTCTCGCTTAGAATATAGATTGCTAGAAAATCTAGTTTCTACGTGATGAAAGCATGAAATTATCGTTTTAAACAGTCAAAATGGCCAGCTAAGCGAGGCTTGACAGGTGTTTGTTTACATTCGTTTATAAACCCGAACTCTGGTCGAGCGCGGTGTATTATGGGCTATTAGAATCAAGTGAATTGCGAGTCGTCACTGATGATAACCCAGCAGGCACATGACATTGTTCCAACGTTGAATCCACATTGAAATCACGTCAAGACGCGAGTTCAACGTGGATTCAACATTGAAACAACGTCAGGTGCCTGCTGGGAATGATCATTGGATGATTGGTGTAATTAAATATGGGGATAGGGACGAGTGGGTGCGAAAACCGGTAACATGTCGTGCTAGAGTCGATATACTTCACAGTTATATTGCAGATATCGGCATTTGATAGCTTATGACCAGGGAATCGTGTCAATAAAGTCCGCGTTCCAAAGAAAGCAGAGTAATAAAATACAAAGCCCACAGTTAAAAGTAGGATTTTCATAAAAATTGAATGATACATTTGGGTAAGAGTGAAAGTAGGATTCTGATAATTTGAGTCATTTCTCAACGTTTATTATTATGGGTCCAGGGTCTGTTGAGTAAGATGCATCAGATAGACCTCCCAGGCAATCTGTGGCACCTCCTGGAAGAAATGTATGACAAACCCAAGTCAAGAGTAAAGTGGGACGGAAAACTTTCCAGTCCGCTGGAGCTACTGCAAGGCGTGAGACAGGGAGGTATTATCTCTCCCCACTGTTACCTCCAATTCATAAACCCATGGTTATGGGAGGTAGAGGATATGAAGTTTGGCACGAAAATTGGCTATGTCGACATCTCGGCCCCAACTTGCGCCGATGACGTTATTTGTATAGCAGATTCTCCACTACACATGCAGGTGTTGCTCAATATTGCAAACCAATATACAACCAAGGAGCGCTTCCTACATAATACAAATAAATGCACTAGCATAATATTCAATAAGAAAGGAAACAATACTCTTACCTTCTGGCCTGGGCAAAAGGAGATCCTGCCAAACAATATGCGGGTCCATCTAGGAGTAACCAGGACGGCAGACGGAAAAGTTGTTATTGAGCCTCTGATAGCCAGCGCATGTCGAACAATGTATGCCCCCCTTGGCGCCGGTCTGCATGGTAAACATGGTCTTATCTTTGCACTGATTCACAAGATATGGCAGCTGTACATAAGCCCCAGACTGACATATGGATTAGAAGCATGCTATCTAAGTCACACAGATATACTGCAACTTGAAAAGGTACAGCGCCAGAAGCTAAAGCAAATCCAATCCTTAGCCGACAGGTGTGCAGATGTCGCAGTATACTCACTTTTGGGTGCTGAACCTGTGGAAGCGGTGATTGATAAGAAGGTCCTTTCTCTGTATGGCAACATCTGCAGGCGCCCCAAGTCGAAAGAGCATCAACTGGCTAGATACCAAATTGCGGTAAAGAAAATTGGAGCAATCAGCTGGTATTCAATGGTGAAAAGGGTGTTGTTCAAGTACAATCTCCCTTCTGTTTGGGTATTACTGGAGAACCCACTGTCCAAGGGAACATGGAAGAACATGGTGAAGAAGGCCCTGAGGCAGCACTGGACTGCAAAGTGGCGGTCGGAAATTGAGGAAATGGACTCTCTAAAATTCCTGACTTCTACTGCTATATGTATGGGGAAGGTGCATCATGTTTGGTCCTCAGTGTGTGATGATCCGAGAGAAGTGGAGAAGGCTGCAGCCACGGCAAAATTCATGACAGGCACCTACACACTGCAAGGCAACCGGGCGAAGTTCAATCAATATCGGATTGACCCTACCTGTCCTCTATGCGGTGTAGAACCTGAAGATCACTCCCACCTGATCGCAAGATGTCGACCGTACTCTGAATTATGACAGAAGTATATATCAAGATTATCCAGTATTCGTCAGATAGTCTGTACATCTTATCACGCAGACCTTAATCAAGGAGATCAACACTTTTGTACAATTAACGCTAGACAGCTCCCGAGTCTTGCCAGATCAATTTGATGCTGCGATGCACTCAACAGACATTACAGATCACCTAATACAGAAGATAGAGAAGTGTAGTCATGATTTCCTTCACAAGATCCACGCCAAGCGATGTCATTTCTTGGATCTGAGACCATAAGATCACCCGATCTATTACTACTCACTTTTCTTGCACTTGTAGCTCAATATCTGCAAATCAGAACCAGCTAATTGTCGCTGTGATGTATACCTGTTTACCACTAATCATCTTGTTGTGGCCAATATACTTTATAACTTGTTTAATTAATGATTATATGATATCCATGGAACTGTTTATTCTAACATTTGTGTGACTGTAGCTGCTATATTGGATTGTTCAGCTGCGTCAAAAATATGTAGTTGCTGTAATCGTGATATTCTCGCACACCAAGTATATATTCACTACGGAATCTGAGAGGATAATAATGCATAGGGTGTCAACAAATTTTTCTACGTACATCATTACCAGGGAAACCTGGGTGCGCCTATTGAAAAGGTGGGATCTCCTGAACAGAACAGAACAGAACAGAACAGTTCCGCTCCGATATCATCATTGGTCATCATTTGTCCTATGTATTTGAACAATAAAATGCAAAGCAAGAAAATCTCAGAGTTCAAAAATCATAAGCTAAGAATGCGACAGGCTGACAATGAAAGAGGAAGACTTAGAGGAAACTTAGTCGAAATATACAAATTTATCCATGATTATTACAACATTGACAAAAACACATTCTTTGACCGATCAAGTAACACACGTACTAGAGGTGACACATTCAAGCTCAACACTAAGCGCAGCAGAAAAGAAATTCGTAAGTATTTTTTCCCCAAACCGAATTATTAACACATGGAACTTACTCCCTTCTGTTGTGGTCGAGGCACCCATGCTTGGCGTGTTTAAATCTTAAACTAGATATGCCCCTAAGTGACATAATTTACAATCATGACATAACCAATTAATAGATAGATAATAATAAGACAATCTAGAAATATAGCCAAATGCTAGGCGCAAACGGGTGTAACCATGAGCATCGGTGGCACACCGCAGCTGGCACGGTGATAATCCATCTGCACCACAGCACCTCCCAAAGACAACCAGGGTCCTGAATAATGTCAATGAATAATGTCAACCAAACAAATAAACAATTTTTAAGCAAACAAAGTACAAGCACTAGTAAAACAATACCAACATAGTCCCAGAGGCAATAACAAGTCAAGGGCTCATGCGTCGTAAAAAATGATGATGATGAACTGAATGGAAATCAGCAAACATGACCGGTTCTTATACCATGTAACTATAGACCGGTTTCCCTCACATGCATTTGCTGTAAGATGCTGGAACACATCATCTGTTCTAATTTAATGAGCTATTTCGAACAAAATATAACATCCTAACTGACAGACTGAAAATTTCACAGTTGTGAAACTCAACTAATTATAATACCATCAATGATTGGGCTTCATCCATTGATAAAGGGAAACAAGTGGACATTTTTATTCTCGACGTTGAAAGGCTTTTGATACTGTTCCACATGCACTTTTGAAATCTAAATTGCACAAATATGGTGTGTCAAAAAACATACTAAATTGGATTGACTCATTCTTAACAGGTCGCAAACAGTGTCTATAGTAGTCAATGGTGCCAAATCAAGCATTGCTGATGTTGTTTCTGGAGTACCTCAAGGAACTGTTCTAGGCCCATTACTGTTTTCAGTCCACATAAATGATATAGGCCAGGACATTTCCCTCAGAGATCAGTCTATTCGCTGATGATTGTGTGTACTACCAGGAAAGTGATAACCCCAAGGACTGTGATGGCACTCCAACAAGACATAAAACATGTTAGGTAACTGGGCTACCACTTGGGGAATGCGCTTCCAACCAGTAAAATGCAACATGATGAGCCTAACCAGAAAAAACAAACCATCAAATTCGACTACATGCTAAAAGGAACGAGTCTAAGTTTTGTGTCATCAGCAAAGTACTTGGGCAACAACATCACCAATGACCTAAGCTGGAACAATCACATCACTGAGATCTGCAGCAAATCAATAGAAATTTATCATTATGTTCGGAAGAAATCAGACTTCAAGCAAACATGGGACTGATTAGACCAGTTCTGGAGTATGCAAGTACAGTTTGGGACCTTCATCAGATAACTCTTCATGACAAACTAGAAAATGTGCAAAAACGTGCAGCTAGATTTATCACCTCAAACTATTGCTACGAAACAGGCAGTGTGACAAATGTAATGGAACCCCTAAAACTCCCACCATTGTCAGACAGAAGGAAACAAAACCGCCATATCTTGTTCTACAAATGTCTACAGCAACAAGCAAAGATATCATTAGACAGTCTACAGACTCCAATTCGGAAAACGAAAAACATGCACAAAAGCCACACCAACCAAATTTACGTAAGAACTGATGTCTTTAATTTCAACTTTATTCTCAGTACAATTAGGGATTGGAACAAACTATCACAGGGTCTTCTAACCAGTTCAGAAAACTCTGCAAACCCTTCAAATACATTTACCGAATTAATTAGAGGCAAAAAACATGACTAAACCAGCTACTTGACGAATCCGCAGCGACAATAATGTCCTTTGGATGTTTTGCCATAACTAATCAAGATCAAGGCTGCAGAACCCATAAGAATGAATAGAAGAATTAATCCCCTGAAAGAACAAGCGATGGGAGACCATACACTATAACTGATATGACAATGAAAGAGGCTACATGGACAGCAGAATAGAGCTCCATAGCCGAATAACTGAACTAGAGATTCAAGGTGACCTGTCAGTCCAGTATGGTGATCAGACATTCCAGTATGGTGACCAGTCAGTCCAGTGTGGTGACAAAGTCAGCCCAGTATGTTAACCGGTCAGTCGAGTCCATGATATCAAGCAAACATTGGCCAAACATTGGCCCAATGTTTACCACTACATTGGGCCAACACAGTTTTGCTCATCAGCCCATCATTGGCCCAATGTTGGGAATACACTATTGAGCCAACGTTGAGCCAATGGGCATAAATCTATGAAAATGTTTCAAATAGCACACATACATGCAGAGAGCTAATTTAACAATTTAAAAATTAATATTTGAATATTATGTTGATTTTGTTTGATTTAATGTGAAATTTCTAATGCTGGCCCAACATTGGCAAACAAGTGATACGGCTAACATTCGGCCAATGTTGTAATGCCAAATGCGATCTGCCAACATGCTGCCAACATTAGCTCAACGTCTACATGTTATCAGGGGTATGATGACCAGCGAGCCAGTCAGACAGTCCCACAGCAGCATAGTGACCAGTCAATCTAAAAATAGAGGCGTGGCTTCTTCGAGAATACACCTCTAATGTATTGACTGGCCATCTTATTACGTCATCACAATAGCTAGACTGTTACACATGTTCCATTTCGGAGGCCAGACAGATCGTGACCCAGACTATCTCCATATCAGACTGTAAAAGCAGCGCTGTGGATCGTGTTGAATTTGGTACTATCTTAGCCTCTGGTGCAAGCTTGTTACAAACATTAATATTAACTCGATTCATCCAGGATCCTGTGTAGCCTCCGGGGTACGCGCTGGTCCGTCCGTCTATTCCGTTCCACAGCACTGCAAATAGATGATGCGCAGGTTGGCTGGTTAGCTTTAGTTCTCTGGGTTGCGGATCTTGTCTCGCGTCTCTCCGGATAATACAAAGACCGACTTCTAGAGCCGGTGAAACATTCACATTCCAGTGGGGCTGTGTGACCATTGCTGCCGAGGTTGAACCACACCATCTCGTCCCGACTGGTTGTGTTACTGGTATGGCAGTCCATTACTCAATTTAGGGGTCTAGACATAATTAATGATAGTTAAATACATACAAACAATGCTACTCGTTTGCGAGTATGAGAAAGAATATAGTACATAGAATTAAGTTGGTGCCTTGTCTATTGTGGTCATTGTCAGAGGTGCCTTACCATTCTTTAAATCTGCGAGGTATCCCTGCAAGGGAGAGTTCTAATGTAGTCACTTATTAACTTTGATCTAAACCATATTATACCCATAACAAAATATTATTATTTGCGAGAGGAAAGTGCCAAGCACGGGCCTCCATCACAGGAAAATACTTTCAACGCTGAAGCAGAGGAAGACAGATGGCAAAAAGGGCCACTCTCTTGTTCAAGCATATGCTAAGTGTGTAGTGTGAGTCAACCTAGTGAAATTATAAGTTATTGTGATGCACGCAGTATTACGTGAAGATAGGGTGGATGATTTCCGTCACCTTATGTAGTTCAAAGACACTGTATTGGTAGTTGCCGCATTATTTATGCGGTCCTTCTGCTAGATCCTAAACTAACATTTAGTTGTTAGGTCCATGTTCCATGCTTAGGTAGCAAGTGGCAAGGATTTCTACCTATCTTTTAATACATGAGCCTGACTGGCGGAAATGCTTGGTGTACATATGGTCACTTTACGGAGCATTCCCCTCATATAGACAGCGTGCGGACATGTCATGGTGTGACAGCTCCAGAATCATATAACGATCTGTTCTGTTTCTGTATATTACTCCACTAGATTGGAGCACCGACGTAGAAGTGGTAGATAATATTAAATGTCAATGTCTCACTATCACACATGCAAATATCCCATCACCCGGAAAAGTTCATGAAAATTCATGAGAAGTAAATTAACCGTACACAGTTAGTTGCTGAACATCAGTTATGGGAGTTAATAGATATGGTCTCTGTTTTGTTATGATGACTGATTCCTACGTTGTATGCTGTTGAGTATGTAAGTTCTACTGCAATGAATACTGTAGCTGAGTTTTCGTCTTATGGTTTCTATATTTTGGCAGATGTTTATGTCGTCTGGTATCAAACCACATTCTGTTAGGGCTGTACAGTCGATAATGAGCCATGTAAGTAAATTGGAGTCACTGCTTAAGGATCTCCAGATAGAGTCTTTTAGGTTAATAAATGACTTGAGCTCCAGGAAATATTTGACTCTGTGATTGAGAAGGACGCAGCACTTTAGTAGCATATGATAGTAAACTTCAGTCTCTATTTGACAGAGTGGACATGTTGGAGCTACTTGATTTAGCTGAAATCTGGCGAGATTAGCCTGAACCAGGTACATTCCTGTTAGTAGTCTGACTTTAATACTATGACGCCGGACATCCTTAACATCTGAATGAACAATGGTTATGGTTTGATGCATTCTGCCAACTGATAGCCTTGGGAAATGACATTATGTTAGTGGGGATTTCGTACGGCATTGTTCAGTTAGTTCGTGTGTTCAATAGATATCTACTGCTTTTTTACCCTTTCTTTCCACTTGTTTTTATTGAGAATGTGAGTTTTTAGGTGCATAAGTTGTGGAAGCCTGTACTGCTGCAGGATACCTTGGATATATATGAACCAACTATGAGAATTAACATGCTTTATTAATGATTGCCATTCCATTATTCTGTTCAGTGTTGGATTTTCGCTTCTGATTCTGCTTGCTAGAAATGTGATCTGCCGGATATGTATTTGAGCAGCAATTGTTCTGGCCCCAGTCAGTAGGTATGCAGTACGAACCGACAGGGACAGAATCTTCCTTAAAATTAAAATATGAAATGCCTCCAAATCGGCTATATGCTTACTGGAGGGAGTGAATACTTCAAGACCATATAGCCGTCGTAGTAGGACATACATGATGTATATATCGTAGCAGATTCTTGGAAAAAGTCCATTCGTGTCATGGAGACCAGGGCCTGTCATAGAGTAGAAAGCTTTACAAGCAAATGAGATATTTTCTTCAACATTGACCGAAACTTAATTTTTTTATGTTCGAGAGAGAGAGAGAGGCCCAAATGTGTTGCTTTAGTTGTAATGGGTACATCAACCTTCCCGAGTTTCCAGTTGGGCATATTATTACTTGTTGCTGTTACTTACCACACCGCAACCACATATAACATCACTAGGACAAGTCATAGTTACATAAGCAATTGAAAAGCGCATATATGTTTTATGGTGGGGAGGAGGAGACAGATATCCAACAATAGTGACATTTCCATGAGGGCGTGGTGGGTTCCAAGACCAGACCCAATCTCTGTGAAGAGTTAGATGGAGGTCTGTGTCCTGTCCATCACCTGATGTGTCATGGGCAGATCGTGTGAGATCCGAACACGGGGTATAATATTGTCATTAGGAATATGTTAAAATGCCCAGAGATGCACTGCTGGCCAGTTAAAATAATATAATGTTTTCGCAGTGCTTCCTACTTTGGCATGGATATCTAAACTAACTAGTATCTGAAGATACAGAGGGGGTGTTTGTGGAATCGACACATTGCTCTTCACCGCTCAGAAACCCCAATAGTTCCCAGAGTCGGATCGCACCAATGTGTCAAAGAGAGGTCAAGACAATTATAAAGCCTTGCGCTGTAGGAGCGTAGACAGAGGCAATTACTCATATGTTGATAAGGAGGCCCTAAGGTACATGGCCAATTTATACCAACTAGCCGGTGTGCAGTGTTACATATCCACTACATCCAGAAAAGAGGATTACACAAATGTCTCCTAAAGAGCGATCGTCCCTAACTACTTTTAAACGTATCCTATCAAGCTAAAATATCCAGGTCTAGTCGATCACATTTCAGATTCGCATAATGACAACACGAACAGTGACATCAGTGAAAAAGTGATGCTGGGGAAAAAAGGTGGTGCAGATTTATTGTTGCTGTATAGTGTAGCCTAGCATACTGCGGTCTTAGTATTTTATATAATACAAACAAAACAAGTAACTAGGATGGCTGCTGCCATATATATATATACAATATATATATATATATATATATATATATATATATATATATATATATATATATATATATATATATATATATATATATATATATATATATATATATATATATATATATATATATATATATATATATATATATATATATATATATATATATATATATAACCACCTATCACAGTTTTGACAATCAATAAGGTCACATGACCTTGCGGTGCTCATTAGTCATAAGCACAAAATAAAGATAATATATACATTAAAGACATAGACTATAAAATGTGGTCTCAGACGGCCAGCCGGTACCTATTAGTCATCAGTAATTGTAAAGAAACATATGAATACAATAATACAAAAATACAGTTAGATGAGTACCTATTAGTCATCGGTACGGAAAACGTTCATAGATCACTGCAGATGATGCATCACAGATGAGGTACGTGAGATGGCAAGATTCTGAAGTTGCTGGGAAATATCCGCAGACAAACTGTTGATGCGGCTCACTCTCAAAGATGGTGAAGGAGAACAATTGCGGATGTGGATGTCTAGTAGATAGTCATATTAATTTACACATCTTAATTTAACAGAGTGTTGAAAGTTCTGTACTGTAGTGGAAGTTGGAAGCTGTCCTGTAGTAATGAAGGGCTACAGTTGAAAGCTATATAATGCATGTGCATCTTCTGTGTACACAATACATGCTGCACCGCATAGCTCATGCGGTGCACCAGGCAATGTCCGACTAGACTGTGGTCAAATAGTTAAATATCACACACGACACATTGCATGGAATTTGGTCACCACTGTTCAGCGTGGTCTGGCAGATCTGATGAGTCATCCACCAAGAATCACCACTCATTCTACATACTACGAAGCTGTTATATCGGGGCTGCAAGGCCCATCTGCAGGAAGGTTCCTCTGAAGTGACTCTGCTTTATCTATTTATTTGCCCTCGGGTGATATCTTCCCGAGAGCGTCCAAAGGTTTGGATGCGGATGCGATGGCTGTGTGCCAGAGTCTAAGATCTCAAATTCGAGAGGCACTACTGCAGTTATATGGAAACCAGCAGTCAGTAAGCAGTTGCTCATGTCTTGCACTGCTCTGGCCACACAAGCTATCACCTTTCTCTCTCGTCGAAGTGTGGTGTCGATTCTTGATTCTGAGCTCCTTTTATACTACTCGTGACGTCATAGGTAGAACGCCCAGCCAATCAGCGGGCGAGCTCCAAGGGCAAGGATATCATCACGTGATAGACATCCTCCCCCCATTCACTCAGTACATGCACACGTTTATGACGTTTTCAATATTTTGAGCGTAATTTGGGCAGCTAAACAAGGATAACTCGGTCATTTCTGATCCAATTTTAAAATAGCAAACGGTTTTGGATTCCTCGTTTCATTTCGGGCCTGATATATACCAAGAATGACAAGGAAAGTATAATATAAAGAAATTTTATGCACCAACTCGGTACATTTTAAGATGCATTCTCTCCCAATGCTGATGTGCATTGTCAGGGAAGATCTGGCGTGCGTGCATACGCACTACACGATCTCACGGGCTTAGTCATTTTAGAAACCTCTCTTATATGGTTTTATACATGCGTACTACTAATGGGAGGGGCGTGCTTGGAACATACCTGGTTCGGTTGTCCCACACCCAGCTGGACGGGGGCGGTTCATACCCGACTGGTCGATTCGCACTACATTCATGTGATATCAACATCTGTGCAACGTCAGCAAATTCTTGACATCATTTTGTGTATGACAGATTTGACAGATTTGAACCTTATGCCAAATTCAGTGACAATTTCTCTGTTAACGCCTTGTCATACAGACTACAATAGGCTTTATATCATCTTGTTTTATGTGAAATAATATTGTGTGGTATGGAGAGAGTATAGCTCTCGTGTCCTTTTAAGTTTCAATTCTCTTTCCAATGACTACTTGATACTTTTCTCGATCATGTATCGAAGCAGATCTCATAAGATGCGAATGAGTGACCAGTCAGTTCAACAGCAGCATGGTGACAAGTCAGTCCAGCAGCAGCATGGTAACCATTCTGTCCATCAGCAGTATGATGTTCAATCAATTGATCAAATATGGTGACCAGTCAGCTAGCTCAGTATGGTGATCAGTCAGACCAGTCTGACGACCATTCAGTCCAGCAACAGCATGGTGACCAGTCAGTCCAGCAACCACATGGTGACCAGTCAGTCCAACAGCATCAAGGTGACCTGTCAGTCCAGTATAGTGACCAGTTAGTCCAGTATGGTGACCAGTCGGTCCAGTGTGGTAACAAGTCAGTCCAGTATGTTAAGCGGACAGTCCAGTATCATTACCATCCAGCCAGTCAGACAGTCCAGCAGCAGCATGGTGACAAGTCAGTTCAACAACAGCATGGTGACCAGTCAGTCCATCAGCAGCATGGTGACAATTCAGTCCAGTATGGTGACCAATCAATAAAATATGGTGACCAGTCAGCCCAGTATGGAGACCAGTCAGTCCAGCATGATGGCAGATCAGTCCAGCAACAACATGGTGTCCAGTCAGTCCCACAACCGCATGGAGACCAGTCTGTACAGTGACCAGTCAGTCCAGCAGCAACAGGGTGACCAGTCAATCCATCTGCAAGACACGTGTACATATTCAGACTAGCAGTCAAATAATCAGTCAAACCAGAAGCATGGCGACCAAACAAACCAGAAGTGTGGTTACCAGTCAACCCAGCAGGAGCATGGTATCTACTCAATCCGACAGCAACATGCTAACTAGTCAGTCCACCAGTCATGTCATCATGACCATACCTTTTAGGGCAAGACCGAGTTACAAAAGTCTCATGATAGCATCTTTCAATATCAAGAACTGAAAGGGTAACTTTATGTATACCCAGAAAGTGTGGGAGAGAGAGATCAAATAGACATTATAGCCCCTACAAGAACATTGGCTATATGACTGTGAAAAATACTGGATGAAAAAACTACTTCCTGGTTTCCAGCATCATTACAGATCTGTGGATGAAGGCAATCCATTAGCCCCACCCCCCCCCCCCACCCCATGCAGTTACTACATGGCTACGGCAGATCAAGTATAAGCTGGAGAGAAGAGCTAAATAGTATAATTGAAAGTCTACCTGATGGTTCAAATAGAACAGTCTGCATAAAGATAAACACATCACCTTCAGTCGTCATTATAGTAACATATGGCCCATGTAAAGGGTGTAGCAAATTTTATGAGGAGTATATGGAAGTCAGCAGAATGGCAGGAACTACTGAAGAAATATAAAGACACGAATTATGTCCTGATATGCGGCGATTTAAATGCATCATTGCATTCAGAATATCCAGATGCAATAGACAAGGTGTTAACAGATTTCTAACAGATTGACTATATCATTGCATCAAACATAGGTCTCATGCATGTATTAAAGGAATACGACAACTGCGCAGATCATATACCAATTACAGCTGTCATTACAGTTAAGGAAAGCAGCACGAGTAACAATGTGCTGAAACCAGTACAAGAAAAAAGCTTCAGTGGGGGAAAAGGTGATCTGGTTCAATATAAAGAAAATCTGGAAAGAATGTTGCATCAAAAAGATCTCTGCTCATCAAACAAATCGGTAGATGAACTTATCATTACTATCACCATATGTATAAATATCGCGACTCTCCGGAAAGTACAAAGACTGACTTCTAGAGCCAGTGGAACGAAAACGGTCCAGTGGGGCCATGCGACCATTGCCGCCAAGATTGAACCTCACCGTTTCATCCCAACTATTAGTGTCACCGGTATGACAGTCCATAACTCAATTTAGGAGCCTGGACATGATAATTAATCTAAAAATATAAATACTATACAAACGATGGTACATGTTTGCTAGTAGACGAGAGAAAATATACAGTACATAGAACTAAGTTGGTGTCTTGATACCGTGGGTTGTCAGAGGTACCGCACTGATCCGTATGTATCCGTGAGGTATCCCTGCAAGGGAGAGTCCTAACGAGGCCACTTATGTAGTTTAATATAAACCATTATAGCCCTAACAAAAAATTATTGTTGTGAGAGGAAAGTGCCTCGCGCGGGCCTCCGTCACAGGAAAATGCCTTCAAAGCCGAAGTGGGGGAAGAGAGCTGGCAAAAAGGGCCACTCTCTTGTTCAAACATAAGCTAAGTGTAGTGTGAGTCAATCTAGTGAAATTATAGTCAATGTGATGCACGCTGTTTTACGTGAAGATGGGGGGGGGGATGATTTCTGATGCATTCAAACACCCTCATCTTATGTAGGTCTAAGATACTGCATTGGTAGTTGCCGCTTTATTTATGCGGTCCGTTTGCTAAATTCTAACCTATCATTTAGTTGTTAGATTTACTTCCAAGCTTTGACCACAAGTGGCAGGGATTTCTACCTATCTTTTGACACATGAGCCTTACTTGTGAAGATGCTCGGTTTCCCGAATGGCACCCCACATAACATCTCCCTCAGAAAGGCAGTGTGCAGACAAGTGACAGCTTCAGAATCACATATCGATCCGGTTACATATCACACTGTAACCACATACAACATCACTCGGACAATCACCATTTACATAAGCAATTTGAAAAGTGCATAAATGTTTTATGGCGGGGAGCAAGAGACAGATATCCATCTCTAGTGACCTTCCCGTGAGGGCGTGGTGGGTTCCAAGACCGTACTCAGTCGCTGTACGGAGTTAGATGGAGATCTGTGTCCGATCCATCACCCGTTTGTCAGGGTCGGATCATTTCTAGATCCGGCTCCGGGGAACTAACGTGTGCCAGTCATTAGGGTTAAGTTTCAGAATGCCCAGAGATGCACTGCTGGCTGGTTTTACATAATATCCTTTCGCAGTGCTTCCTACTTTGGTAGGGTTACCTATGCTAACTAGTATCCGAAGATACCCTAAGGTATTTGGCCAATTTTACACAATCAAGCCGGTGTGCAGGTGTGCGGTGTCACATAAACGATACATCTGTAAAAGAGGCTTACACAAATGTCTCTTACGGAGTGGTTGTCCCTAACTACTTTAAACTTATCCAATCGAGCTAGAATAGCCAGGCTTAGTCGATCATATGTCAGGTTCGGATAATGCAAACATGAACAGTGACCCTAGTGTAAAATTGATGCTCGGGAAAAGTGATGCAGATTTAATGTTGCTGTATAGTATAGCCTAGTGTACTGCGGTCCTAGAGTTTTATATAAAATAAACAAAACAAGTAACTAGGACGGTGGCTTGCCATATACATAACTAACTATTACAGCTGAGACAGTAAATCAGGTCATAGGACCTTGTGGTGCTCGTTAGTCATAAGCACGAAAACAAGGATAATATTTACATAAAAATACAAATTATAAAACGCGGTCTCAGACGACCAGGGCAGTACCTATTAGTCATCAGTACCTGTAAAGAAATGTTGAATACAATAATAGAAAAATATAGCTAAATAAGTACCCCTATTAATCATGGGTACAGAAAAAGTTCATAAATCACTGTGGTTGACCAGCTGTAGTTGGATGTTTACTAGATAGTCATAATAGCTAATACAATAATTTAGCGGAATATTAAAAAGTGTCCGTCCGGTAACAGAAGTTTGAAAGTTGCCCGTAACATGAAGGGCTACATTTGTAATTAAACAATGCATGTACATTACTGGGTACACTGTACATAGCTCTTGTGGTGTACCAGGCAGAGTCCCAGCAGACTGTGGCCTAAAAGTTAATTAAACACACGACATGCTGCACGGAAGTTTGAATACCACTTTTCTGCACGGCTCGGCAGATCTGATGAGTTGTCCACCAAGAATCACAACTTGTTCTACATACTGAAGAGATCACATATGGGACTCGAGGCCCATCCGCAGAAGGCTCCTCTAGGTGTTGGTGGCGAGGGAGTCTTCTATTCAATTGGTTGCCCCCGGATGGCCATCCGAGGGCTTACAAAAACTAGAGGCGTATGTTTGATTGCTGGCCAGAGAATGAGAACTGAATTCCGAAAGGCACTGCTGCGGTGTAGGCTACCACAGTCAGTAAGCCGTTGCCCACGTCTAGCACTACTCTGGTCACACAACCTACCACTTGCTTTCTCTCGCCGAAGTGTGGTCTAGATTCCTGATTCTTTGTTCCTTTTATACTACTCGTGACGTCACAGGCAGGACACCCAGCCAATCAGCTGGCGATCCGTAGCCAACCAGCGTGCAGCTGGGAAGGGTGAGGATGCTAACACGTGATAGATATTCTCCCCATTCAGCCAGTACATACAGGCGATTATGACGTCTTGGTATTATTTGGAAAATAATTTCAATGGGCTAATTAAGGATAACTCGGCCATTTCTGGCCCGATTTTAAAAAGGTAAATAGTTTTAGAATCCTTGTCTCATTCCGGTCCTGATAGATACTATGAATGACGAGAATAGTTAAATTTAAAGAAGTTATGTGTACCGACTCGGTACACCTTAGTATGCATTCTCTCCCAACGCTGACACGCGTTGTCAGGGAAGCTCTGGCGCGTGCGCATGCGCGCTACACGATCTCACGGACGTAGCCATTTCATAGAAACTTCTCTTATATGGCCTTATATACACGTACTATCCTACCCATACCCGTTCCGTACCCATCCAGCTGATCCGTGCTACAAGGTAAACCTTCAAACCCAAACCATCCATTGAAGATCAAATTAAGAGAACCTAAAAAGGAATATCGGAGAGAGTAACGACAGGCTGTAACAAGAGCAGAGCAAAATACTACAAACAAGATTATGAATGCCCTACCCTCATATCAGGTACTGTTTGCATAGCTAATACCAGGAAAACATCACAGAAAATTCTGTCAACAGAAGCATTGCATGTGAATGATAAGGAGTATCATGGAAACGATATAATAGAAGGATGGGCAACTTACTTTGAAGAGCTAGGAATACCAAAGGAAAACCCCACAGCATATAAATACCAGGTGGAGGATGAGATAACAAACATTAAATCTATCTGTGGTGATGATCGGTCCGGTCCAGATCCCTTCACGTGGGCTGATGTAAACAGTGCCATGCATGATCTACACTTGAAAAAGGCCTCAGATTCTGAGGGACTCTCATCAGAGCACCTGAAACATGACGGTGTCTTATTAATTCACACTCTTCTGATACTGTATAATAGGATCATAGCTGAATGCATATATCCAGATGAATTTAAAATTGGTCTGATTACATCAATCCATAAGAAGGCAGGAAAGTCAGTGATGATCCCAGATAATTACTGGAAAATCACAGTGACATCCATAGTGGGAAAAGTCTTTGAACAGCTTTACCTTAATGCATTAGACCATTGGTTTCAGAAAGCCAAAGCAATCTACAATTTGGTTTCACACCTGGAAAATCAACATCAGTTGCAGCAGTACTATTGACTAAAGTTATAGCGGAATGCAGATAAAATAAAGTGCCCTGCTATTTTGGCTTTATGGCCACAGAAAGCATTCGATGTTATCTGGCTTTCTTCATTATTGCGTCGTCTTTACCTCCTCGATACAACAGGGAAGCTATGGTTGATTGCGAATGAAATGTACAGAAACATGTCAGCACAGGTCAACTGGGAAGGACATAGAAGTAGAGATTTTGCCATCAAGCAAGGCCTTCTTCAAGGTGGTGTCACATCTCCTGATTTTCATGAACCATATGAGGATCCGCTACTAAAATTACTTGAGAAAACAGCAACTGGTCTACATATTGGTTCAATATATCTGGGCCTAATAACAATATGTGATGATAACACAGACCTAGATACATGCCCAGATGGGTTACAGGTAGGACTGAATGCTGCAACAAGGCATGCAAATACAGAACGGTATGTTAATGGTATTGCCAAAAGTCAAGTGATGGTTTTCAATCAAGGCAAAGAACCAGAATATGAGTCGACACTAAATGAAGAAAATATGGATGTGGTAAAGGAATATAAACATCTGGGACTAATAAGAGCAGATGGCAAATGTGGCCTAGGCCAAAAAAATATAAGAAAAGCCGGTGCAACAGCTTATTCATTGATGGGTGCGGGCTTTCATGGAATTAATGGACTAAACCCAATTGTCAGTATAAAACTATGGTCAACATATATAATAGCACGATGTGCATATGGACTGGAGGCATTAATTATACCAAAGAAGGAAATGAGTCAGATCACTACACATGAAAGGAAACCATAAAGCAATTGCAATCACTGCCAAATAGTTGTGCACACTCACTGGCATATTTACTTTTTTGTGCACTTCCGCTAAAGGTGCAAATAGAAAAAAAGAAGCTGACATTATTTGGTGCAATACTAAGGAGTGAAGGCTCTGTCGAACAACAGTTAACAATTCGGCAGCTCGGTATGAAAAGAGAAGGCAGACACAGTTGGTTTCAAGATGTCGAATTAATTTTACAAAAATATCATTTACCATCAGCCCAACTGCTGCTATAAGACCCACCACCTAAATGTGTATGGAAACGCCATGTCCAAACGGCTGTAAACACGGTAGTCCTAGAGATACTAAAGGAAGACATTAAGTAGAAATCATCAGCCCGGTTTGTGAATGTCTACATCCTTGATATTGGAAGACCACATCTGACCTGGTCAACAGCAAATACATTTGAAGTAAAATGTGCCATCATCAAGGCAAGGCTACTAATTGGTAATACTATCCTGTAAGCACACAGATCCAAATTTAATCAATATGAGAATGATGCCTGTCCTTTTTGTAAGAACAGTGTAGAAGACTGTATGCATTTCCTAGTTCAGTGCCCAGAATTTGCAGATATCAGAAGCATATATATAGTGGAAATTGAGCATCTAGTGGTGGCAAATAGCTGGAAATTAATAAGCAAGGATGAGAATCTTATTCCCCGGATGTTTCTCGACACAACTATCTTGTTTGGCCTGATTGAAAGGGATGCAATGTCGAAAATTGAATCCATCTCCAGGAAACTCTGCTATAAACTTCATATCAGATGTAATCGTCTCTTAAATGAAATGAATTACCTAACAAAGCTTGCATTATAAAACATAAAGTCAGTATAATTATATCCAATTGTACATAGAAAAATATGGTGCACGTTATGCTTGCTGGATGCTCCTACGTGTATTTAAATAGCAATCAACTCTTTTATGCGTCTGGTGGACATAAATTTACTCGTCTATGAACTGTGAACATTTACTCCTCTATATACAGATAGGACAATCACGTGCGGGTGTACATGCGTGTACATAATTATCAGATTTAATGATCATTTGCGTGTGTGTGTATATATATATGATATATAATTAATGGACTGATCCGGTTAGTTCAAAATAGTTCTCAATAATGTTATAAGCACATGTGTACTTGGTAATAGGTAAAGGCCAGTAAATCACGTGGTCGCTAACCATGCTTCGTTTACGACGCGCATGTTGATTGGTTGAGACGAACTCTGTGACGTCACTGCTCAGTATATAAGCCACCCCCACCCCAGCCCCGCGACCCATTTACTGTGGGTTTGTATAGACAATTGCACTGCTTCTGCAATTTTGGATGCCCAATGCTTAAATCCAATTAGACTTTTCTTTCTCACCTTGCTTTGACCCCCTGTACTGCCAACCGCTTGATGCATTAATTCTGCTAGATTTTGGACTGCAGATGCTATATTCGTCTCTGAGCGGTCTTGGTGGCTACCAGGCCGTGGGGTATTTTGTATGGCCTCTTGGCAGTCGTTTCATCTACCTTATTCCACCCCACGTGATATGTTGACCCTTTGCTGTGCCGTTAGTGTTTGCCATCACATCACTTGGCAGGCATTGTACAGTGAGTCTCACAGGCACATGGTCTGACACATTTGAAGGATCTACCTCTTCTATTCTTATACTTGGGATTGCGTTGCTAAGTTTCTTGGCGGAGAAAAAGTAATCAATTTGTGATTGGTGTCTGCCATCTTCGTGAAAGAATGTTGCTCCTCTAGGATAACTAGTTACTGCAATTCAAATAAGACACAGGTCAGATATAATCCAACTTTTATCCATCTTCATTTCTTTACCACCTCGAAAGTTTGTAGAAAAATTTAGTTGGGGGGGGGGGGGGGGCTGTTGCTGCCATCATAAACTACCGAGGCCACGTTCATCACATGCACTTTACCGGTATTTGAAACTTGCAATTCGAATAGGACACAGGCCAGATATAATCCAGCAATATCCAACCTCATTTCGTCACCACCTCGAAAGATTTTAGAAATAATTTAGCCGAAACGGTCCTTGACTACCGATACTAAATACGCCTACCCTGTCGCCTGACACAGGCAAGTCATTGTACTTCTAGTACTTAAGAGACAGGGGGACAATTGTTTATTGCAACAAGCAGCTTCGTTTGGTCAAGCTTGTTACCCCTCAGATCTGACACTGGCTTCAGATAAGCACTGGTTGTCATAGCTAGAAGAAATTAACCAACAATTATCGCTGACCCGGGCGAGCCATTGCTCTTCTAGTACCTGAGAGACAGGGGGATAATCGTTTTACGGCAAGCAAGCATCTTCGTTTGGTCAAGTTTGTTAGTGCCACACATCTGACAATTGTTTATCTGGCTTTAGATAAGCAGTAGCTGTCATGGCCAGAAGAAATTAACCAATAATTATCACCGTCCCAGATAAACTGTTGCACCTCTAGTAATTGAGGAGCAAAGGACATTTGCTTTGAGATAAACTTAAGTCAACTTATTTTGACAAAATCAACTTAAGTCAACTTAACCAGTTAGCCTGATCAGCCAGATAGCTTAAGTCAAATTCTTTCAGCAAGGTCAACTTAAGTCAACTTAACCAGTTAGACTAATCAGCCAGGTAGCTTACGTCAACTTTACTCAGCAAGATAAACTTAGGTAAACTTCTTGCAGCAAGAACAGCTTAAGTCATCTTAACCAGTTAAGCTGATCAGTCATATAGGTTAAGTCAACTTTTTTTGGCAAGATCAACTTAAGTCAACTTAACCAGTTAGACTGATCAGCCAGCTAGCTTAAGTCAACTTCTTTCAGCAAGATCAACTTAAGTCAACTTAACCAGTTAGATTGGTCAGTCAGTAGCTTAAGTCAACTCTACTCAGCAAGATAAACTTAAGTCAACTTCTTTCAGGAATATCAACCTACCAAGACATGGCAGTGATGCCTAGCACGGCCATGGGATCAGCAGAGGAGTCACCTTATTTAAGTCTTCCTGCGCTGAGCCCATACACGCCCCCTCACACATGTCACACATGCATGCATGCACCAACATCAACACACATGTAATGCAGCCTTATCGCGACCACTAACCTACAGACAAACAAACGACTGATAGGTTAACTTTTTCTAAGATGGCACATTTTTTTTCTGTACACTTACTATCTTTAGGGAATTCGATTCAAACATTCAGTAAATCTTTGTGTGTTAGGCTTATCTAGATTTCAGCAGGCTTCCATTCTCAGAAAAAATAATTTTTAATCTAACACATTATACTTAAATATATGATAATAGACGAAACAAACTGAATTTATTCAAAAATTTGTTCATGTTTATGGTTAAAACTGTTCTGTTTTCAAAGCATACATATTTACTTAATGCTAAATTTGTTTAAATGTGTGCATTAATCTGTTAATTAGACGTTTTCGTCATCTGAAAAAATAGGAAGTAGAAATTATAACTAGATTAGGTATATAGACTAGATATTAAACTAACATATATGTGCCCTTTCCTGTTAGATTTATGCATACAGTAGCGGGTTTTTCACTGGCAGTCGTTATTGCCATATGCCATTTCACAAATTAGTCAAAGGTCTCCGACTCTCTCATATGCCGATCCTACGACATTAGGCAGAGTCCGAGAACTCAGACTATTCGTACGGAGGGTCATTTCGTAGACATTGACGATGTCTATAAAATAAAATGAACACGTCTACGAAATGGCATCATCATCATCATCATCATCATCATCTGTTGCGCTGTTGGAGGCCATGTTTGGCCTATTGCCGATCTATTTTTTTTTACATCACTGTGGTTGGTTGTGCAATGCTCGGATAATGGTTGAATTTATTTTTTCACAGTTTGTATTATAGCGTTGCTGTGGTATATGTACAATTTACAATGTACATATATACATCCTTGATCTGATAGGACAGACCCACCTTATCGAAGTGCAGGAACCTCTGGTTCTTCATGATGTGGCTTGAAGGGCTGGTAGGGCAATCCCACCTGGCTCAGCCACTTAGAATAAGCATACATTTTCAAATGTACAATAAATGTGTATATTTACATCGTGTGGGTGGAAAGCCTGACCCTCCTTGCAAGCTTGATTGAATGATATGACAGACCCACCTTATCAGTGCACATGTAGCCTCATATGGATGGTAGGACACGCTCACCTGTCCTGGATTAATATGTGTGGAGATATATACAATATATACAATATGTATCATTAATACGTTTCGTGATTGGTAGGACCAACCCTCCTTGTCAATTTACTTGAGGGATTGTGACAGTTACGATTACAGTTCGGTGTATTCTTCCAGATTAATATGTGTGGAGATATATACAATATGTTGGCTGGTACCTGATACTAATACATATGACTTAAATACAGCAAGAACTCGACTTGGATTGTTGCGGATGAGAGTATTAGGCTGGCTGTGGGCTAGTAATAGAACATGGACCAGGAGCAGCATAGCGGTTTTGGCTGGTGGGGTGGACCCGCCTCATTAGCACATTTCGTGATTGGTAGGACCAACCCACCTTGTCAATTTACTTGGAGGACTGAGACAGCTATGATTTTCAGTTCGGAGTATTCTTTCATGATTGGTAGGAGTGACCCACTTTGTCGATATACTTGGGTAGTTAGGCACTTATGTTTATCCGTGTGCCTGGAATAATGTTCCCTTGAAGGTATTAAATTGTACAAGATTCTCTGAATCACATTCTGGTTAGTGCTGGCTTCTGAGAACTTGAGGGAGGTCGACTGTATAGAGAGATACTGGGACCAGTGTTTATCGAGCCAGTGCTTGAAGCAGTTAAGGGAGGGTGCCACCACCACTTCCTCAGCAAGAGAGTTGCAGTTGTTGATAACTCTGTTGCTGAATGTGTGTGCGCACACAGTGATTTATTTGAGTGGTGATTCCTAAGCTTGTAGCTGTGTCCACGTGTTGTGGTCGACATTTGCAGAACCAATCCATGTAGCTCTATAGGGTATCTATTGTTGAGAAATTTGTAGGTCTTGATCATGTCACCTCGAATTCTTCAGTAGGCAAGAGTTGGAAGCTTTAGTTGTTTGAGTCTTTCTTCATATATCATATCGAACGGTCCCGGTAGTAGTTTGGTTGCCCTCCTTTGGACTTTTTCTATCTTGGATATGTCGGTCTTGAAGCGCGGGCTCCATATTGTATTAGCATATTCCAGTTGCAGCCTCACCCGAGATTTAAACAGGAATCGGAACATTTCTCCATCTAGATAATGGAATGATCGCCTGATTACTCCAACTACCTGGCTGGCCTTGTTAACCATCATCTCAACATGTTGGTGGAAGTTTAACTTGTCATCGAAATGGATCCCAAGATCCTTTTCGCATGTCGTCACTTCCAGTTGAGTCACTTTGACTCCAGATTCAGACATTACATATGTATGATCAGGGTGGTCCGTACCAATCCTCAGTACTTTGCATTTCCGGGAATGGAATTTCAGTAGCCATCGTTCTGACCAGAGTTGAAGATTGTCAATATCTTTTTGTAGTATATGATAGTCCTCAACTGATGCAATTGTCCGGAAGAGTTTTGTGTCATCGGCAAACAATTTAATGTAACTGTGGACAACATCCGGCAGATCATTGATATAGATAAGAAACAAGATGGGTCCTAGGACACTGCCCTGTGGGACTCCACTAATGACATCAGTCCATGGTGAATACGATCCATTTACACAGACTCTCTGGTGTCTGGACGATAGGAAGGCTAGGATCCCGGTAGAGACTTGGCCTCCAATTCCGTAGCTCCGTAGCTTGGTGAGGAGTCTTGAATGTGGCACAGTGTTGAAAGCTTTTTGAAAATCAAAATAGATTGCATCTATACAAAACTGTTTGTCCAGCAGTTCTGTCCACGTTTCTATTACTGTCAATAGCTGCGTCGTGCAGGAACGTCCTGCTCTAAATCCATGTTGCTGGTCTGCGAACAGGTTGTTGAGGGTCATGTGATTGACTATGCTATCCCTGACTAAGGATTCTAACACTTTACAACAAATTGAAGTTACTGATAGGCCTATAGTTACAGACTGATCTCTTGCTGCACTTTTTGAAAATAGACATTACATTACTTTGCCGCCAGATATCGAGTACATTGCCTTCTTCTGGGCTCTTTGAAAAGATGATGTGGCGTGGCAGTGATAGTGTGTCACTAAGTTCTTTTAGTACCCTTGGGTGTATATTCTCTGGTCCTGCAGATTTATTTGTGTTGAGTTTACATAGTTTGTCTCGAACATTATCCACTGTCAGAGTTAATTCATACAATGGTGACTGCACTTGGTGTTGGCTACATTGTATATTCGTATCATATTCTTTGGTGAAAACACTAACGAAGAAGCCATTGAGCACTACAGCCTTATTACTGTCAGATGTTGCTGTTCCTCAGTCAGGGTCTAGATCAGGGATACCAGCTCTTGTCTTCAGCTTGCTTTTTATATATTTATGGAAGGCTTTAGAGTTGAGTTTGGCTTCTTTTGCTATTCCTTTTTCGAACTCCTTCATTGCCTGGCATGTAGCACAGCGAGCCTGGTTCCTTAACTTACAGTAGTGCGCATAGTCATTTCTGTCGGCTCTTATGAAATGCCCTCCATGCTCGATTCTTCTTTTTGACTTTGGATAGGGCTTTGGCATTCATCCATGTCTACGAAATGACAATATCTATGAAAGGACTATGTCTACGAAGTGACTTCTACCAAATGGTTTTTCTCCGAAATGCCTGGAATTCCAAAGTCTCAATCCTATACAAAAGTCGAGGGGAAATGTATGTACCATAGAAATTGAATGGTTGGCAAAACTGTTGTACCACACATGCTTAGAATTCCAATCCAAAAAGCCTGGTTCGATCCCGCATTTAGGCATATGTGATCAAGTTGTAAAAACCTGCGCCATTCCATACGACATTCATATGGCACATCATTCGGAGGGGATGTAAAGCCATCGGTCCCATCGTGTGTGGTGTCTGTGCCATATAGGATGCAAAAGAACTCACACTGAGTGTCAGACAATGAATCTGGAGCTCATGTGGTGAATACACTCAGATAGTGTAAAATAGTGTAAATAGATGTCAGATGTAAGTCCTGCCATCAGTGTCGGCGTGACGCCATAACTGATGCTTCCAGTAGTAGAAGTACAGGTGGTGTGGCATGGCCATAACAGATCCAACATTGGCCTAAAGGGCTGAGACAAGAGGCGGTAAATACAATTAAATGCAATGCAATGCAATGCAATGCAATGCAATGCAATGCAATGCAATGCAATGCAATGCAATGCAATGCAATGCAATGCAATGCAATGCAATGCAATATAGGTGGCGTGGCATATCCAGATTGGCAGCCTACTCAAATCACTCCAACATTCGCATGAAGGTCTGAGCCGAGAGGCGGTAAAGACAATACAATGCAATACAGGTGGCGTGGCATAGCCAGATTGGACAGCACTGAGGGCACAGCTGGCAGCCTGCTCAAATCACTCCAACATTTGCCTGAAGGTCTGCAGGATTAAGACCAATACGACCATGATACTCCGCTCCTAGCAATTGGAACAGCCCAGCAGTTGATGACTTGATCATTTCTGCCACTCTGAACTTAAATAAATACTATCTTGAATCTATCTATCTAACAAATCCGTTACATCCGCAAAATTTGCCTTTCAATTTTACCCATATTTTGTCTAAATTTATTTCGTTTTTAACAATATTTGTTCGCGCCATATTTCGAAAGGACGTCAAATGGTCTAATTAAAATTTTAAATTATCAAAATGCCAATCTTAGGCAAACGAATCTACACTCATTGTAAGTCACTGAAGGATATTGGACCAAATGACACCATCTATACCATACCACACACCAAAGAACAGTTGAAATCGAAAGCGTATCCTTTTGATATCGGTAAATCCAATATGGCGGCCCCCATTTGAGCCTATCAAAAATAACAATAACGTCGCACTTTTATGATTAAAACTATTTTTTTGACATTTCCATTCGTATACAATACATATTGATATGGTTCCATTAGTATTTCAGAGTTTTTTGAAGATTTCTTGATAATTTATGGCGAAACTGACAACGGACATTATTTTCGCTGCGCATACGTTAACGTTAAGTGAGTCATGAACTGATGAAGTAGCTGGTTTAAACATGTTTTTTGCCTCTGATAGTGATTAATTTGGTAAATTAATTTGTAGGAATTTCAATTTTCTTAACTGCTTAGAAGATCCTGTGAATGTGATAGTTTATTCCAATCCCTTATCGTACTGGGAATAAATCTGAATTTAATAATCCGAGTCATTTCAACCTCAAATCCTGTTCGCTCCGCAAGTCATTTAGCACCTTTGCCTGTTCGCCCTGGGGTATTTCGCCCATGTTCCCATTCGCCCTGTGTCGCTTCGCACCTATAGATAAGGGACAGGTGGGCTGAGGGCATTAGTGGAGGAAAGCCATATATATGCAAATTTAAAAATAGCTTAAATGGCATTAAAAGATTGTTTGAGTGAGCGGCAGTTAGAGCGGTTACGTATACTGAAAATACTGTGCGATATCAATACCACAACAATATCGAAATACCGTACCGAACAAATCTCAAATTACCAAAATTTCAATACTGAAAAAAAGTTTCCTCAAATTGCACAAAAGAGAATTCCATCAAATTTGCACATGCACTCCTCATTATTTCATGTCACAAGAGGGCTCTCCATCATGTTGCACTGTCTGACATTTACTATATAGAAGCCGTACCGAGGTAAATTGGGACCAAAAATACCGATATATCAGTACTGAACAAAATATCAATACCGAACAACTCTAGCAGCAATTGTCTCTGCTTCACTTGTCTCTGTTTCATGGTTTTTCAATGGATAGTAAAATTATCTGACTGAAAATTGGCGCTCTGCGTGTCACGCACAGTGTTGCCTTAAAAGTCGCAGCAAGAGATGATTGAAGTTTGGTCATAAGGTAAGTGGTTGTTATACCATAAGTAATATTAACCTTTTAATGACTAAATTTATTCAAGAAAGTAAAAATATTTGTTTATTGAATGTCCATTTGGAGACCGAGAAGTTTATTTCTGAAAATTTACCATTGGAATGACTGGCTGGCTTGGTGTATAACGGCTAAATAATAGACACAGATTTGACTGAATGTTGTTGCTACATTATGCAGTAAAATATATGATCCTTTTGTCAAAACTTTCAAATTCTTAAGCCTTTCTCTCATGTTTTATTCATTGAGAGAATGTTACTTCTCCTTCGATCAATACTCACCATTCTATTACTTCTGATACAAGCTATCCTGGATAGCTGGCCCTAGGACTATAGACTTAGTAAGCTTTACCGACTCCTGGAACCGGGTACTCGGCTCCCAACTGCCGAGTACCCGTTTGCCATGAAGCTCATTCTTGTTTGAAGCTTTGTGCGCTCTCTAAGGATTATATTGGATTACCATGGATGGAGCCGATGATAACCAGGTTGTATAATTCCATCTTTTCCATAGTTAAAAGACTTAGGTCTTCAAAATTTTGTGTGTGTCGCATGTTGCAATTTCTACCCCCGAATCTGGGACGTGTGTTAACAACGAAATATGCCAGATTGATCGCCTTTCTTTAACCCAACAGGCGATTGGCAGATATGAAATAAGGCATTGGCTTTACAGTGTTTTAACACGAAAATCGGCTGACATCGTTCTCCGTAAGATCCGAACGGGTGACGTCACACCCGTGTTGTCTCGGATTTTTATGTGAAGAAAATGCTTCATTAATTCGTGCATCTAATTCTGGGTGCTGCGTACTTTATTTGTACCAGAAAAACTTTGGAATTTTCAAGTTTTGCGTGTTATCACGATCTGTTTGCAATGATCAGTGGTTTCAAAATTCTTGATTTAGATGTGTGGTCTGCGGTTTTACCGTGTGCTACAGCAGTTTGTTTACATTTAGTTTTTCTTCACATATCGTTTTGGCCTTCGTTAGGAGTATAATTTATATTGATTAGTAAATACACCCCGAATGCTATGCGATATGAGTCCTGGTTCTGTTATTCATCCTTGAAGATCAGTTTATGGGTGTATTATTGCCCACTTCGTTCTTGTCGTCATAATCAATGCGATCCTTGCTGTAACGTTGTGGGGTGCGTGAGGGTTAACATTTAATTTATGTTCAAATTATTTAAAATTAATTGTCTGCCTTCCATTCCTGTTTCGTTCCACTTGCTTATTGTAGGTTTGTGCTTATTTATAGGCCAAGCCAGCCCCGCCATCATGTGACGAGTGCCATACATTCGTGAGGGTATTATTCAAGGACCTAGGGTTGGGGGATTTTTCGATATCGTCAATATCGCGAAATACCGATACCGAAATTGGCATAATTTCAAAAAATCGTAAATATCGTCAATACCGACATGACGATATTGCCTTTTAACTGTGAGCATAATATAAATAACTAAGTTAGAAATGTCATACTCTTACCTCTATTCGGTCCAGTAATAGTCTTTAAGTAATAATCCAGTCTTTGCCTAAGGTAATAAAAACTTAATAAACTCCAAAATAATCGGTGTTCATTTAATTCATGGTTTGTTTGCGCTAATAAAATGATTTAAAGTACAAAATAATCCTTTGTTGTTCACTTTTCATAATTACATAAATAATGTTTTTTCTTGCCTCGTTCTGACTATTAGTCAGTGGGGAATACCATTTGCACTACCCACATTCCATTCTGATGACATCATTACTACGGGTCAAGCTATTTATCCATTAATCATTGATCTGCATGGTTAAACATTCTTCTGACCGTGAAAGATTTAAACTTTAAAACTTTTTAGGTGGGTAGGAAACCACACACACTTAATCCCTTATCAATACCACAGCTTGGAACTGTGGGTGAGGGAGAAGTTAATCTCTTGCTTTACCGCTATACGTTTTTATGTAACTTTATACAATATATTTAGCATTTTTAAACAAAT
Source organism: Chaetoderma sp. LZ-2023a (assembly GCA_034401795.1). Classification (NCBI taxonomy): domain Eukaryota; kingdom Metazoa; phylum Mollusca; class Caudofoveata; order Chaetodermatida; family Chaetodermatidae; genus Chaetoderma; species Chaetoderma sp. LZ-2023a. Next base: position 158,025,119 of record CM067370.1, on the reverse strand, counting down.
CAGATCAAAATTCATTCCACATAACATTACAGATTTATTCTAAGTGAGAAACAGCCTTAAAATAAATAATTTAGGACTAATTATTTCCAGTCTTCTATCTGTTGTGGCAGTTTTGACTGCAGTGTTAACTGGGTTAATTTCACACCACGGCTACACCTTGAGATCAATGGATAAACCTGCTAAGTAGTGAGCGAATTTGAATCGGTCCACAATGGGGCAAATTAGTATTTAATATTACAGACCAAATAAAATCTGATATAATTGTTTCCAGTCTTCATGCTGGTTCTCGTTCAAAATCATGCAGTGTTATTTTATTAATTTGCATCGTCTATGCTAGCGGCGGGCGTGATAACAGCTGTCGGAAATCTGCAGTGTGAATTCTGATTGGCTCAAGTATGATACGGCGGCCAATCAGATTTCGCTCGGCGTAATTCCTTTCTGCGCAATGAAGTTAATGCGTATTCCCTGCTCAATCTTTTGACAGTTGTCGTGAGGTAAAGATAACACAAAATACAACACAAGAACAGAAGAAAATCCTTTATTTTTCTTATTTGTGATGAATACAGTTAGTTGCATTACATTCGTTGCTTTAAACTATGTTGAAGGGTGTCCAAGTGTGGAATTTCGTGTACTAAATATGCGGAAATGGCAATCATGGCGATCTCAATTTACGGTTTCAATGCAACAAATTTAATGAAAATAACTTGTAGACACCACCAATTTGAAATACATGTTATTCTATGTTTGCACCCTAACTCCACACCCCACCCAAATGATGATATATCGTGATACCGCGGTATTTTAATGAGATGTCGATATCGTCATGCCTTGAGCAATAGTGTGGGAGTTTGTAGTCCTCCCATTTGGCCTGTTGACAGCTCCACAGGTTTTCACCAGAGTGGTCCTTGCGGTGACAACGTTTCTCAGAAAAGAGAACGTGGCGCTTCACACCTACATAGACGACTGGCTGATCAAAGCAGACACATCAGCCAGGTTAGAGGTGGATATTGCTCTGACTCTGAAGTTACTTTCAGATCTAGGCTGGTTAGTCAACAAGGAGAACAGTTCGTTTATTTAGGAATGCGATTCGATCTCGAGTAGGGCAGAGTTTACCCGTCAGAGCCCAGAGTGGTGTCTCTGTTAGCCATCATCAAGAGTTTTCGATTGGGAAACCACATTCAGGCGAGGCGGTTTCTTCAGATGCTGGGCATGATGGTCTTCATGGAGCAGGTAATCCCATACGCTGCTCTGATGCGAAGACATATCCAGTTGTATCTGATGTCTCTGTGGAAACAGATAACAGAACCCCTCTCAAAGCTGGTGCCAGCTTTGGAGCCAATAATGTCGCATCATGTATGGTGGAAAAAGTGTCAGAATCTCCTAGTAGGGTTTCGCTGCACCTACCCCACGCCCAGCTGTCCGTGTACACGGATGCATCCAGAGCTCTAGATAAGCAGGGTTTTTGCGTTTTCACCCAATAAAAATTGCCAATCAATTAATTTTTAACATCATGAGTACTGAAATAGAAAATCACCCAATTAATTTCAGTTCTCTTGCTAATAATGTATAATAACCCAATTAAATTCCAAAGAAACCCAATTTACAAAATTTCTAAGAGTGAATCACCCAATTATTGAAAAGCTTATCTAGAGCTCTGGATGCATCGCTGGAGGGATGGGGGGGGGGGCGCCTGGGAGAACACCAGTTCTCCTTCGATCAATACTCACCATTCTGTTACTTCTGATATATACAGCTGGCCCTGACAGCGGCTCTAGGATTATAGACTTAGAAAGCTTTACCGACTCCTGGGAACCGGGTACTCGGCTCCCAACTGCCGAGTACCCGTTTACCATAGAGCTCATTCTTGTTTGCATAGCAACAAGTGCAATACATGCTTTTCGCATTAAGGATTTTAGTGTTTTTTAAAAGAATCTAAGTCTTTAATCAGTGATAGTTTGTGTGTTCTGAAAGGATAACTAAGGACTATGGAGAATACCGCCCAAGACAACCAGGTTGTATTGTTCTTTATATCCATAGTTAATAGACTTAGGTCTCTAAATTTCGTTGTGTCGCATGTTCCAATTTCTGACCCCATAGAATCTGGGACGTGTGCTAGCAACGATATATGCCAGACGATCGCCTTCTTTAAACCCCAACAGGCGATCGGCAGATATGAAAATAGGTGTTTGCTACGGTATTTCTAACACGAATATCGGCTGACGTCGTTCTCCGTAGAATCCGAGCGGGTGACGTCACACCCGGTCGCTCGGATGTTTATGTGAAGAAAAAATTTTCATTAATTCGCGCATCTCGTTCTGGGTGCTGCGTACTAAAAATGGTACCGGAAACTTTAGAATGTTCAAGTTTACGTGCGATCACGATCGGTTTGCAATGATCGGTGGTTTCAAAATTCTTGAGTAGATGTGTGGTCTGCGGTTTTACCGTGTGAGACAGCAGTTGTTATACGTTTTGTTGTTTTCTTCACATATCGTGCTGCGTTCGTTAGGAGTATAATTTATATTGATTAGTAAATATACCCTGAATGCTATGCGATATGATTCCTGGAGCCGTTACACATCCTGTAGGATCTATTATGGGTGTGTTGTGCTCGCCGCGTTCTTGTTGTCATAATCAATGCGATCGTTGTTGTAACGCGGCGGGGTCGGGTGCGGGAGGTTACGGTTAATTTATGAGTCAAAATATTTGAAAATTAATTGTCTGCCTTCCATCCGTGTCTCGTTCCGCTTGTTTATTGTAGGTTTGTGCTTATTTTATAGGCCAAGCCAGCCCCGCCATCATGTGACGACTGCCATAAGTTTGTCCGTGTAATGTTCAAGGACCATGTCTGTTTTAGGTGTGCCCTGTGTAATATAGATCATAGGTGTAATGTTTGTGCAGTGTGGTCCGTCGAAACGATGGTTAAGTTCCTTGCCCAGAAGGACTTGGCTGGGTCTGACGCGGGGTCAGGCGGTCCGAGAGGAAATCGTGGATCGGCCGGTGGGGGTGCTCCACGTCCCCAGCTGGAGGTGGCGGAGATGGCACCGCCGGCGTGGTTTGGTCCGGCTATGCAGGGTTTTCTGCATAGCGTTCTGCCCACGCTGGTGTCGTCCCTGCTACCAAAGGTTGGGGGGCAGTTTCTCCCCATGCCTGGTACGGATCCTGTCTTCGGACAGGATTCTGGACTGGTTACCGAGGGGGCCGTCTTGTACGGCCCCCTGGCGGGCCCGTCTGGCTTCGGCCAGACGGGTTCTGTCTCTCTGCGGCCACCTCCGGGTGGTCCAGTAGCGGTGGCCGGTCCGTCAGGTGCTCCACGGTTTATTCGTCTAGTGACGGCTCTTCGGAGTCTGAAGACGATGAGGCCGAGGAGGAGAGGTTGCTGCGGCCCGTGAAGCCGCAGGTGGAGAATATGGAGGTTGATTCCGTCCTGGACAGAACCGACCTCCATTTGTCTGGTTTGGCGCAAGCCAGGTCAGCGGCTCCACCTGCGGCTGAGGCCAATCCGTTACCGTGCACCGGTTCCGCGCGGCTTGGTTTGTCACCAGCCGTCATGGGAACGGGTGTGCCGGGCCAGGCGTGGTACTCACCTATCTCGCCTGGTCCGGCAGCCGGACATGGGGTGCCGTTGGCGCCCGTGGCCGGCTATGGTTCCGCGACGGTTACGGGTCCGTACGGTTTTCCGTGCAGACCTACCCCATGGACCGGAGTGTTTCATGGGGTGGCGGCGGAACCATGTGGTAGCGGAGTGCCTGGCGTGTCAGCCGTGGCTCCTGGCCGGGAGGCCATGGCTGGCAGACCCGCAAGCATGTCAACGGGTGACGTGTTTGCGGGGGTATCTTCTTCGGAGGTAGATTGGTCTGATGCTCTGGCGTGGCTAGCCAGAGTTGACCCGTCTGTGGTTTCGGCCACGGCCGATGAAGATGCGCCCCGTCCGTCGGTTGCGTCGATTAGGACGGGGATTTTGCCCGCGGCCCGGATCCAGTCAGTGGGACTGGATCCACGGTTCATTGATTTGTTGGATGCTATTTATAGTAAACAACTAATGACCAAGGGTCAGCTCCCTGCGACCTCCAGGGAGGTGCGGGCAAGGTGTCGTATTCCGCGGGGTGAATACGACAGGTATGGTGTAGTCCCGTCGGTCACGGAGGATGACCGATGGGTACTGGGCGTCCAGAGTGCCGGGTCGGGTGGTCCCGGTCCGGCACTAGTGGATAAGGCGCAGGTACACCAGGAAGAAGTCCTGGCCCTATGCGATGAGGGTGTGAGGGCAGCCATGAGCGCTGTCAATCACTCCTATCGTCTACTTCAGTCGGTGTGGGCTGAAGTGGGGGCAGGCCACCCTGTGCCACCTGTGGCGCTATCGTGCGTTAATGACTGCTTGGTGCTGTCAATGGACGCATTGGCAAGGGTGCAAGCGCGTGTGACGAAGTCCAGGAGGCAAATGGTCATTGACCATATGCGTCCGGCTACGGCAGTCAGGGAGCGTCTTCTTGGGACGCCCCTGACAGGGCCTAGCATCTTTGGTGGCCAAGCGCGGGCCATCTTAGAGGACACCGCCAGTATTGCGCAGAATCGGTTAGCGGTAAATCTACAGCTAGAGCTAGTGCGGCAAGCGCACGCACTAGGGGCTGTGGGCAAGCCGCTAACAGGACAGCCTTCAAAGAAACAGAAAAAGCATAAGGGCAAGGCGAAAGCCAGGCCTATTGCGACGTCTGTTTCGGCTGGGTTCTCGGAGCCGCCGCCCGCGAAGAAACCCAGGAAGGCTGTAGAGGCGCCTACCCTCCCCAATGTTGCTCCTGACCGCCCTAGAGGTGGTAAGGGTAAGGGTAAGGCCTCAAAGGGCGGACAGAAGGGGCCGAAGCGTACCTGAGGGTACGCAAGCTCCCTTCATATCCGCCTGGACCGCACCTGTGCGACAGGAACAGCGGTGCCCGTTATACCCGTCGTGCCTAGAACGAAATGGTTCTCACTCTCTCTCGTTAAGAAAGAGGGGGGGGGGGGGCGGACTGCGAGCCGGACAACCCCGTTAGACGTCGAGGCGTCTATGGTGGGTGGAAGGCTCATGCGTTTCGTCGAGGCTTGGCGAGGTGTGACGTCAGACAGTCTGGTCCTGGGATGGTTATCCCAGGGTTACATGCCGGAGTGGTGGGATTTTCCGCCACAAAATCTGTCTTTGGCACCAGTCTGGACACCCGTACCAAGGGAGCCAGACAAGTTAGAAGCCGTTCAAAAGGAAGTGTAGGGTTTGCTTCTGAAGGGAGCAATAAAACCAGCAAACCGGAACACTCCAGGCTTCTATTCAAACATGTTCCTTGTCCCCAAGAGCACGGGGGGATGGAGACCCATACTCAATCTCAGGCCATTAAATTGGTTTATCCATACGCCTCGGTTCCAGATGGAAACACCGAGGTCGGTAATGGCGGGATTGAGGAAAGGAATGTGGTGTGTATCGATCGATCTGAAAGATGCATATTTCCACATTACGATGAATCGGAGATGGCACAGGTTTCTGAGATTTGCGTTTCAGAATCAAGTATGGGAGTTTACAGTTCTCCCGTTTGGCCTGTCGACAGCTCCGAGGGTTTTCACAAGAGTGGTCCTTGCGGTGACAGCGTTTCTCAGAAAAGAGAATGTGGCGCTACACACCTACATAGACGACTGGCTGCTCAAGGCAGACTCGGCAGCCAGGTTGAACGTGGATACTGCTCTGACTCTGAAGTTACTTTCAGATCTAGGCTGGATAGTCAACGAGGAGAAATCCGAGTTGACGCCCACTCAACATTTCGTTTATTTGGGGATGCGATTCGACCTCGAGGAGGGCAGGGTTTACCCGTCAGAGCCCAGAGTGGTGTCTCTGTTAGCCATCCTCAGGAGTTTTCGAGTGGGAAACCACATTCAGGCGAGGCGGTTCCTTCAGATGCTGGGCATGATGGTCTCCATGGAGCAGGTTATCCCGTACGCTGCTCTAATGCGAAGACCTATCCAGTTGTATCTGATGTCTCTGTGAAAACAGAGAACAGAACCCCTGTCAAAACTGGTGCCAGTTTTGGAGCCGATAATATCGCATCTGCTATGGTGGAAACAGCGTCAGAATCTCCTAATAGGGGTTTCGCTGCACCTACCCCACCCCCAGCTGTCCGTTTACACGGATGCATCGCTGGAAGGGTGGGGTGCCTGCCTGGGAGAACCAGGTCTCGGGCACATGGACTCTCCCGGAGAGTCAGCTGCATATCAATCTGTTGGAAATGATGGCAGTGGAACTGGCGTTGGAAGAGTTCCTTCCGATGATCAGGGGCAAGGTGATATTGATACGGTCGGTCAATTCGACAGTAGTATCATATATAAATCGCCAAGGCGGGACCAGGTCGCCCACTCTGTGTATCAGGGTGTGGCACTTGATTCAATGGTGCAGGAATTACTCGGTTGTTTTGAAAGCAGCTCGTATTCCTGGCCGATTGAACATTCTGGCGGATGCTTTGTCTCGCAGACAGAGAATCCTGCCAACAGAATGGTCCCTCAACCCTCCAGTTCTGCGACGGATCTTCGAGCATTGGGGCAAACCCAACGTGGACTTGTTCGCCACAAAGGAAAATGCTCAAATCATGACATATGTCTCGCCGATTCCAGATCCAAATGCCGTCGATACAGGCGCTCTGGCAATAAGCTGGAGAGGGATGCACGCTTACGCGTACCCACCCACCATTCTTCTACCGAAGGTATAGGTGAAGGTCAGGGAGGAACCGTGTCTGGTCCTGCTAATAGCGCCGTATTGGCCGAGCAGGGCGTGGTTCACGGATCTTCTAGATCTGCTGGTGGAAAATCCTGTGCAGTTGCCCGAGATTCCGAACATAATCTCCCAGGCCAAGGGACGCTTCCTACACGAGCGTCCCGAGATGTTCAATGACTGCGTGGATGTTATCAAACAACGTTCCACGTCGGAAGGCTTTTCTCGACAGGCTGCTGATTTCATCGCGGCTGCGAGAAGTAGGTCAACCTTCAAGTCATATAACAACAAGGTTAACAGATTTGCAGACTGGTGTGAAGAAAAGGGTATTGATACCTTTCAATCCACTATCAGCAAATAGCAGACTTTCTCTGTGAGCTGTTCTTTTGAGGACTAGCTCCCGTCACAGTTGCTGGATACAAGTCAGCTTTGGCATCATTTATCCCTTGTCTAGCCAACAGGGATAGTCCAGAGGTGGCCCAGTTAAATGTGATGTTGAGGGAATGAGCAATCTCCGACCGAGACAACCGGTAGTCATTCCAGCCTGGAGTCTATCTTTAGTGCTTAATGTACTGGCCAAGCACCCTTTCGAACCGTTGCGTTCGGCTAGTCTAAAGCATTTGACTCTAAAGGCGGTTTTTCTATTGGCAGCTTCCTCAGCTAGAAGGCGCAGTGAGATCCATGCGCTTTCGGCAGAGAGGAACCGATTTATTGTTTCTGGAGAAGGTCTGCGTCTTCTGCCAAGAGCAGAGGTTATGTCAAAGAACCAATCTTTGAGATATCCCGGCAAACCGATCATTATACCGAAGTTAACTAGGTTTGATCGTGATGCCAGTGTCTGGTGCCCGGTCCGTGCTTTGACTAAGTACAAGAAACGGACTGACTCGTTACGGTCGAACGATAGACATCTGTGGATCTGCCATAAAAAGTCTTATGGCGCCGCATCCATGGATACTATCTCTCGTTGGGTGGTCGAATGCATTCAGACTACTCACGAGATGGCGACTGGGCACCAGGTGCAAGGCGTAAGGGCAGACAATGTCAGAGGAATAGCCGCCTCGACCGCCCTTTACAATGGTGTTCCGTTATAGGACATCATGGCCGTTGCACAATGGCACTGTGAGTCCTCATTCACGGATTACTATATGAGGGATGTGTCAGACTCAGCCAATCCACTCGCTTTAGCTGTTTTGAAACGATAGTTAGTGACCACACTGCTTTTCACCCTTTTCTCACTTCGGTAAGAAAAGAACCTAAAGCAGGCATGGTCAGGCGAGAGGATGTCAACCAGATTGTGTCACTGATGGCCGAACCGGTGAATGGTTGTAGGCGGTACGTCTGAAGTCCTGTTATCATAAGGTAATTCAACAAGTGAGAGTTTTTTGTATTATGTATATGTATCATGTTCATTCATCGTATATATTCATGCTCATTCCCAGGCTAATACAAGCGATATGCAGGGAGTAGTTAACCCTCTTGGCATATTGGTGTTTTCAGGCGAGATACATGTTCGTTAGTTCTCTCCCTTTTCTTAGGAGGAAAAAGGGGGGGGGAGCTGTGACGCGAATGTGATTCGGTTCCGTAAACTTGACAGTCCTTTTAGGTCTCCGTTAGTCAAGTTTGAAGTCTAAAATCTTTCTCCAAGGGGCAAAATTAGCATGTATGGCTTGCCCCTTCCCACCAGGTTACTGATCAAATCTGGTGTATATCAGAAGTAACAGAATGGTGAGTATTGATCGAAGGAGAATGCAGGAAATGTCAATTTCCCTTTCTCCGAGATCTAACAATACTCACCATTCTGTTACGGACCCAGCCTCCCAGCCCCACGGAGGCAAGCCATAGTTTTCTCTTGTTTGGTGGCTATGCAAACAATATGAGCTCTATGGTAAACGGGTACTCGGCAGTTGGGAGCCGAGTACCCGGTTCCCAGGAGTCGGTAAAGCTTTCTAAGTCTATAGTCCTAGAGCCGCTGTCAGAGCCAGCTGTATATCAGAAGTAACAGAATGGTGAGTATTGTTAGATCTCGGAGAAAGGGAAATTGACATTTCCTGCAATCTGTGATGCAATTGTGAACAAAATTGAAAAATCGTTGCTAATATGACGTAATATATAAATTTTGAACTATATATTATTAGTTCAAACAGTGATAATTAAAGAATAGACATCCCATCATTCGTAACATAATAAACATATTGAATATTTTGAAAGCAATTTCACTGAAAACCGTTGCTGACTTAGGCAGCAACGGCTTCCAGTGAAATTGCTTTCAAAATATTCAATATGTTATGAATGATGGGATGCATATTCTTTAATTATTCACAATTAAGTGATTAACCAGAACACTCGATATATTGACTATTGAGATACCGCAATTTTTTTATAATAACGATATCGATATTCTCTCAAGCAATATCGCGCAAACCTAACTGAGTCACAGATAGATGTGTCTGTCATCACTTTTCACTTTCAGTTTTCAATAATGCTGCAATTGTACTTCACTAGTCTAGTCAACAATCATCATTCAACTGAAACCGGAAGTCATTTTCTTTGTCACAGTTTAGGGACCGAAAAAGAAATACTAGTTTAGCCGCTTTTAAAGTTCCAAGTTTGTTTCTCAACTTACTCTGCACGAGCCCATAGCTGGAGAACACGCGCTCGACACCAGCTGACGCCGCCACAGCTGACATCAGACGCTGAGTGAATTCAAATGCTTCCAGCAGATCATCCTCGAAGTCACGTCTGTGCGACTTCCACCAATGAAGAGAGGTTACTCCATTAACAACTTCGTCGTTAAATTTAAGAATGTGAAATGGTGGTGCCATGGCCTCGAATTTGATTACCAAAGTCATCAAACCAGGGATTTCGGATGCTACGGTGAGTGCAGTTTCACGTTCTTGCTGAGTCAAGTTTCGACCACGGTATTTAGGGTGGAGTAGATTGGCCAGCATGTGGTGAGGTGTCACAGCTTGTTGATAACACTTATCGGCCGCACGCTTTGTTGAATTATTAGTGTCATTATGCAGGGCCGTTTTTACATCTTTCCATAATTCAACTGCTTCTGCTATTGTGCAATTGTCCGATTGAGCTTTATCGAGAGCGCAAGCTACTGGTTTCAAACAAAGTCGGTATTCATCTGCAGAACGTTTGATTACTACATTACGAACTTTATTGGCAATGGCAACATCTATGCGGTCAGTATGTCCATCACAGATTGTCACAAGTGTCGGCCATGCCTCACAATACGAGTTTAAACAATCGTACATTGTGTTCCACCTTGTATCTGCTGGCATCACTAACTTTCTGCACGATGATTGGCGTATTTGGGCACTAGCAAAGTGGTTATTTCGGAAATACTTCACACTTTGTGTGACATGCTCCTTAACATTACCCATTTCTAAGTCCTTTGAAGTCAGATTTAGAAGATGAGGCGTGCATCCATACGCAATCATGTTGAAACCCAGTCGTTCTTTCAAGAACTCTCGCATCTTTGCTACATTAGCAGCATTGTCTGTGACGATACTACATATAATGCACCCAAAATCATTGTGCGTGTTTTCAATTGTCTGCTTCGCAATGTCATAAAGATATTCCGCTGTGTGAGGATGTCCAGAGGTGTCCGTAGTATCCACTAAGTAAATATCACCTAAGCAGGTCGTCACTGTAGCACATACGATAGGCTCGTTATGAATATTGCTCCAACCGTCTAATGCTAGACAGACAAGTTCACCTTCCAAATTTTTTCTCGCCTTCTCCCGCTCTTCTGTGTAGATAACATCCAAATATTTCCCCCCTATGTCCTTTCTGGATGGTGGTTGATAGCCTGGTCGTAAATCTTTTACAAGGTTTATAAAATGTCTATTTTCTACTAAGCGAAATGGGGAGTTCGTAGCATACACCATCCTAGCTACATCACGATCTAATTCACCACGTTTTTCTGCTGAAGTTCTGATGACATAATTCTGTAGACCATAATTCAGCTTGGGTATCTTAGCGGCCAATGTACCAGCAGCTAATTGACCGTGCACTGGGCGCTTCACTGCCGCTGAAGCAGAACTTGAAGTTGACAGAGGTTCAACTTCCATCACCACCACATCGTTTTGATCAACAACAGTTTCAACGCGCTGCTGCTGCTCAGATTGAGATGAAGTCCCCGTTTCTGTTGCGGCTACAGCTAGACCTTGAAGTGCTGGTGTTGGTGGACCTGTGCAATTGGCTGCATGTTTTTTTAACCGCTCTGGGATACCTTGGAGTTCGTGTCGGCAGACCTTGCAGACAGCCCGGACACCGGCCTTATCTGGGGTCTTCACTTTCTCATAATGAATCCATATTGGATCTTGTTTTCGGCCGGAGTTAGACATTTTGCTAATTATGGAATTGAAAATATTTCATAGCCTTTGTCACTTAAGCAGTTTTGACTGTATTTTTCAAGAATGAAAAAATGCTTTTCTATTGCATCATTTAAAAAAAATGATGCAATAAAAAAATGATGCAATAGAAAAATGATGCAATAAAAAAATGATGCAATAAAAAATGATGCAATAATAATACTGTTAAAACTGCTTAAGCGAACAAAGTTTTTTTGTATTAAGAAACCAGCAAGCTTAAAATTCAGTTAAAAATAAGTCATAAAAATACCACTTTATTCAGTTCCAAAATACAGTTTAGCAATGCATCTGGACCTGTATTAAGAGACCACCTGTCTTAAGAGACCACCTTCTGCGACTCCCACAGCCAGTGTCTTAATACAGGTTTCACTGTATAAGTTTTACGTAATTTCCTGGGATGTCGCGAATAAAAATCGATTTAGATCATTGAAATCGATTTAAATCAAAAAAATCGATTGAAATCGATTTTTTTCCAACCCTGCTCAAGGCAGACTCGGCAGCCAGGTTGAACGTGGATACTGCTCTGACTCTGAAGTTACTTTCAGATCTAGGCTGGATAGTCAACGAGGAGAAATCCGAGTTGACGCCCACTCAACATTTCGTTTATTTGGGGATGCGATTCGACCTCGAGGAGGGCAGGGTTTACCCGTCAGAGCCCAGAGTGGTGTCTCTGTTAGCCATCCTCAGGAGTTTTCGAGTGGGAAACCACATTCAGGCGAGGCGGTTCCTTCAGATGCTGGGCATGATGGTCTCTATGGAGCAGGTTATCCCGTACGCTGCTCTAATGCGAAGACCTATCCAGTTGTATCTGATGTCTCTGTGGAAACAGAGAACAGAACCCCTGTCAAAACTGGTGCCAGTTTTGGAGCCGATAATATCGCATCTTTTATGGTGGAAACAGCGTCAGAATCTCCTAATAGGGGTTTCGCTGCACCTACCCCACCCCCAGCTGTCCGTTTACACGGATGCATCGCTGGAGGGGTGGGGTGCCTGCCTGGGAGAACACCAGGTCTCGGGCACATGGACTCTCCCGAGAGTCAGCTGCATATCAATCTGTTGGAAATGATGGCAGTGGAACTGGCGTTGGAAGAGTTCCTTCCGATGATCAGGGGCAAGGTGATATTGATACGGTCGGACAATTCGACAATAGTATCATATATAAATCGCCAAGGTATCAGGGTGTGGCACTTGATTCAATGGTGCAGGAATTACTCGGTTGTTTTGAAAGCAGCTCATATTCCTGGCCGATTGAACATTCTGGCGGATGCTTTGTCTCGCAGACAGAGAATCTTGCCAACAGAATGGTCCCTCAACCCTCCAGTTCTACGACGGATCTTCGAGCATTGGGGCAAACCCAACGTGGACTTGTTCGCCACAAAGGAAAATGCTCAAATCATGACATATGTCTCGCCGATTCCAGATCCAAATGCCGTCGATACAGGCGCTCTGGCAATAAGCTGGAGAGGGATGCACGCTTACGCGTACCCACCCACCATTCTTCTACCGAAGGTATAGGTGAAGGTCAGGGAGGAGCCGTGTCTGGTCCTGCTAATAGCGCCGTATTGGCCGAGCAGGGCGTGGTTCACGGATCTTCTAGATCTGCTGGTGGAAAATCCTGTGCAGTTGCCCGAGATTCCGAACATAATCTCCCAGGCCAAGGGACGCTTCCTACACGAGCGTCCCGAAATGTTCAAATTGACTGCGTGGATGTTGTCAAACAACGTTCCACGTCGGAAGGCTTTTCTCGACAGGCTGCTGATTTCATCGCGGCTGCGAGAAGGAGGTCAACCTTCAAGTCATATAACAACAAGGTTAACAGATTTGCAGACTGGTGTGAAGAAAAGGGTATTGATACCTTTCAATCCACTATCAGCAAATAGCAGACTTTCTCTGTGAGCTGTTCTTTTGAGGACTAGCTCCCGTCACAGTTGCTGGATACAAGTCAGCTTTGGCATCAGTTATCCCTTGTCTAGCCAACAGGGATAGTCCAGAGGTGGCCCAGTTAAATGTGATGTTGAAGGGAATGAGCAATCTCCGACCGAGACAACCGGTAGTCATTCCAGCCTGGAGTCTATCTTTAGTGCTTAATGTACTGGCCAAGCACCCTTTCGAACCGTTGCGTTCGGCTAGTCTAAAGCATTTGACTCTAAAGGCGGTCTTTCTATTGGCAGCTTCCTCAGCTAGAAGGCGCAGTGAGATCCATGCGCTTTCGGCAGAGAGGAACCGATTTATTGTTTCTGGAGAAGGTCTGCGTCTTCTGCCAAGAGCAGAGGTTATGTCAAAGAACCAATCTTTGAGATATCCCGGCAAACCGATCATTATACCGAAGTTAACTAGGTTTGATCGTGATGCCAGTGTCTGGTGCCCGGTCCGTGCTTTGACTAAGTACAAGAAACGGACTGACTCGTTACGGTCGAACGATAGACATCTGTGGATCTGCCATAAAAAGTCTTATGGCGCCGCATCCATGGATACTATCTCTCGTTGGGTGGTCGAATGCATTCAGACTACTCACGAGATGGCGACTGGGCACCAGGTGCAAGGCGTAAGGGCAGACAATGTCAGAGGAATAGCCGCCTCGACCGCCCTTTACAATGGTGTTCCGTTATAGGACATCATGGCCGTTGCACAATAGCACTGTGAGTCCTCATTCACGGATTACTATATGAGGGATGTGTCAGACTCAGCCAATCCACTCGCTTTAGCTGTTTTGAAACGATAGTTAGTGACCACACTGCTTTTCACCCTTTTCTCACTTCGGTAAGAAGAGAACCTAAAGCAGGCATGGTCAGGCGAGAGGATGTCAACCAGATTGTGTCACTGATGGCCGAACCGGGAATGGTTGGAGGCGGTACGTCTGAAGTCCAATTATCCTAGAGCCGCTGTCAGGGCCAGCTGTATATATCAGAAGTAATAGAATGGTGAGTATTGTTAGATCTCGGAGAAAGGGAAATTTACATTTCCTGCAGTCTCTGGCACATGGACTCTACAAGAGAGCCAGCTAGCTGCATATCAATCTGTTGGAAATGATGGCAGTGGAACTGGCATTGGAAAAGTTTCTTCCAAAAGTCAGGGGCAAGGCGATATTGATACGGTCGGACAACTCAACAGTAGTATCATACATCAATCGCCAAGCGGGACCAAGTCACCCACACTATGTATGAAAGTGTGGCACTTGATTCGATGGTGCAGGAATTACTCGGTTGTTTTGAAAGCAGCTCACATTCCTGGGCGATTGAACATTCTGGCGGATGCTTTGTCTCGGAGACAGAGAATTCTGCCAACAGAATGGTCTCTCAACCCTCCAGTTCTACAAAGGATCTTCGAGCATTGAGGCAAGCCAAACGTGGACTTGTTTGCCACAAAGAAAAATGCTCAAATCATGACTTATGTCTTGCCAATTCCAGATCCAAATGCTGTCGGTACAGATGCTCTGGCGATGAGCTGGAGAGGGATGCACGCGTACCCACCCATCATTCTTCTGCCGAAGATATTGGTGAAGATCAGGGAGGAGCCGTGCCTGGTCCTGCTAATAGCGCCATTTTGGCCCAGCAGGGCGTGGTTCACGGATCTTCTAGATCTGCTGGTGGACAATCCAGTGCAGTTACCAGAGATTCCGAACCTAATCTCCCGGGCCAAGTGACGCTTCCTACACGAGCGTTCCGAAATGTTCAATTGACTGCGTGGATGTTATCAAACAACGTTCCACGTCGGAAGGCATTTCTCGACAAGCTGCAAATTTCATCGCAGCTGCGAGGGCAACCTTCAAGTCATATAACAAGGTTAACAAATTTGGAGACTGGTGTGAAGGAAAGCGTATTGATACCTTTCAATCCACTATTCAGCAAATAGCAGACTTTTTCTGTGAGCTGTTCTTTTCAGGACTAGCTCCCGTCACAGTTGCTGGATACAAGTCAGCTTTGGCATCAGTTATCCCGTGTCTAGCCAACAGGGATAGTCCAGAGGTGGCCCAGTTAAATGTGATGTTGAAGGGAATGAGCAATCTCCGCCCGAGACAACCGGTAGTCATTCCAGCCTGGAGTCTATCTTTAGTGCTTAATGTACTGGCCAAGCACCCTTTCGAACTGTTGCGTTCGGCCAGTCTAAAGCATTTGACTCTAAATGGGGCCTTTCTATTGGCAGCTTCCTCAGCTAGAAGGCGCAGTGAGATCCATGCGCTTTCGGCAGAGAGGAACCGATTTATTGTTTCTGGAGAAGGTCTGCGTCTTCTGCCAAGAGCAGAGTTTAGGTCAAAGAACCAATCTTTGAGATATCCCGGCAAACCGATCATTATACCGAAGTTAACTAGGTTTGATCGTGATGCCAGTGTCTGGTGCCCGGTCGTGCTTTGACTAAGTACAAGAAACGGACTGACTCGTTACGGTCGAACGATAGACATCTGTGGATCTGCCATAAAAAGCCTTATGGCGCCGCATCCATGGATACTATCTCTCGTTGGGTGTTCGAATGCATTCAGACTACTCAGGAGATGGCGACTGGGCACCAGGTGCAAGGCGTAAGGGCACACAATGTCAGAGGAATAGCCGCCTCGACCGCCCTTTACAATGGTGTTCCGTTAGAGGACATCATGGCCGTTGCACAATGGCACTGTGAGTCCCCATTCACGGATTACTATATGAGGGATGTGTCAGACTCAGCCAATCCACTCGCTTTAGCTGTTTTGAAACGATAGTTAGTGACCACACTGCTTTTCACCCTTTTCTCACTTTGGTAAGAAAAGAACCTAAAGCAGGCATGGTCAGGCGAGAGGATGTCAACCAGATTGTGTCACCGATGGCCGAACCGGTGAATGGTTGGAGGCGGTACGTCTGAAGTCCAATTATCATAAGGTAATTCAATAAGTGAGAGTTTTTGTATTATGTATATGTATCATGTTCATTCATCTTATATATTCATGCTCATTCCCAGGCTAATACATGGAATATGCAGGGAGTAGTTAACCCTCTTGGCATATTTGTGTTTTCAGGCGAGATACATGTTCGTTAGTTCTCTCCCTTTTCTTAGGAGGAAAAAGGGGGGGGGGGGCTGTGACGCGAATGTGATTCGGTTCCGTGAACTTGACGGTCCTTTTAGGTCTCCGTTAGTCAAGTTTGAAGTCTAAAATCTTTCTCCAAGGGGCAAAATTAGCATTTATGGCTTGCCCCTTCCCACCAGGTTACTGATCAAATCTGGTGTATATCAGAAGTAACAGAATGGTGAGTATTGATCGAAGGAGAATGCAGGAAATGTCAATTTCCCTTTCTCCGAGATCTAACAATACTCACCATTCTGTTACGGACCCAGCCTCCCAGCCCCACGGAGGCAAGCCATAGTTTTCTCTTGTTTGGTGGCTATGCAAACAATATGAGCTCTATGGTAAACGGGTACTCGGCAGTTGGGAGCCGAGTACCCGGTTCCCAGGAGTCGGTAAAGCTTTCTAAGTCTATAATCCTAGAGCCGCTGTCAGGGCCAGCTGTATATCAGAAGTAACAGAATGGTGAGTATTGTTAGATCTCGGAGAAAGGGAAATTGACATTTCCTGCAGTCTAAAGCATTTGACTCTAAAGGCGGTCTTTCTATTGGCAGCTTCCTCAGCTAGAAGGCGCAGTGAGATAGATCCATGCGCTTTCAGCAGAGAGGGACCGATTTATTATCTCCGGAGAGGGTCTGCGTCTACTGCCAAGAGCAGAGTTTATGTCAAAGAATCAATCTTTGCGATATCCCGGCAAACCGATCATTATACCGAAACTAACTAGGTTTGATTGTGATGCCACTGTCTGGTGCCCAGTCTGTGCTTTGACTAAGTAAAAAACCCGGACAGACTCGTTACGGTCGAACGATAGACATCTGTGGATCTGCCATATGGCGCCGCATCCATGGATTCTATCTCTCGTTTGGTAGTCGAATGCATTCAAACTACCCATGAGATTACGCAAGGGCACACAATGTTAGAGGAATAGCCGCCTCGACCGCCATTTACAATGGTGTTCCGTTAGAGGACATCATGGCTGTTGCACAATGGCACTGTGAGTCCTCTTTCACGGATTACTATATGAGGGATGTGTCGGTCTCTGCCAATCCACTCGCTATAGCTGTATTGAAACGATAGTTAAACGGCCACACTTCTCTTGTCCCTTTTTTGGCATTTGTAAAGCAAGAATTAAGAGGCAGACATGGTCAATTGAGAGGATGTCAACCAGATTGTGTCACTGATGGGTGGACAAGTGATTAGTTGAAGGCTCCACGTCTGGAATCCAAATATCATGAGGTAATTCAAGATTGAGATTTTTTTTTATTATGTGTTATATCATGCTCATTCATCTTATATATTCATGTTCATTCCCAGGCTGATAGATGCCAAGAGCAGTTAACCCTCTTAGCATATTTGTGTTTCAGGCGAGATGCATGTTCGTGAGTTCTCTCCCTTTTTCTTAGGAGAAAAAAGGGGGGGGGGGGCGGCCAGTGATACGAATGTGATTCGGTCCCTTTAACTTGATGGTCCTTTTAGGTCTCCATATGTCAAGTTTAAGTCTAAGGTCTTTGTCCAAGGGCCGAAAGTAGCAATTGATGGCTTGCCCCTTCCCACCAGGTTACTGTCTAAATCTGGTGTATATCAGAAGTAATAGAATGGTGAGTATTGATCGAAGGAGAATGAAGGAAATTTCAATTTCCCTGTCTCCGAGATCTAACAATATATTAACAATACTCACCATTCTATTACGGACCCAACCTCCCAGCCCCACGGAGGCAAGCCATGGGTATCTCTTGTTCGGTGGCTATGCAAACAATATGAGTTTCATGGCAAACGGGTACTCGGTTCCTGGAGCCGGTAAAGCGTACTAAGTCTGTAGTCCTAGGGCCAGTTATCCAAGATAGCTTGTATCAGAAGTAATAGAAGTGAGTATTGTTAGATCTCGGAGAAAGGGAAATTGAATTCTCCTTCGATCAATACTCACCATTCTGTTACTTCTGATATACAGCTGGCCTTGACAGCGGCTCTAGGATTATAGACTTAGAAAGCTTTACCGACTCCTGGGAACCGGGTACTCGGCTCCCAACTGCCGAGTACCCGTTTACCATAGAGCTCATTCTTGTTTGCATAGCAGTCTTTAATCTGTGATAGTTTGTGTGTTCGTGAAAGGATTAACTAAAGGATACTATGGAGAATACCGCCGAAGATAACCAGGTTGTATCGTTCTTTATTATCCATAGTTAAAAGACTTAGGTCTCTAAATTTCGCTGTGTCGCATGTTCCAATTTCTGACCCCATGGAATCTGGGACGTGTGCTAACAACGATATATGCCAGACGATCGCCTTCTTTAACCCCCAACAGGCGATCGGCAGATATGAAAATAGGTGTTATGCTACGGTATTTCTAACACGAATATCGGCTGACGTCGTTCTCGTAGGATCCGAGCGGGTGACGTCACACCCGGTCGCTCGGATGTTTATGTGAATTTTTCATTAATTCGCGCATCTTGTTCTGGGTGCTGCGTACTAAAAATGGTACCGGAAACTTTAGAATGATCAAGTTTACGTGCGATCACGATCGGTTTGCAATGATCGTGGTTTCAAAATTCTTGAGTAGATGCGTGGTCTGCGGTTTTACCGTGTGATACAGCAGTTTGTTATACATTTTGTTGTTTTCTTCACATATCGTGCTGCTTTCGTTAGGAGTATAATTTATATTGATTAGTAAATATACCCCGAATGCTATGCGATATGATTCCTGGAGCCGTTACACATCCTGGAGGATCTATTATGGGTGTGTTTAATGCCCGCCTCGTTCTTGTCGCCATAGTCAATGCGATCGTTGTTGTAACGTGGCGGGGTGGGGTGCAGGAGGGTTACAGTTAATTTATGAGTCAAATTATTTGAAAATTAATTGTCTGCCTTCCATCCGGGTCTCGTTCCGCTTGTTTATTGTAGGTTTGTGCTTATGCTATAGGCCAAGCCAGCCCCGCCATCATGTGACGAATGCCATAAGTTTGTCCGTGTCGTGTTCAAGGACCATGTCTGTTTTAGGTGTTCTCTGTGTAATATTGATCATAGGTGTAATGTTTGTGCAGTGTGGTCCGTTGAGATGATGGTTAAGTTCCTTGCCAGAAGGACTTGGCTGGGTCTGACGCGGGGTCAGGCGGTCCGAGAGTAAATCGTGGAGCGCCCGGTTCGGCCGGTGGGGGTGCTCCACGTCCCCAGCTGGAGGTGGCGGAGATGGCACCGCCGGCGTGGTTTGGTCCGGCTATGCAGGGTTTTTCTGCATAGCATTCTGCCCACGCTGGTGTCGTCCCTGCTACCAAAGGTTGGGGGGGCAGTTTCTCCCCATGCCTGGTACAGATCCTGTCCGAGCATTCTGGACTGGTTACCGAGGGGGCCGTCTCGTACGGCCCCTTGGCAGTCCCGCCTGGCTTCGGCCAGACGGATTTCTGTTTCTCTGCGGCCACCTCCGGGTGGTCCAGTAGCGGTGGCCGGTCCGTCAGGTGTCCGAGCCGTCCGCCAGGACGGTTCCACGGTTGACTCGTCTAGTGACGACTCTTCGGAGTCTGAAGACGAGGAGGCCGAGGAGGAGAGGTTGCTGCGGCCCGTGAAGCCGCAGGTGGAGAATATGGAGGTTGATTCCGTCCTGGACGGAACCGGCCTCCATTTGTCTGGTTTGGCGCAAGCCAGGTCAGCGGTTCCGTGCGGCTTGGTTTGGCACCAGCCGTCACGGGAACGGGTGTGCCGGGCCGGGCGTGGTACTCACCTATCTCGCCTGGTCCGGCAGTCGGACGTGGGGTGCCGTTGGCACCCGTGTCCGGCTATGGTTCCGCGACTGCTACGGGTCCGTACGGTTTTCCGTGCGGGCCTACCCCATGGACCGGAGTGTTTCATGGGGTGGCGGCGGAACCGTGTGGTACCGGAGTGCCTGGCGTGTCAGCCGTGGCTCCTTGCCGGGAGGCCATGGCTGGCAGGCCCGTGAGCACGTCAACGGGTGACGTGTTTGCAGGGGTGTCTTCATCGGAGGTAGATTGGTCGGATGCTCTGGCGTGGCTAGCCAGGGTTGACCCGTCTGTAGTTTCGGCCACGGCCGATGAAGATGCGCCCCGTCCGTCGGTTGCGTCGATCAGGACGGGGATTTTGCCCGCGGCCCGGATCCAGTCAGTGGGACTGGATCCACGGTTCATAGAATTGTTGGATGCTATTTATAGCAAACAACTGATGACCAAGGGTCAGCTCCCTGCGGCCTCCAGGGAGGTGCGGGCAAGATGTCGTATTCCGCGGGGGGAATACGACAGGTATGGTGTAGTCCCGTCGGTCACGGAGGATGACCGATGGGGACTGGGCGTCCAGAGTGCCGTGGCGGGTCGCCCCGGTCCGGCACTTGTGGACAAGTCTCAGGTACACCAGGAAGAAGTCCTGTCCCTATGCGATGAGGGTGTGAGGGCAGCGATGAGCGCTGTCAACCACTCTTATCGTCTCCTTCAGTCGGTGTGGACTGAAGCGGGGGCAGGCCACCCTGTGCCACCTGTGGCGCTTTCATGTGTCAATGACGGCCTGGTGCTGTCGATGGACGCATTGGCAAGGGTGCAAGCGCGTGTGACGAAATCCAGGAGGCAAATGGTCATTGACCATATGCGTCCAGCTACGGCAGTCAGGGAGCGTCTTCTTGGGACGCCCCTGACAGGGCCTAGCATCTTCGGTGGCCAAGCGCGGGCCATCTTAGAGGATACCGCCAGTATCGCGCAGAATCGGTTAGCGGTAAACCTAGAGCTAGTGCGGCAAGCTCACGCAATAGGGGCTGTGGGGAAACCGCTAACGGGACAACCTTCAAAGAAGCAGAAGAAGCATAAGGGCAAGGCGAAAGCTAGGCCTGTTGCGACTTCTGCTTCAGCTGGGTTTTCGGAGCCGCCGCCGGCGAAGAAGCCCAGGAAGGTTGTAGAGGCGCCTACCCTCCCCAATGTTGCTCCTGACCGCCCTAGAGGCGGGAAGGGCAAGGGGAAGGGTAAGGGTAAGGCCTCAAAGGGCGGACAGAAGGGGCCGAAGCGTACCTGAGGGTACGAAAGCTCCCTTCATATCCGCCTGAACCGCGCCTGTGCGACAGGAACAGCGGTGCCAGTTATACCCGTCGTGCCTAGAACGAAATGGTTCTCTCTCTCGTTAAGAAAGAGGGGGGGGGGGGGGGGTGCGGACTGCGAGCCGGACAACCCCGTTAGACGTCGAGGCGTCTATGGTGGGTGGAAGGCTCAGGTGTTTCGTCGAGGCCTGGCAAGGTGTGACGTCAGACAGTCTGGTCCTGGGATGGTTATCCCAGGGTTACATGCCGGAGTGGTGGGACTTTCCACCACAAAATCTGTCTTTGGCACCTGTCTGGACACCCGTACCAAGGGAGCCAGACAAGTTAGAAGCCGTTCAAAAGGAAGTGTCGGGTTTTCTTCTGAAGGGAGCAATAAAACCAGCAAACCGAAACACTCCGGGCTTCTATTCAAACATGTTCCTTGTCCCCAAGAGCACAGGGGGATGGAGACCCATACTCAATCTCAGGCCATTAAATTGGTTTATCCATACGCCTCGGTTCCAGATGGAAATGCCGAGGTCGGTAATGGCGGGATTGAGGAAAGGAATGTGGTGTGTATCGATCGATCTGAAAAATGCATATTTCCACATTCCTATGAATCGGAGTTGGCACAGGTTTCTGAGATTTGCGTTTCAGAATCAAGTATGGGAGTTTACAGTTCTCCCGTTTGGCCTGTCGACAGCTCCGAGGGTTTTCACAAGAGTGGTCCTTGCGGTGACAGCGTTTCTCAGAAAAGAGAACGTGGCGACTCTGAAGTTACTTTCAGATCTACGCTGCATAGTCAACGAGGAGAAATCCGAGTTGACGCCCACTCAACATTTCGTTTATTTGGCGGTGCGATTCGACCTCGAGGAGGGCAGGGTTTACCCGTCAGAGCCCAGAGTGGTGTCTCTGTTAGCCATCCTCAAGAGTTTTCGAGTGGGAAACCACATTCAGGCGAGGCGGTTCCTTCAGATGCTGGGCATAATGGTCTCCATGGAGCAGGTTATCCCGTACGCTGCTCTAATGCGAAGGCCTATCCAGTTGTATCTGATGTCTCTGTGGAAACAGAGAACAGAACCCCTGTCAAAACTGGTGCCAGTTTTGGAGCCGATAATATCGCATCTTCTATGGTGGAAACAGCGTCAGAATCTCCTATTAGCGGTTTCGCTGCACCTACCCCACCCCCAGCTGTCCGTCTACACGGATGCATCGCTGGAAGGGTGGGGTGCCTGCCTGGGAGAACACCAGGTCTCGGGCACATGGACTCTCCCGGAGAGTCAGCTGCATATCAATGATGGCAGTGGAACTGGCGTTGGAAGAGTTCCTTCCGATGATCAGGGGCAAGGTGATATTGATACGGTCGGACAATTCGACAGTAGTATCATATATAAATCGCCAAGGCGGGACCAGGTCGCCCACTCTGTGTATCAGGGTGTGGCACTTGATTCAATGGTGCAGGAATTACTCGGTTGTTTTGAAAGCAGCTCATATTCCTGGCCGATTGAACATTCTGGCGGATGCTTTGTCTCGCAGACAGAGAATCTTGCCAACAGAATGGTCCCTCAACCCTCCAGTTCTGCGACGGATCTTCGAGCATTGGGGCAAACCCAACGTGGACTTGTTCGCCACAAAGGAAAATGCTCAAATCATGACATATGTCTCGCCGATTCCAGATCCAAATGCCGTCGATACAGACGCTCTGGCGATAAGCTGGAGAGGGATGCACGCTTACACGTACCCACCCACCATTCTTCTACCGAAAGGTGAAGGTCAGGGAGGAACTGTGTCTGGTCCTGCTAGTAGCGCCGTATTGGCCGAGCAGGGCGTGGTTCACGGATCTTCTAGATCTGCTGGTGGAAAATCCTGTGCAGTTGCCCGAGATTCCGAACATAATCTCCCAGGCCAAGGTACGCTTCCTACACGAGCGTCCCGAAATGTTCAAATTGACTGCGTGGATGTTATCAAACAACGTTCCACGTCGGAAGGCTTTTCTCGACAGGCTGCTGATTTCATCGCGGCTGCGAGAAGGAGGTCAACCTTCAAGTCATATAACAACAAGGTTAACAGATTTGCAGACTGGTGTGAAGAAAAGGGTATTGATACCTTTCAATCCACTATCAGCAGATAGCAGACTTTCTCTGTGAGCTGTTCTTTTCAGGACTAGCTCCCGTCACTGTTGCTGGATACAAGTCAGCTTTGGCATCAGTTATCCCTTGTCTAGCCAACAGGGATAGTCCAGAGGTGGCCCAGTTAAATGTGATGTTGAAGGGAATGAGCAATCTCCGACCGAGACAACCGGTAGTCATTCCAGCCTGGAGTCTATCTTTAGTGCTTAATGTACTGGCCAAGCACCCTTTCGAACCGTTGCGTTCGGCTAGTCTAAAGCAATTGACTCTAAAGGCGGTCTTTCTATTGGCAGCTTCCTCAGCTAGAAGGCGCAGTGAGATCCATGCGCTTCGGCAGAGAGGAACCGATTTATTGTTTCTGGAGAAGGTCTGCGTCTTCTGCCAAGAGCAGAGTTTATGTCAAAGAACCAATCTTTGAGATATCCCGGCAAACCGATCATTATACCGAAGTTAACTAGGTTTGATCGTGATGCCAGTGTCTGGTGCCCGGTCCGTGCTTTGACTAAGTACAAGAAACGGACTGACTCGTTACGGTCGAACGATAAACATCTGTGGATCTGCCATAAAAAGCCTTATGGCGCCGCATCCATGGATACTATCTCTCGTTGGGTGGTCGAATGCATTCAGACTACTCAGGAGATGGCGACTGGGCACCAGGTGCAAGGCGTAAGGGCACACAATGTCAGAGGAATAGCCGCCTCGACCGCCCTTTACAATGGTGTTCCGTTAGAGGACATCATGGCCGTTGCACAATGGCACTGTGAGTCCCCATTCACGGATTACTATATGAGGGATGTGTCAGACTCAGCCAATCCACTCGCTTTAGCTGTTTTGAAACGATAGTTAGTGACCACACTGCTTTTCACCCTTTTCTCACTTTGGTAAGAAAAGAACCTAAAGCAGGCATGGTCAGGCGAGAGGATGTCAACCAGATTGTGTCACCGATGGCCGAACCGGTGAATGGTTGGAGGCGGTACGTCTGAAGTCCAATTATCATAAGGTAATTCAATAAGTGAGAGTTTTTTGTATTATGTATGTGTATCATGTTCATTCATCTTATATATTCATGCTCATTCCCAGGCTAATACATGGAATATGCAGGGAGTAGTTAACCCTCTTGGCATATTTGTGTTTTCAGGCGAGATACATGTTCGTTAGTTCTCTCCCTTTTCTTAGGAGGAAAAAGGGGGGGGGGGCTGTGACGCGAATGTGATTCGGTTCCGTGAACTTGACGGCCCTTTTAGGTCTCCGTTAGTCAAGTTTGAAGTCTAAAATCTTTCTCCAAGGGGCAAAATTAGCATGTATGGCTTGCCCCTTCCCACCAGGTTACTGATCAAATCTGGTGTATATCAGAAGTAACAGAATCGTGAGTATTGATCGAAGGAGAATGCAGGAAATGTCAATTTCCCTTTCTCCGAGATCTAACAATACTCACCATTCTGTTACGGACCCAGCCTCCCAGCCCCACGGAGGCAAGCCATAGTTTTCTCTTGTTTGGTGGCTATGCAAACAATATGAGCTCTATGGTAAACGGGTACTCGGCAGTTGGGAGCTGAGTACCCGGTTCCCAGGAGTCGGTAAAGCTTTCTAAGTCTATAATCCTAGAGCCGCTGTCAGGGCCAGCTGTATATCAGAAGTAACAGAATGGTGAGTATTGTTAGATCTCGGAGAAAGGGAAATTGACATTTCCTGCAATTATGTATATGTATCATGTTCATTCATCTTATATATTCATGCTCATTCCCAGGCTAATACATGGAATATGCAGGGAGTAGTTAACCCTCTTGGCATATTGGTGTTTTCAGGCGAGATACATGTTTGTGAGTTCTCTCCCTTTTCTTAGGAGGAAAAAAGGTGGGGGGGTGCTGTGACGCGAATGTGATTCGGTTCCGTGAACTTGACGGTCCTTTTAGGTCTCCATTAGTCAAGTTTGAAGTCTAAAATCTTTCTCCAAGGGGCTAAATTAGCATTTATGGCTTGCCCCTTCCCACCAGGTTACTGATCAAATCTGGTGTATATCAGAAGTAACAGAATGGTGAGTATTGATCGAAGGAGAATGAAGGAAATGTCAATTTCCCTTTCTCCGAGATCTAACAATACTCACCATTCTGTTACGGACCCAGCCTCCCAGCCCCACGGAGGCAAACCATAGTTTTCTCTTGTTTGGTGGCTATGCAAACAATATGAGCTCTATGGTAAACGGGTACTCGGCAGTTGGGAGCCGAGTACCCGGTTCCCAGGAGTCGGTAAATCTTTCTACGTCTATAATCCTAGAGCCGCTGTCAAGGCCAGCTCTATATCAGAAGTAACAGAATGGTGAGTATTGTTAGATCTCGGAGAAAGGGAAATTGACATTTCCTTCAATCTTCATTCACACCCATACTGTTTTGCGCCCTTCCCTGTTCGCCCAGGTTGTTTCGCCCCCGACCCCCCCCCCCCCCCCCCCCCCCCGTGTATCGCAATACGGAGGTACACCATGGTTAGCCATTAGATTTTAAAATTAAACACTGACATGACTTAATAGCATGCATTATTTTCATCTTATTTTAGCACAAATTTTAGTTTACACCAAAATATCTTGGCAAATACATGGAGATTGAGATTTTTGCTCGCCAGTACTTTATCACACTGTTAAATATTGACAAAATGTTTTGTTTCACATATTCTTTTGCTTGAGCTTTTACTATGCAAATATTTGTATTTAATACAAGTCATCACCATATTGTTTTATCTGGACAGACAAGATACTATTGTACATGTATATATTCAAAATAAAGATGCATGTTTTCTGAAAATAAAATATGACTGCATCAAACTTGGTTGTTTAGCCCTTTCACCAATGAATTCCCCACATCTTACTTTCAACGCTTCCATACAGGAATACTTTAATATTTTGAAATTAATTTGACTCGCAGTTAGCTGTTGCTAGGCAGCAATGGCTTCTAGTCAAATTAATTTTAAAATATTCAACAGAAATAGCAGTGTTTCTCATGGCATCTGAATTCTGGAGGTCCCAAAATCTGGCAGTGCCCAGCTGAAATCTGGGGGGTCCTAAACTGAAAATCTGGGGTCTAAATCCAATGCAGTTTTTCCTTATCCCTGCTAAAATTAGAAGATGCCACGAACTCACAGCAATGAATTATGTGGGTCCCATGCTAGTTTTGTGGGTATCTTTGTACAAAAGCATAAAAATAATTAAAATTTAATAATCGTACAAGATTTTGAGGGGTCCCATCTCCCATGGGACCCACTCATTACTTTTGGAGTCACAAGTTGGATTTTGGGGGTAAAAGACCCTCAAAAGGACCCTTATGAGAATCCCTGAGAATAAGTTTTATGTTGTAAAGATTATACTTTTTCAGTGATTTGTCATTGAAAGGGTTAATATTCAACACGCAGGCACACGCCATTGTCGAGTAACGAACTCATACATGTATGTTATAACATATAAATCTCATTTTTTTAATGATTGTATTTAACCCTTTAATGGTCAAATTTAATCAAGAAAATTAAAATATTTACTCATTGGAAGTTGAACAAGTTGCATGACAAGACTATTTTTGAAAATTTACAACTGGAATGACTGTCTCGGTTAGCGAGCCAGGCATTCCAGTGGCAAATTTTCAAACATTGTTTTCTCTTGTCCTGCAAATGGACATTCCTCAAGACCTACATATGCTGGGTCCATTAAAGAGTTATTAACTTTGCAAAGTAAATGTAATTTTAAATTACATTCACAAATTAGAATAATTGTAATCTAATTGAGAGTGATCATTTAGGGTTAAATATTTGTACATGTACACAGAACTCAAAATTACACCGGGAAACAGTACATAAAGTTTATAAGATCTGTGGCTCTTAAGATATGGCTTTCTTAACACTAATACAGTGATTACGAGAAGAAGCTTGCTCTATACAATGACCGTATATGGACATGTCGGTGTACGGGCCATACCGGGCTGACGCATGAAGAGGCATGGCGGTCTGAGAAGTCTGTGCATAAAATGCTGCGTACGCAATTTCCACAGTGCTACGAAAAAACTGTCTTAGAGCTAGTGCATCATAGTAAGTATAGTATTAAAGAAATTAACCTGTTAACCGATAAATACCCCCTTATCTCAATCTCATGACATATGAACAGGAAAGCTGTTGATTATTTTGAAATTAATATGACTACAGCAATGATTTTCAGTCATTAATTTTAAAATATTCATCGGAATATATGCTATGAATCGGAAAGAATTTGCTTTAAATTAAAGATTTGTCATTGAAAGGGTTAATTAATACGTCACTTGTCAGCTGTCATAACAATCATAATGATCTATGTCGGTCACCCAAATGGCAATAAATAGTCCATCACAAAAGTGTCTAAATTGTATGTCTTTGATGAATTTACAATTTAATAACCATTCTGTTGAAGGTTTTGAAACTAATTTGACTGGGATCTGGTGATGCCTTATGAGGTAAGGGTATTAATTAACACATTTTCTGCAATGTAAAAAAATGTTATGTTTAATATTTTGGAACTAATTTGACTGGAAGATGTTGTTGCCATGGCCAGAAATAGTTTCAAGTCAAATTAATTTCAGAATTTTATAGCTTAACAAACAATATATGGTTGACTTCATGTTGATACACACTGGGATTTCACGTATGGTTTAACCAGAGTCTAACTCTTTAATAGTCAAATTTGGTTAGGAAAATTTCAATATCTGCCTAGTTATCAGGCCAGTCATTCCAGTCATAAGTTTTCAAAGATTATATTATCTTTACCTGTCAATGGACATTCCATATGACCATAACAGAGGTTTGACTTGACCATTAAAGAGTTAATGGTTAGGATTGGTCAAGAAAATGTGTGTTTAGTGAATGTCAATGGATGAATCCAGTTTTAGGTATACCCCACCCATCGCTAGCTAAGCTCCACCCATGCTTTACCTGTGTTGGGATCGATCACTCCCTGACTATCAATTTCCAGAAAACTACGCAGGAACGCTGTTGAATATTTTGAAACTAATATGAGTGGGTGCTGTTGCTGCTATGAATAGCTCCCAGTCAAATTGGTTTCAAAATATTCAACATCGGGTTGATTAAATAGTAGACATATAATTTTTACAGCCTGATGGACTATTAAGCATTTAAGACGGACTAAATTAAGTCATTCATGGCATAATTGATTGTGATGTCAGCCTACTATTCACATAGTTGTTTATGACATCATATGATTGACTGAGAAACTGGAATCCTCAATTTGCAAGCCATGAGCAGACTATTCTTGAAAAATTACCACTGGAATATTTTCTTGACTTGCAAATTGACAATTGACATTTCTTAGCAGTTGCAGAGACCAGTTTTGACTGGCTCGACCATTAGATTGTTAACCCTTTCACTAATTTAATTCTCCATATCCCAATCTCAGGGCAAACAAACAGGAAAGCTGTTGAATATTTTGAAATTAATATGACTGGAAGCCATTTCTGCGTTAGGCAGCAATGGGTTCCAGTGATATTAATTTCAAAATATTCAACAGAATGTTCTAGAGCATCATAAAGAATGGACTTTTCCAGGAATCTGTCATTGAAAGGGTTAAGAAATCTTGTTGACCAACTACATAGCACTTTAGTGGTGTGTTAGGTAATGGCGCCGTGCGGGTGGCAGAGTGGTTTCCGGATGATAACTGTGTTACCGTTTGTCGGATCACATTGAACCTTCATAGGGTGGTTGGACTAGGTCTTGGGAAGAAACCTATCGAAATCGACGATGATCCGAAATCCTAGATGGCTACCAGCCACCGACAGCCATCTTGAAAATTGGTTTTCGGATGATAACTGTGTTACCGTTTGTCGGATCGCATTGAAACTTCATGTGGTTGTTGGACTAGGTCTTGGGAAGATACCTATCGAAATCGACGATAATCCGAAATCGAAGATGGCCACCAGTGGCCATCTTGAAAATTGGTTTCTGGATGATAACTCTGTTACCGTTTATCGGATCGCTTTGAAACTTCATGGAGTGGTTGGACGAGGTCTGCTGTAGAAACCTATCGAAATTGACAATGATCTGAATTCCAAGATGGCCACCGAATTGCTTTCCGGATGATAACAAGGTTACCGTTCGTCAGATCGCTTTGAAACTTCATAGAGTGGGTGGACTAGGTCTGGGAAAGAAATCTATCGAAATTGACAATGATCTGAAATCCAAGATGGCCGCCAGCCATCGGTAGCCATCTTGAACATTGACTTCCAGATAATAACTCTGTTATCGTTTATCGGATCGCTATGAAACTTCAATAGGATGGTTCAACTACCTCTGGGGAAGAAACCTATCGAAATTGACAATGATCCCAAATCCAAGATGGCCGCCTTTGAACCTTCATAGGGTGGTTGGACTAGGTCTGGAGAAGAAACCTATTGAAATTGATGAAGATCCGAACTCCAAGATGGCCACCAGCCACGGGCTGCCATCTTGAAAGTTGGTTTCTGGATGATATCTCCGTTACCACTTATCGGATCACTTCATAGGGTCGTTGGAATATGTCTGGTGAAGAAACTTATCGAAATTTACGATAATCCGAAATCCAATATGACTGCCAGTCAGCGGCGGCCATCTTGAAAATTGGTTGACAGACGATACCCCCATGACCGTTTAACAGATCGCTTTGACACTTCATAAGGATGACTGGTCTGGGTCTGAGGAGGAAATAAATATTTTCTGAAAGCTCATTCATTGGTTTGTCATTATGGCGGGGTATTATGCGCCGTTTGTGGAGCTCTTGTTAGTAATATTTTACTTGCATGGCACTCATACAGTGATCTGAGTGATCCATGTTACTTTTCTACATGATGGCTATAATCATGGTAATTATCTATTAATGTATTTTTGTGTAAAATCTTTCAGGTACAATTCCTTTGGACGTGATAATAGACCAAGCGTGGTTGAAACTGCAGCAGTGTCTAACTCTCGGGGAGGAGGTTGCTCTAAATGTGAAGACGACTGGCAAATCGTGAGTTTATTTAACCCTTTAATTGTCATACTGGCCTCTGTTATGGTCTTGTGGAATGTCCATTTACAAGCCAAGAGAATACAATTTTTGAAAATTTACCACTGCAATGACTGGCTCGATAACCAAGCCAGTCATTCTAGTGATAAATTTTCAAAAATTGTATTCTCTCGGCCTGTAATTTATGGAGATTCATATTTAGATTTTGTTGACCAAATTTGACCATTAAAGGGTTAAACCATTGACCAAGATTGGTCATTTAACATTTCTTA
Source organism: Chaetoderma sp. LZ-2023a (assembly GCA_034401795.1). Classification (NCBI taxonomy): domain Eukaryota; kingdom Metazoa; phylum Mollusca; class Caudofoveata; order Chaetodermatida; family Chaetodermatidae; genus Chaetoderma; species Chaetoderma sp. LZ-2023a. Next base: position 157,994,578 of record CM067370.1, on the reverse strand, counting down.
GTGAATGGTCATTAGCTCACCTGGTCTGAAAGGCCAAGTGAGCTTATGTCGTGGTGACCGTCCGTCGTCTATCGTCTGTCCGTCAACTTTTCTTTTAAGCGACTTCTCAAGAACCGCTGGGCCAATTTCAATTATATTTAACAGGACGCATCCTTAGGGCATGGGATCCAAGTTTGTTCAAATGAAGCCGATCGGGCAATTAGGCCAGCGACCATCTTGGACTTTGGCCGATTTTTTAGAAAAAGCTTTAAAAATCTTCTCCGAAACCGCTTAAGGAATTGAAGGAAACCTCATGAAATATGATCTAGGGCAAGAGCTCAACCAAGTTTGTTCAAGGGAACTTAATTGGTCAGATAGTTCGGTGGCCATTTTGGTTAACCTAGTTTTAGCGAAAATAACTTCTTCAGAACCGCTGAAGGGATCAGGCCGAAATTTGGCAGATATCATTAAGGACCAAGGGCCAGTAAAGTTTGTTCAAGAGAAGTTGATTCGTAAAAAAACATGGCCACCGTGGGCCAATCAAAATATAGCATGTTTGGCGGCCATATGGAATTTTTTTTATTTGATGGATTTTGAGGGCGAAATTGGTTTTATATAGGTTTTTGGGTATTCTGATCTCAAATTTGCAATTTTCGAAACTGTCGGATAAACGGTTTGGTGGCCATCTTGGATCATTTTCCAGCCAAAAGCTCCCATACTAAAACAATGGGAAATTAAAAATATCTTCTCGAGAACTACCTGGCCGATTTCAATTATATTTGGCATGAAGCATCCTTACGGCATAGAGATTCAAGTTTGTTCAAACAAACCCGATTGGCCAATTTGGCCGGCGACCATCTTGGATTTCGGCCGATTTTTTGAAATGTTTTTAAAAATCTTCTCCCAAACCGTTTGAGGGATCAATTCAGAACTCACGAAATATGATCTATGGTAAGAGCTGAATCAAGTTTGTTCAAGGGAACTTGCTTGACCAAATGGTTCAGCGGGCATCTTGGATGACCTAGTTTTCACAAAAACAACTTCTTCCCCAGAACCGCTGAAGCGATCAGGCCGAAATTTGTGATATATTATTAGCATCTAAGGGCGATTAATGTTTGTTCAAGAGAAGTTGATTCGTTAAAAAACATGGCAGCGATTCTCGAGCCAGGCATTCATGTAATACATTTTCAAAAGTAGTCATCTCTTGCCCTGCAAATGGACACATTCACTAAGCTAAATGTCATTTTTCATTACTGATCGTATTAAAAAGTAATTGAAAGTTAGGTTTTGGAATATTTTATGCAATATAAAATGTTCACGATTATTCGAATATTTAATTTTTAATCATAAAAATTTACGAGTTAAAACAATCGCTATTTTCAATTTAATCACGTAATTGCGCAAGCCTAGATTGACGTTACTGTGTATATGTGACTTACTATTTGACCATTCAGGGTCAATGGGTTAAACCTGGATACATATCTTCCTCTCATGGACAGAAAGTAAATTAAATACAAGTCAATGGAAGTTGCCATGGATACTGTTCTAAGACATTGTTCCAGCTTTTCGTCCAGTAAACTTATGTAACCTGCGCTTACATGCATCAGGGATTGACCAGGCCTCTCCACGAGAATTTTGCAGGGGAGCAATCAGTTGCTCTCCTGGATTTCAGGTGAGGTGAGCAACCTTATTGCTCACCTAAACTTGAGCAAGGCGAGCAAAGCTAGTACTAAATAACAGAATAAAATAACCGATCAATTGCAATGATGACAAACGTCAGACGCTAGATGATACAAATGATCACGGCAAAATTTATATTCGGCTGCTTTCAGACACCCGATATAGAGATTACTATTATCCGAAATTCACCGATTGTCAAGTTATTTATTCTAAGCGACTGCGAGAAGAATTGCTATAGGCTGCACGGCGACTACAACGGCGTAAAATGTCCAGTCATCAGTATTTGATTACATACAGTTAAAACGCAAAACTATTCACAAGGATGTGTTGGATTATTTTATTTCATGTTATTTTAGTTGGAGAAATGATCGCAGCAATAACTTTTTCTACTAAGAGTACAGTGATCTATTTCCGTGATTTTCGCTAATTTCGTGTCGGGCCAAATTCGCGCGCACACCAAATGTTACCGTGTGTCCTTGTGTTTATTGGTCAGGCAAATATCGCTAAATGCCAAGACCCATTGAAATAGAGTGGCATACATTCGTTGTCAACAATTTCCTTTGCCAGTAGCACCAATATCTCCCGGTAAAATAAAACACGTTTGGAAGAAAACCAGCTGTCCTCAAATGGGCCGAATACGGGTTGGGCTGAATAAGTGCCGCAAGTGCGGGGAAAAGTATGCCGTAAAATGCTACGTAAAAATTATTCGTGTAATCAATTCTGATTCTCTGACTAAAAAAGAGTCAAACAACACATCCTTGTTAATATTACGCATGTTGAAGATTAAATGCTCCAATTTTAAGGCCCTAAACACTGGTGGAAAAAATTATGTTTGCCACAGCGAAGGCGAGCAACGAGATGCTCGCCTAAAATAATATGTAGGCGGGAACGAGGCATGCGCGGGCGACCGCTCGCCTCTCATGGAGAGGTCTGATTGACGTTTACAGCGAGGGTCTGCTGTCACAAGATAGGTGGTCAATGTTAGACATTTTATAAGAGAATGGTCATTTACAGACGAAGAGAAGAGTATTTCTGGTGATTTATTACTGGAATGACTGATAATCAGATAATTTTATCGTGATTGTCCACAGACAATGACAGATCTTGTGTTACGCAGAGCTATAGATAAGCAGGGTTTTTGCGTTTTCACCCAATAAAAATGGCCAATCACCCAATTAATTTTTAACATGAGTATCGAAGTAGCCAATCACCCAATTAATTTCAATTCTATTGCTAATAATGTATACTAACTTAATTTAAAAAAACAGTTAATTTCCAAAAAACCCAATTTACAAAATTTCAAAGAGTGAATCACCCAATTTTTGAAAAACCTGGCCAAAGCATTGGTGTTACGTATACCATTCAGTGCTTGACATGACTGGCTAGCAGCTAGAGTTGGGAAATATTGGTTTTCAGGTGACGATAAAGATACCTATTAGAAGTATAGATACGTTACAATGTGTCGATTTTGGGGTAGGGTGCGGATGATTGATATATTTTCCAACGGATACGAATTGCGACAAAAATGCAATCCTCACCAAAATTCTGGCGCACAAACCATCTGTCCCACACCCCCCCACCCCACCCCTAAAACGAAGAAGAGAAAGTCAAATTAGGCAAAAGCGTGGTTATGTGCGATGGCGTGCCTTTGACTGTGCATTATAGTTTGCTGTGTTTTATCATGTAGTCTGATTGTATATTTTCAGTATTAGCGGATATGTTGTCAAGCTGGATAATGATGGAGTAAATGTAAGTGAATGATTCACATTTTAATGGTTAATTTTACTCAAGAATATATAAATATTTGCTTATTGAATATCTAGTTGTAGGCCAAGAAAAGACTATTTTTTTAAATTTAACACTTGAATATTCAAGTGATAAACTTTCTAAAATAGTCGTCTTGGCCAGGCCTATAAATCAAAGAAATAAAAACAAGATTTTCTTGGCTAATCTTGACCAATAGAAGGTTCCAACCCGCAATGTCTTTACTTACCATTCCATTGTGTTGCTGTTAAACTTGTCAGTTGATCGCTTTTAAACGATATGTTTTATTGTATAGTTGTATAGTATGTAAAAGATAAGAGTGATAGCCCTTTGTCATTTGGTATCCAAAGCCATGCAATCTCTTAAGCATGTTTTATGCTGTGTCTATTATAAAATGTTTGTTCAAATTAACTTTTAGGCAAATCCAACAAGCAATTGTAGCTCACCTTCATCTAGCGATAAAGAAAATGCAGGAGATGGCGATAAAAATGGTACACCAAGAAAATGGATACCCCCAAAAGTGAGTATGCTATGTTTAAGCTTCTTGTGACAAGACCGAGTAATGTGTTTCAATAGAGTGGTCAATTTCTAGCTATACCCCACCCATTTCTAGCTAAGCTCCGCCCATTTCTAGCTAAGCTCCGCCCATGCGCATTGGGATCGATTTATTTACTTTGAACCCTGAACTCACAGAAACCCAATTTCAAGGTAATTAAACAGGTTGATTATTTTGAAACAAATTGTACTAGGTGCTGTTGCCGCCGATTCAAATTAATTTCAAATTATTCAACAGTAGTTTATAAAATAGTAAAGGCACAATTCGTACACTTGAGGGACTTGTCAATGTTCATGACGAATCCAGATGCGTCATTCATTACGCATTTTGTTTATGTTGTAATTGATTGTGATCTCATATACATGATTGAGAGATCGGATGTATCCATTTCGGTGAAGCTTTGCGTTTAGGTCTGTTACAAGAAAACTATCAAGCCTATGTTCACCAATCCTTTGATATGTCTTTATTATTTCACTGGTGTTAACTCTTTAACCCTCGAATTTATTCAAGAAAATTTCAATTTTCTCATAGAAAATGCCCATTTGCAGACCAACAGAAGACTAGTTTTGAAAATTACCATTGGAATGACTGGCTCGATTATCGAGCCAGTCATTCCAGTAGTAAATTCTCAAAAATAGTGTTCTCTTGGTCTGCAAATGGACATTTCCCAAGACCACTGCAGAAGCCGGTTTTGGCCGATATGATAACCCGTTAATGATCAAATTTTGAAAATCTAAATATTTCCCATTTGAATGTCCATTTGTAGAGTAAGAGAAGGCTAGTTTTAAAAATTTACCAATGGAATGACTTACCGAGCCAGTCATTCCAGTGGTAAATTAAACAAAATAGTCGTAGTCTTCTTGCCCTGCAAATATCCATTCCGCAAGACCATTTCAGCAGCCGGTTTTGTCTGCCATGACCAGTAAAGGGTTAATATTACAATGCATTTATATCAGTCTGATCGGCATTTGCAGTGTAGGGACTGTATCTTTTCAGGATAAGGTTTGCATCTAGCAGGAATTAAAATGTTCTTTTGAATATTCTTGACTTAATATCAGTGGAAGCCGTTGCTGCCAGCAATAACTTCCAATCAAATAAGGCCAAAATATTCAACAGTATGGTCTATTTTGTTTTTGAAAGAGTAACCCTTTAGCACTCAATAGCTTCTGTAGTGGTCTTGAGAAATGTCCATTTGCAGACCAAGAGAAGACTATTTTTGAAAATTTACGACTGCAATAACTGGCCCGATAAAATAATCTCTTGGTCTGTAAATGGACATTTTTGATGAGGAAATTGAAATTTTCTGGAACAAATTCTAGGGTTAACGGTTTATGTTATTTATGACATGTGTGAGCTGTACAGATTTCGCTCAAATTTTAGCACAACGAAGGAACTTGCCGGGCCATGGAACTGATTCCCAGACTTTGGCCATGATCCGGATAAAAGAAGACTGATACGGATCAGATCAAATTCTGGATCTGTTGATATCTCTGGGAAAGTACTAGTCCGATTTTGTTGAAATTGTAACCGAGGTAAATGTGTGAACATACATTAAGGCTGTGTTCACACTAGATAGTTAGTTAATCAGGAGTAACGCCATAGTGAAGTATGGCGTTACTCCTGATTAACTCTCTAGTGTGAACATGGCCTAAGATTCCACAACTGGATTTGATTCAACAATCAGAAAAAAAATCCAGAAAATCAGAAAACCTAACAATGTGATAAAACTAGGGCGAGGGTCTGCTGCTGCAATCTCTGATTGCTCTTGTTATGCCTGCTTATGTTTCAGTTACTCCCTTACAAGTACAGCATTAAGCTGAAGGACGAGGATAAAGTGATCAGTCTAATCCCGGCTGTGGATCTCATGTAAGTCACTCACGAATGGGGGGGTCCATTTCTGGTTATGCCATGCCCATTTCTAACTAAGCTCCTCCCACTTTGCGCGTGTGTTGGAATCAAGTTTAACACTGACACTTATCAGAATCGAAATTTCAAGGTACCTAGCTCAAATAGGTTTCCAGATATTGAACAGAATGTTTGTATTAAATTTGAAATTCACCAAACAACGTCATTTTGATTGTGAAATCGGCTAACATTTGACATATTTTATTATGATATCAGATATTTGAGTGACAGATCGGATCCCTGGGGATATAATAAATAAATGAAAAAAATCTAGTTGTCCCTGCGCAACCTATGACGCCATTTGTATTAACAAGAAAACTATGACGAAAAGGCACAATTCAGAAACAGCGCATTAAATATACTGATTACTCATTCATCTATTAGTTACAAATAAATACAAATTTAAAACCAAAACATTATGTCAGAAATTACTGTCTAAGTGTTTATCATGGGTGCCCAGCGTACTATCAACAGCCAAAGTTTAGTTGCCCTTTTGAAATTCTTGTCCCTGACAACAAGGTAAATGGTGATTTCAAGCCTGATCTATAACGAGTGCACTTCATGCACACAGCAGTGTTCTGCCCAGGATGTTCAATGTGGTAGCATATGCTTCAAGCAAGATATCTTAATAGTTGCAAAATATTAAATAGGGTACCTTTACATATATTCTGGGAGATCATGAAGTTTGGAAGTTAGTTATGGAATCTGAACGGTGGTGAACCATAAAGATGAGTACAGCGCAGATTTTGAAAAGTAGTTTACTTAACCCTTAGCACTATGATGTCAATATTCTATCTTTTACTGTGTCAATAGCAAAGAAACTGGTGTACGTTTTTCAACAATTTTGGTGGATGATGTCGCTGTCTACGACAGCACCATCTTCCACCAAAATTGTTGAAAAATAAATACCAGTTCATATTTTAATTTAATTTGAAAATTTAAAATTTTGACACGAGTGTCACGGGTTAAGTTATGTTGTCTCCAGGGATGTCGTTTATGAATTACCGCTATTCATGGCTTGGCAGTAATGCAAAAGTTGTTTCATTTTACATACAGACAATATATGTAAAATGAAATAACTTTCTGAAGATTATTTGTATCACCTTAGGCGAATCACAAAGACACCGTCTAAGGACCTACTTCGTCTCTTCATCCGGTCCAATGGTATTCGTGTTGGGCCGAATGGCATCGGACCATGGGTCATTGAGGAGGCAGTGGTTAAGAAATACTCACTTCCCAGCAAATTTGCAGATTTCTTTCTCTCGCCAAAGAAGGTAAGATCATTGTTTAATTTTTTAACCCTCAGACTTGGTAAAGAAAATTTCATTATTTTCTCATATAAAATGTCCATTTGCAGACGAAGTGAAGGTTATTTTTGAAAATTTAACACTAGATTCACTAGGTCCCTTATCGAGCCAGTCATGCCAGTGGTAAGTTGTCAAAAATAGTCTTCTCTTGGTCTGCAAATGGACATTTATCAAGACGGTTGCAGCAGCGGCTTTTGGCTGGCTTGTGTGTTAACTCTTACCACTCTGCTGTCGATATTTTATTTTTTACTGTGTCAATATCAAAGAAACTGGTGTAGATACGACAGCAACATCTCCCACCAAATTTGTTGAAAAAGGAACACCAGTTCAGCTTTTAATTTAATTTGAAAATTTAAAGTTAACATCAGAGCACTAAGGGTTAAGCATGTTAAAGGGTTAAACAAATTTACAGTTGAAATGACTGGTTCATCAAGCGATGATTCCTGTGGTCAGTTTGTAAAAAATATTTATTGGCCTGCAAATAGACATTTTTCAAGAGCACAACAGTGGTCAGTCAGTTTTAGGCACCTGGACCATTAAAATGTTAATATTATATATGTAGTGTGATATCGTGGTCAATGTGTGATGGGGCAGAAGTCAAATTGTAGTGTGAGGTTCAGTCTGAAAAGATGGTAAATACTTTAACCCTTTAATGGTCATGCCGGCCAAAACCGGCCTCTATAATGGTCTTGTGGAATGTCCATTTACAGATCAGGAAAATATTAACCGAGCCAGTCAGTCATTCCAGTGGTAAATTTTCAAAAATTGTATTCTCTTAGCCTGTAATTTGACAATCAATAGGCAGATATTTCAATTTTCTTGACCAAATTTGACCATTAATGGGTAAAAATATATTAAAAACATGTATTGTAATTTTCCTTATTGTCATCTTCAGATATAAAACCCAAAGACAAATGTGATATCTTTAGTTGCGGGTCATAACTAGTAAGTTGGTAGGGTGGTTTGTCTGACTGACAGTTAAATTGTTTACATTTCTGTTTACTGGGTTCGCACGGGTCGTGGAAATCCTAGAAAGTCATGGAATTTTAATTGTGGCTCCTAGATGATTTAGTCATAGAAGTGTACAATTTGTTTAGAGGTCATTTAATGTCGTGGAATTTATCAATATGGCATATCTTTACCCGGGTTGTTAGATGCAAATGTATATGCGAGCTTGGAGTGCTTCAATTCTTGTTGTTCTTAACATTACCACTCTGATGTCAAAATTTTAAATTTTCTAATTAAATTAAAAGACGAACTAGTGTGCATCTTTCAACAAATTTGGTGGGCCATGGTGCTGTCATAGACTGACTATAAACTAACAACGGCCTAATTGAAGCATTTTAGGTTGGAAAATTGCTTTATTTTAGATTTTGTTTGTCAAAAATGTCTTATAGTCTTTCCATATTTTTCCAAATTTTCTATTGTATAAATTACTACTATTAGGCTTGTGCGATTATTGTGTTGAGTGATCGCGAGCGATTATTAAAAAATAATCATGATTACTCGATTAATCAGCTTGGACACAAATTACTAAGACATAGCAACAAAAGAATATCAATGATGAAAACTGCAATGGTGTGTAGAAAAGTCCAGTTGCAGGGCAAAAGAAGACTATTTTTGAAAATATATCACTGGAATGCCTGGCTCGATTCTCGAGCCAGTCATTCCAGTAATACATTAAAAAAAAATAGTCTTCTCTTGCCGTGCAAATGGGCATAGATTCACTAAGCAAAATGTCATTTTTCATGACTGATCGCATTAAAAAGTAATTGAAAGTTAAGTTTTGAAATAGTTTATGCAATAGAAAATATTCACAATTAATTTTTAATATAAATTAACAATTTAAAACATAATCGTGATTTTCGATTTAATCACGTAATCGCGCAAGCCTAACTACTATATTCTTGCTGATGGTGGCCAGTAGGCCTGTACATAAACCATCATTTTTTTACACTTTATTTCTAGATGGCTGAGATGGCACATAAGGCAGAAGAAGAGGCTCTGTTAAAGCGAAAGCGTAAAACTAACTCCAAGCATTCGTCAACAGCAAATAAAAAAATGAAACTAGAAAACAATAAAACAAAATCTATTAAGTGTAAGAACAACAATCATAAAGTGAATTCTAAGTCGCCATCAAAGACAAAACAGGGTACTCCGGTGAAATCTCCACATAATTCAAACTTGAAAGGTGTTGTATGTATCGAATTAGACTCTGATTCTAATGATGAGTCAGACAGTTGTATAGATAGTGCTAATAGTGACGATGATGTCGTACTCATGGACGTAAAAAATGCTGCCGATAAAAAAGCAGTAGTTAAATTATCGAAATTATCGCCTTCGAAAGTAAAGCAGAGGACTGTACATGTAGGAGCAGTGAAAACTAAGCTCGAGCGATCTCCGACAAAATCTGGCGGTTCGACAAAGTCTGGTAGTAAATTACAGGGGAAGAAGTCTAGCGATGTGAGGAGTAAAGAAATCAAGACAAAAACAAAACATGCTGATAAGAAGAAAGCATCCGAGGAGAGCACACCGAAGAAGGACCGCAAAAATGTGCTTTTGAAGAAGGTGTGTATGTCATTATTGTCAACAATGTGGGTCAAGCTAAAAAGCTGCTATGCATCGCACACTATGCGTGATGAAATCGATTTAATATACATCTACCTTGAATCTTTAACCCTTTAACACTCATATCAGCCAAAAACGGCTTCTGCAGTGGTCTTGAGAAATGGCCATTTGCAGTCCAAGAGAAGACTGTTTTTGAAAATTTATTACTGGAATGACTGGTAAATTTTCAATAATAGTCTTCTCTATGTCTACCAATGGACATTTTCTATGAGAAAATTTAAATTTTCTTTTGAACAAATTCCAGGGTTAAAGGGTTAATTCCTAGAATCCCAATTTCAATGTAACTGCAGGTAAGCTGGTGAATAGTTTGAAACTAATTTGACTGGAGGCTGTTGCTTCCCCAGGCAGCAACAGCTCCCAGTCAAATTAGTTTCAAATTATTCACCAGAATTTTAATTAAATTGTAAAATCTTCAAATTAGTTTCCAAATATTCAACAGAATTTTTATTAAATTGTAAATTCTTCAAAGATAATTCGTGCACTTCATGAGTCATTATCTTTTTAGGAATTTACAATTTAATAAAAATTCTGTTGACAAACTGTTTGATTTTCATATCCGAGTTATACGTCAGGATGGTGATGTCAGCTGTCTAGTGACATAATCGACGCCATGTACTTGAGTGACCGATCAGATCCCCTCAATTGCATTCTGTCAATAACATTTCAAAACAATTATTGGGAGATTGTGTTTAGCCATCGTATTCTCTTAGTGTACTATGCATGCATGTAATGTGTTATTTTCACTATTTTACATATTTTATGAGCCAAACTGAAAGATCATACCTGCATTAACCCTTTAAACCTCAAATTTATTAAAGAAAATTTAAATTTTCTCATAGAAAATGTCCATTTGCAGACCAGGAGAAGACCATTTTGAAAATTTATCACTGGAATGACTGGCTCAGACTGGCTCGGTTATCGAGCCAGTGATTCCAGTGATAAATTCTCAAAAATAATCTTAATGGTCTGCAAATGTACGGTTTCCAAGACCACTGCAGAAGCCGTATTTTGCCAATTTGAGTGTTACGGGTTAATAAAATAAATTGTTCTCAAAATTACTAATGCCATCCAATGGCTTTCATTCCTATACACACCCTATGGTATGTCCCGCACACTATGACCAGTAAGTCCACCACACCTAGTGTGTCATATAATTTGTCTACAATGTAATGTTTGTTTTGATAATGGCTGTACCCCCTAGGGCATGAAACAGATGACACTATTTGACCTTAAGAAAGGTGGTGATAGCAAAAACTCAAACGAACGGAAAAAAAGTCCAGCGAAGAAAACAGCAGCCATTCCTCCACCACAGCCAGCTCTTGTTACAAGGTAAATATTACATTGAATCTATATTTACAATAGATGGATCAATTTCTATTCATACCGCATCAATTTCTAGTTGCTCTTCACCCACTTTTACGGGCATTAGAATCGATTTGAAACTGAATGCTGATTTCCCAGGATCTAATTTTCAAAGTAGTTGCATTTAAGCTGCTGAATATTTTGAAACTAATTTAAATGGGAGCTGTTACCGCTATGGTAGCGGCAACCACACCCAGTCAAATTATTTTCGAAATATTCAACAGACATGACAATGTTTAATTAAATTGTAAATTAATCTGACATACAATTCCTACACTTTGTGACTGACTTTTCGGTGTTCCTAATGGAGTTATACATCATTTTCATTGTGACCTCAACTATGATACGTGTGACGTATTTGATTATGAGGTAAGAAACTTGAATAACATATTGGATCCCTCCATTATAATCAATTTAACCCTTTGATGGTTAAATTTGGTAAAAAATATCATGATATTTGCTTATTAATTGTCTATTTCATGCCAAAAGAAGAATATTTTTGAAAATTTACCACTGGAACCGAGCCATTCATTCCGTTGATAAGTTTTCAAAAATAGTCTTCCCTTGCATGCAAATGGAAATTCCTCAAAATGGGTCAATACCACTGAAGAGGCTAGTTTTAGCCGGCTTTGTGATGATAGGGTTAAGTGTAAGACGGTAAGTAACCCATTTCATCATGTGTGAGTGTTGTCTCGGTTGTGGATGATACTATGCTCAATGCATTGCATATGTACATGTACAGTGGTGTAACTTAATGACTGCCCTCCTGCATGGGGAATGTGAAAAACCTAGAGAGCAGCTCAATCTCATCAATAGACTGCCCTCATGTTTTGAAGTGTATTTGTAATTTCCAATCGGTAACAACTCACAGCTAGAATATGATACTGACAATTAGGAAACATTACAATGTGACTATTGGAGACCAAGAAAATATTTTTTTTAAATTTACTATTTGATTTACCAGCTTGCTTAGAATCCAGTTGTAAATTTTCAATAACTTCATCTTTGAAGTCTTTAATAATCATTCACCATGAAGACATTTTCTTGACAAATTTTAACCATTAAAGGCTTACATCTAACCAAGGATCATTGAAGCACAACTGAGTCAGGGCAGTTGAACATTTTTCAGGGCAGTTGATTTTCAAATCCAGACTGCCCTGACGGCAGTCATCTGAATAAGTTAAGTTATACCATGTATGTCAGGATTTTAAATTAAAGGGAATCTTCGATAGCATGAATTTGCACATTGACAAATTTACTAAACGTGATTTACTTTTGTGTATAGTTCCATGTATAGTTTCGTGTTTAACCATTTAATGGCTGAATTTGATGTTGAAAATCAAAAAATTTGTTTATTGAATATCCATTTGCAGGCCAAGAGAAGACTTGAAAATTTACCACTGGATTATCTTGAGCCAGTTATTCTAGTTGTAAATTTTCAAAATTTGTGTTCTCTTGGCCTGTAAATTGATGTTCAGTGGGCTGATATTTGAATATTTTTGTGACCAAATTTGACCATTAACCCGTACACTCTGATGTCAATATTCTATATTTTACCGTGTCAATACCAAAGAAACTGGTGTACATTTTCCAGCAATTTTTGTGGACGATGTTGCTGTCTACGACAGCACCATCTTCCACCAAATTTGTTGAAAAATTAACACCAGTTCATCTTTTAATTTAATTTGAAAATTACAAATTTTGACATCAGATTGATAAGGGTTAAAGGGTTAATCTACTTTACAACTCATAAATAATTTAGCATGTTTCCAAACAAACAGAGAAACATGTTCGTTAGCAAGAAATGTTCTGTTGAATATTTCGAACATAGTTGGATCGGAAGACATGCTGCCTTAAACATCAAAATATTCAATGGTACGTTTTATTTTGTACTTAATAAATGTAATATAAACATTCAGTTTACCCATTTGAAGCCTAGCATGCCTAGAGTGACAATATCACAATTTCAATGCAACCGTACAGGCAACCTATTGGAAATATTGAAACAAATTCGACAGGAACCTGTTGTTGCCTATGGCAGGAACAGCTTTCAGTCAAAGTAGTTTCAAAATATTCAACACAATATTTCTTACATTGTAAGCGATTTATCAGGGCTTGAAGATGTCAGTAAAAAGGGCACGGCAATGTTGCCATCCCTAAAAGATTTTTTGGTTGTCTTCTCCTGACCCTGGTGGTTGGAGTAGGGTAGGTACAGGTAAGTAGGTAGGGAAATAATTTTTTACCTGCTGAAATATATCATTACAAATTTGAATTTGAAGAACAAGTTTTTTATTTGAACATAAAACAGAAACTAAAACAAATGGTTTAGAACTATTGTTTATCTGAGCCCATTTTGATGAAAGGCACATGAACTTACCCAATGAACTTACATCAGAATATAGAAATAATTCTTGACAGGAACCTCCGAAAAAAGATTTTGAGTTGGCAGGATTTTTTGGGGTCGGTCTGGAGGACAACCAAACTATTATTTAAGGATGACCTAATTATACATGTAGCGGAACTAAGACGATGTCTTATGACATCAAGGTGCCTCATGAGGAGCTGCATGAGGGCAACATTTGGACTTTCTCAAACAATCAGGAGCAAGAACACCTTATTCTGCTTCTACATTACCCGCATTACAATCGGAGTATGTTCAGCGTTGGATGACTGTGTACATTTAGTTTGGATACTTTATTTATCAGTCTGTATGACAGCCACTAAGGTAATAGAGGGCACCTTACGCCTTAACCCTTTCACTGATAAATTCCCCATAGTTCATTTTCAAGGGCCACAGCAACCATGCAGGAAAACTGTTGAATATTTTGAAATTAATTTGACTGGAAACCATTGCTGCCTTAGGCAGCAATTGTTTCCAGTCAAATTAACTTCAAAATATTCAACAGAATAAATTTTAGATCGTAAAGAATTTACTTTTTCAGGTATTTGTCATTGAAAGGTTAAATAGATGGCAAAATAGAGGCACCAAGGCAAGGGACATTGGCAACTAAGGCAATTGCTTGAGTTGGCCTAGGTTATTTCGAGTCCTGATTTATCATATTTGTTCTTTCTGGTGCTAAGGGTTATGTCTTATCTATTTGCAGTATGTTGAAGATTAGAAATGATCCAGAGAAGGTAAAGTTATTTAACGCATTGGTGAGACGTTCAGCCAAGGAACTTTCCACACAGCAGCGCGCACGACTTCCAGCAGAAGTCAAAGATACCGTCATTGAGAAATACACTCAGCTGCAGGAGTTTAACAAAATGTAAGAGTACTGGCACATGATTTTGCTTATGTTTATGACGAATATTTACGATCCATTTCTGGCTATTCCACGCCCGTTTCTAGCCAAGCTCCGCCTACTTTTTCCATACGTTGGAATTGGGTTGATACTTTGAAATTTGAATCGACAGAATTTAAATTTCAAGGTAACCATACAGGTAAGCTGTTGAGTATTGGCACGCAGCATCTCAAAATATCCAACAGAATGTTTATTAAATTGTAATGTCGTCAAAAGCATACAATTTGTTACAGGCTTTTCAAGTTTTGTGACGGAATTACATCATTCTGCTTGTGATGTTAGCAAACAAGTGATGTAATTGATTATGATGTCAGATACTTGTGTGGTAGACCTGATCCCTCCATTAATTTTCTTTTGCTGGTCAGGATTGGATAACAAAATGTTAGTTTTTCTTCTTGACTGTCAATTTTTCTTCTTGACTCAATGGACTATTCCAGTTTATCCATCCACCATTGACGTCATGATATCATAATCAACTATGTGATGTCTAGGATGACATCATTGATTATGATGTGATGACCACTGATTATGATGTCATGAATGATGTAGATATGTTTGTCAAGAATACATAATTGGTGACGAACTAAGTGTTGTTGTACGAAATGTATGTCTTTACTTAGTATTTAATAAACATGTTGTTGAATATTTTGAAACTAATTTGACTGGACGATGTTGCAGCCAAAATATTCAACAGCTTACCTGTATATTTCTCCGGAATTTGATAGTCATGGCGTTCAGGGATCGATAGATCCCAGCACAAGCGAGTTGGATCTTAGCTAGAGATGTGCGGGAGATAGCTAAAACTGGAAAGGTCCATTTGCAGACAAAAGAACTCTTATCATTGACAATTTAGTCCTCATGGCCTGCAAATGGAAAATTCTCAAGACCACTACAAAGATCATTTTTGGCTACTTGAACATTAAAGCAAGGTACTGGTAGTTGCTATTTGACGTCAATGTCGTGCTTGTATGGTGATGCGACTGGTCGATTGACTAGTTTAGCCTGTCTATATATCATGCAGTTCAAGCCTTGAAGATGTTAGTAAAAGGGTAATGACAATGATTCCTTAATGGCATCTGTAATTTCATGGCCATTAAGTCAATGTCTCGGTTGGGTGGGGTGTGGGGCGATCGAGGGGGTGTGGGGCGATCGAGGAAAAGTATGCTTCCTGAGGAATGGCATGAAAACAAATTATCAGATGGGATGAGGGTTATTGTTTCGATCACAGAATTAATGTCAGATGCTATTTGGCAAATTTTCAAGAACGTCTAAACAATGTTCATTTTTAGCTCAAATTTACGAGGTAAAGCAAGCCTTTGCGGAGATGGTAGCATTGTAAAATTTGAGTTTGGCTCGACATATCACTTCGTATCTCATTTTGGACCAATCATACTGCACACAAACTAGAACTCATGCCTCCCTGTAATATGTGGTCAAAGGCTGAGATCGCTGTATCCTTTGTAAAAACTTTTTCAACATTATTATCTCGACTTAGGGGTTTATAGCTCGTATTTGGTTAATCGTACTGGACCCAAATTTGTACTTATGCTTCCCTATGATGAGAGGGCATTAATTAGAATGACTCGCATCAAACGGTCAAGGTCGGCCTTGATTAAAAAAGCTTTATTTTATTCAACAATTCAGCTCAACGTAACGGTTTATATCTCGTGCTTGGTTAATCATTCTGAACACAAACCTGGAGACATGTTTCTTTATAATGACAGGGCATGACACAATGACATTGGGTCAACAGTCATTGCAATCCCGATAAATAACTTTGTTGTCAATTTAGGATCAGAATAATCACCAAGCCAATCAGTCCAGTTCCAGTGTTTTCTAAAATATTCTCTTGCACTGCAAATGAACATTCAGTGAAAATATTTCCATATTGTCTTGAGCAAGTTTAATCATTAAGTCATGTGGTTCTTTTGAGCTGTAACATATTGTATGGTACTGATGTTTTGTGTTGTACAGAAAGATGATGACACCAGCCAAACGCGCCACATATCTGGCAGAGAAGAGAGAGAAACAGAAGAAGGAAGGGGAAGCAAAGAGGAAAGAGCGGAGAGCAAAAGAACGAGAGCTGCGCAAGCAGAGAGACAAGGTACTGCTTGATCACATGAACATATCGCCTAACCCGTTAACAAAAACAGCTTCTGCAGTGATCTGGAGAAATGTCCTCTACAGTGGTCTTGGAAGATGTCCATTTGCAGAACAAGAGAGGATTATTTTTGAAAATTTACCACTGGAATGATTGGGTCGATATCCTGTGGTAATGTTTTAAAAATAATATTCTGTTGGCCTGCAAATCGACATTACTGAAGACCACTACAGAGGCTGGTTTTGGTTAGTTTGACCATAAACAGATAAATAATTTAAAACATCAAAATGAAATGTACAGTAAACCTCTCTATTCTGAATACTTTATGAACCATTTAAGGAATAATAATTCTGAAAACAGCACAGGAGTGACTCGCTCTGTTGTGGAACCAGTCATTCCCATGTTAAGTTTGTCAAAATAGTCTTCTCTTGGGTCTTCATATTAACATTTTCTATGAGAAAAGTTCTAATTTCCTGATCGATCTTAACCATTAAAGTTCAAAAGTTCTCAAAAGTTAAAGTTCTTTTAACCCTCGCAATTTAAATGTCAGTTTGCAGACCAAGAGAAGACTAAACATTTACCACTGGAATGACTGGCTCGGTTATCAAGCCAGTCATTCCAGTTGTAAATTAAAAAAAAAAGTTCATTTAGTCGGCAAATGACATTTCTCAAGACCTCTTCAGAAGCCGATTTTCGCGCGCTTGTCAATACTTTTGTGTTAACCCTTTCACTGATTTTTTCCCCATATCTCATTTTGAATGCAGACACAGGAAAACTGTTGAATATTTTGAATTTAATTTGACTGGAATTCAGTGCTGCCTAACACTGTCTTCCAGTCAAATTAATTTCAAAATATTCATCTGAGTAATTTTTAAATCGTAAAGAATTTACTTTTTCAGGGATTTGTCGGTAAAAGGGTTAATAGTGAAGATTGGTAAAGAAAATTTAAATTTTTTCTTAGTGAATGTAAAATTCTCTTCCATTGGCCTGTAAATTGACGTTCCCAAAGACCATTCCAATGTCAGGTTTTGGCCGGCTTGATTATTAACCACTTCACCGACAAATCCCGGAAAAAGTATATTATTTACAATATAAAACTTATTTTGTTGAATATTTTGAAATTAATTTGACTGCAAGTTGTTGCTGCCTAAAGTAGCAACGGCTTACAGTCAAATTAATTTCAGCTCACGAAAAGCTGGGTTGTCTGAAGCGTATGCAAATGTACCTTATTCTGTGTATATATACATAGATTCTTATTTTATAGCGTTTTGAAGACAAAAATTTAACCCTGAAGCCACTTCCTCAGCCTAAGCTTGTACCCACACCAGAGGGGATGCTGAATGAATCATTTGGGGATGTAACCCTGGTAACTGAGTTTATTAGCTGCTATGCTGGTTTGCTGATGCCAGAGGACAAGGCCCCTATCTACACTTGTAAGTGCTTTTAGTGCAAGGGGGTGTATGTGTTACATTGGCACAGGCTCAATTTGCCGAATGTAGTTTCCAAGAGGCTAGTATTTGCCAATCGAGCACAACAATCTTTGGATTACGCAGTCATAGGCCTGCGTTTGACTGGCAGATAGTCGACTACAGTTTGTGCGTTGAACGTCGCTGTAGTCTTACCCTATCGTCGTCATCTTTATCGCATCTGTCATCGAGTAACGCATCTGGCATCAAGTAAGCTGTTCATTCATGTCAATGGACCTTTCTCCTTCGATCAATACTCACCATTCTGTTACTTCTGATATACAGCTGGCCTTGACAGCGGCTCTAGGATTATAGACTTAGAAAGCTTTACCGACTCCTGGGAACCGGGTACCCGGCTCCCCACTGCCGAGTACCCGTTTACCATAGAGCTCATTCTTGTTTGCATAGCAACAAGTGCAATACATGCTTTTCGCATTAGGGATTTTAGTGTTTTTTAAAAAGATTCTAAGTCTTTAATCGGTGATAGTTTGTGCGCTAAAGGAATAACTAAGGACTATGGAGAATACCGCCCAAGATAACCAGGTTGTATTGTTCTTTATATCCATAGTTAAAAGACTTAGGTCTCTAAATTTCGTTGTGTCGCATGTTCCAATTTCTAACCCCATAGAATCTGGGACGTGTGCTAGCAACGATATATGCCAGACGATCGCCTTCTTTAAACCCCAACAGGCGATCGGCAGATATGAAAATAGGTGTTTGCTACGGTATTTCTAACACGAATATCGGCTGACGTCGTTCTCCGTAGAATCCGAGCGGGTGACGTCACACCCGGTCGCTCGGATGTTTATGTGAAGAAAAATTTTTTTCATTAATTCGCGCATCTTGTTCTGGGTGCTGCGTACTAAAAAATGGTACCGGAAACTTTAGAATGATCAAGTTTTTCGTGTGATCACGATCGGTTTGCAATGATCGGTGGTTTCAAAATTCTTGAGTAGATGCGTGGTCTGCGGTTTTACCGTGTGAGACAGCAGTTGTTATACATTTTGTTGTTTTCTTCACATATCGTGCTGCGTTCGTTAGGAGTATAATTTATATTGATTAGTAAATATACCCTGAATGCTATGCGATATGATTCCTGGAGCCGTTACACATCCTGTAGGATCTATTATGGGTGTGTTGTGCCCGCCGCGTTCTTGTCGTCATAATCAATGCGATCGTTGTTGTAACGTGGCGGGGTGGGGTGCGGGAGGTTACGGTTAATTTATGAGTCAAAATATTTGAAAATTAATTGTCTGCCTTCCATCCGTGTCTCGTTCCGCTTGTTTATTGTAGGTTTGTGCTTATTTTATAGGCCAAGCCAGCCCCGCCATCATGTGACGACTGCCATAAGTTTGTCCTTGTTATGTTCAAGGACCATGTCTGTTTTAGGTGTGCCCTGTGTAATATAGATCATAGGTGTAATGTTTGTGCAGTGTGGTCCGTCGAAACGATGGTTAAGTTCCTTGCCCAGAAGGACTTGGCTGGGTCTGACGCGGGGTCAGGCGGTCCGAGAGGAAATCGTGGAGCGCCCGGTTCGGCCGGTGGGGGTGCTCCACGTCCCCAGCTGGAGGTGGCGGAGATGGCACCGCCGGCGTGGTTTGGTCCGGCTATGCAGGGTTTTCTGCATAGCGTTCTGCCCACGCTGGTGTCGTCCCTGCTACCAAAGGTTGGGGGGCAGTTTCTCCCCATGCCTGGTACGGATCCTGTCTTCGGACAGGATTCTGGACTGGTTACCGAGGGGGCCGTCTCGTACGGCCCCCTGGCGGGTCCGTCTGGCTTCGGCCAGACGGGTTCTGTCTCTCTGCGGCCACCTCCGGGTGGTCCAGTAGCGGTGGCCGGTCCGTCAGGTGTGGGAGCCGTCCGCCAGGACGGCTCCACGGTTTATTCGTCTAGTGACGGCTCTTCGGAGTCTGAAGACGATGAGGCCGAGGAGGAGAAGTTGCTGCGGCCCGTGAAGCCGCAGGTGGAGAATATGGAGGTTGATTCCGTCCTGGACGGAACCGGCCTCCATTTGTCTGGTTTGGCGCAAGCCAGGTCAGCGGCTCCGCCTGCGGCTGAGGCCAATCCGTTACCGTGCACCGGTTCCACGCGGCTTGGTTTGTCACCAGCCGTCAGGGGAACCGGTGTGCCGGGCCAGGCGTGGTACTCACCTATCTCGCCTGGTCTGGCAGCCGGACATGGGGTGCCGTTGGCGCCCGTGGCTGGCTATGGTTCCGCGACGGTTACGGGTCCGTACGGTTTTCCGTGCGGACCTACCCCATGGACCGGAGTGTTTCATGGGGTGGCGGCGGAACCATGTGGTAGCGGAGTGCCTGGCGTGTCAGCCGTGGCTCCTGGCCGGGAGGCCATGGCTGGCAGACCCGTAAGCATGTCAACGGGTGACGTGTTTGCGGGGGTATCTTCTTCGGAGATAGACTGGTCTGATGCTCTGGCGTGGCTAGCCAGAGTTGACCCGTCTGTGGTTTCGGCCACGGCCGATGAAGATGCGCCCCGTCCGTCGGTTGCGTCGATTAGGACGGGGATTTTGCCCGCGGCCCGGATCCAGTCAGTGGGACTGGATCCACGGTTCATTGATTTGTTGGATGCTATTTATAGTAAACAACTGATGACCAAGGGTCAGCTCCCTGCGGCCTCCAGGGAGGTGCGGGCAAGGTGCCGTATTCCGAGGGGTGAATACGACAGGTATGGTGTAGTCCCGTCGGTCACTGAGGATGACCGATGGGTACTGGGCGTCCAGAGTGCGGGGTCGGGTGGTCCCGGTCCGGCACTAGTGGATAAAGCCCAGGTACACCAGGAAGAAGTCCTGGCCCTATGCGATGAGGGTGTGAGGGCAGCCATGAGCGCTGTCAATCACTCCTATCGTCTACTTCAGTCGGTGTGGGCTGAAGCGGGGCAGGCCACCCTGTGCCACCTGTGGCGCTATCGTGCGTTAATGACGGCTTGGTGCTGTCAATGGACGCATTGGCAAGGGTGCAAGCGCGTGTGACGAAGTCCAGGAGGCAAATGGTCATTGACCATATGCGTCCGGCTACGGCAGTCAGGGAGCGTCTTCTTGGGACGCCCCTGACAGGGCCTAGCATCTTTGGTGGCCAGGCACGGGCCATCTTAGAGGACACCGCCAGTATTGCGCAGAATCGGTTAGCGGTGAATCTCCAGCTAGAGCTGGTGCGGCAAGCGCACGCACTAGGGGCTGTGGGCAAGCCGCTAACCGGACAGCCTTCGAAGAAACAGAAGAAGCATAAGGGCAAGGCGAAAGCCAGGCCTATTGCGACTTCTGTTTCGGCTGGGTTTTCTGAGCCGCCGCCGGCAAAGAAACCCAGGAAGGCTGTAGAGGCGCCTACCCTCCCCAATGTTGCTCCTGACCGCCCTAGAGGTGGTAAGGGCAAGGGGAAGGGTAAGGGTAAGGCCTCAAAGGGCGGACAGAAGGGGCCGAAGCGTACCTGAGGGTACGCAAGCTCCCTTCATATCCGCCTGGACCGCACCTGTGCGACAGGAACAGCGGTGCCAGTTATACCCGTCGTACCTAGAACGAAATGGTTCTCACTCTCTCTCGTTAAGAAAGGGGGGGGGGGGGCGGACTGCGAGCCGGACAACCCCGTTAGACGTCGAGGCGTCTATGGTGGGTGGAAGGCTCATGCGTTTCGTCGAGGTTTGGCGAGGTGTGACGTCAGACAGTCTGGTCCTGGGATGGTTATCCCAGGGTTACATGCCGGAGTGGTGGGACTTTCCGCCACAAAATCTGTCTTTGGCACCAGTCTGGACACCCGTACCAAGGGAGCCAGACAAGTTAGAAGCCGTTCAAAAGGAAGTGTCGGGTTTGCTTCTGAAGGGAGCAATAAAACCAGCAAACCGGAACACTCCAGGCTTCTATTCAAACATGTTCCTTGTCCCCAAGAGCACGGGGGGATGGAGACCCATACTCAATCTCAGGCCATTAAATTGGTTTATCCATACGCCTCGGTTCCAGATGGAAACACCGAGGTCGGTAATGGCGGGATTGAGGAAAGGAATGTGGTGTGTATCGATCGATCTGAAAGATGCATATTTCCACATTCCGATCAATCGGAGTTGGCACAGGTTTCTGAGATTTGCGTTTCAGAATCAAGTATGGGAGTTTACAGTTCTCCCGTTTGGCCTGTCGACAGCTCCGAGGGTTTTCACAAGAGTGGTCCTTGCGGTGACAGCGTTTCTCAGAAAAGAGAACGTGGCGCTACACACCTACATAGACGACTGGCTGCTCAAGGCAGACTCGGCAGCCAGGTTGAACGTGGATACTGCTCTGACTCTGAAGTTACTTTCAGATCTAGGCTGGATAGTCAACAAGGAGAAATCCGAGTTGACACCCACTCAACATTTCGTTTATTTGGGAATGCGATTCGACCTCGAGGAGGGCAGGGTTTACCCGTCAGAGCCCAGAGTGGTGTCTCTGTTAGCCATCCTCGGGAGTTTTCGAGTGGGAAACCACATTCAGGCGAGGCGGTTCCTTCAGATGCTGGGCATGATGGTCTCCATGGAGCAGGTTATCCCGTACGCTGCTCTAATGCGAAGACCTATCCAGTTGTATCTGATGTCTCTGTGGAAACAGAGAACAGAACCCCTGTCAAAACTGGTGCCAGTTTTGGAGCCGATAATATCGCATCTTCTATGGTGGAAACAGCGTCAGAATCTCCTAATAGGGGTTTCGCTGCACCTACCCCACCCCCAGCTGTCCGTCTACACGGACGCATCGCTGGAAGGGTGGGGTGCCTGCTTGGGAGAACACCAAGTCTCGGGCACATGGACTCTCCCGGAGAGTCAGCTGCATATCAATCTGTTGGAAATGATGGCAGTGGAACTGGCGTTGGAAGAATTCCTTCCGATGATCAGGGGCAAGGTGATATTGATACGGTCGGACAATTCGACAGTAGTATCATATATAAATCGCCAAGGAGGGACCAGGTCGCCCACCCTGTGCATCAGGGTGTGGCACTTGATTCAATGGTGCAGGAATTACTCGGTTGTTTTGAAAGCAGCTCATATTCCTGGCCGATTGAACATTCTGGCGGATGCTTTGTCTCGCAGACAGAGAATTCTGCCAACAGAATGGTCCCTCAACCCTCCAGTTCTACGACGGATCTTCGAGCATTGGGGCAAACCCAACGTGGACTTGTTCGCCACAAAGGAAAATGCTCAAATCATGACATATGTCTCGCCGATTCCAGATCCAAATGCCGTCGATACAGACGCTCTGGCGATAAGCTGGAGAGGGATGCACGCTTACGCGTATCCACCCACCATTCTTCTACCGAAGGTATTGGTGAAGGTCAGGGAGGAACCGTGTCTGGTCCTGTTAATAGCGCCGTATTGGCCAAGCAGGGCGTGGTTCACGGATCTTCTAGATCTGCTGGTGGAAAATCCTGTGCAGTTGCCCGAGATTCCGAACATAATCTCCCAGGCGAAGGGACGCTTCCTACACGAGCGTCCCGAAATGTTCAAATTGACTGCGTGGATGTTGTCAAACAACGTTCCACGTCGGAAGGCTTTTCTCGACAGGCTGCTGATTTCATCGCAGCTGCGAGAAGGAGGTCAACCTTCAAGTCATATAACAACAAGGTTAACAGATTTGCAGACTGGTGTGAAGAAAAGGGTATTGATACCTTTCAATCCACTATTCAGCAAATAGCAGATTTTCTCTGTGAGCTGTTCTTTACAGGACTAGCTCCCGTCACAATTGCTGGATACAAGTCAGCTCTGGCATCAGTTATCCCTTGTCTAGCCAACAGGGATAGTCCAGAGGTGGCCCAGTTAAACGTGATGTTGAAGGGAATGAGCAATCTCCGACCGAGACAACCGGTAGTCATTCCAGCCTGGAGTCTATCTTTAGTGCTTAATGTACTGGCCAAGCACCCATTCGAACCGTTGCGTTCGGCTAGTCTAAAGCATTTGACTCTAAAGGCGGTCTTTCTATTGGCAGCTTCCTCAGCTAGAAGGCGCAGTGAGATCCATGCGCTTTCGGCAGAGAGGAACCGATTTATTGTTTCTGGAGAAGGTCTGCGTCTTCTGCCAAGAGCAGAATTTATGTCAAAGAACCAATCTTTGAGATATCCCGGCAAACCGATCATTATACCGAAGTTAACCAGGTTTGATCGTGATGCCAGTGTCTGGTGCCCGGTCCGTGCTTTGACTAAGTACAAGAAACGGACTGACTCGTTACGGTCGAACGATAGACATTTGTGGATCTGCCATAAAAAGCCTTATGGCGCCGCATCCATGGATACTATCTCTCGTTGGGTGGTCGAATGCATTCAGACTACTCATGAGATGGCGACTGGGCACCAGGTGCAGGGCGTAAGGGCACACGATGTTAGAGGAATAGCCGCCTCGACCGCCCTTTACAATGGTGTTCCGTTAGAGGACATCATGGCCGTTGCACAATGGCACTGTGAGTCCTCATTTACGGATTACTATATGAGGGATGTGTCAGACTCAGCCAATCCACTCGCTTTAGCTGTTTTGAAACGATAGTTAGTGACCACACTGCTTTTCCCCTTTTTTCACTTTGGTAAGAAAAGAACCTAAAGCAGACATGGTCAAGCGAGAGGATGTCAACCAGATTGTGTCACTGATGGCCGAACCGGTGTATGGTTGTAGGCGGTACGTCTGAAGTCCTGTTATCATAAGGTAATTCAACAAGTGAGAGTTTTTTGTATTATGTATATGTATCATGTTCATTCATCTTATATATTCATGCTCATTCTCAGGCTAATACAAGCGATATGCAGGGAGTAGTTAGCCCTCTTGGCATATTGGTGTTTTCAGGCGAGATACATGTTCGTTAGTTCTCTCCCTTTTCTTAGGAGGAAAAAGGGGGGGGGGGCTGTGACGCGAATGTGATTCGGTTCCGTAAACTTGACGGTCCTTTTAGGTCTCCGTTAGTCAAGTTTGAAGTCTAAAATCTTTCTCCAAGGGGCAAAATTAGCATGTATGGCTTGCCCCTTCCCACCAGGTTACTGATCAAATCTGGTGTATATCAGAAGTAACAGAATGGTGAGTATTGATCGAAGGAGAATGCAGGAAATGTCAATTTCCCTTTCTCCGAGATCTAACAATACTCACCATTCTGTTACGGACCCAGCCTCCCAGCCCCACGGAGGCAAGCCATAGTTTTCTCTTGTTTGGTGGCTATGCAAACAATATGAGCTCTATGGTAAACGGGTACTCGGCAGTGGGGAGCCGGGTACCCGGTTCCCAGGAGTCGGTAAAGCTTTCTAAGTCTATAATCCTAGAGCCGCTGTCAAGGCCAGCTGTATATCAGAAGTAACAGAATGGTGAGTATTGTTAGATCTCGGAGAAAGGGAAATTGACATTTCCTGCATTCCAGAGTAATGATGTCATATGATGTCATAATCAGCTAAGCGGCGTGTAGGATGATGTCATAATCATTATGTCATAAATGATTCTATATTTACTGTCTTTAACTCTTAATAGTCTGACACGTAAGAATTGTATGTCTACTATTTAATAAACATGCTGTTGAATATTTTGAAACTAATTTGACTGGGCGCTGTTGCTGCCATTAGTTTTGAAATAATCAACAACTTACCTGTATAGTTTTCTGGAAATTGATAGCCAGGGAGTTCAGAGATTGTTCTATCCCAACACGAGCGAAGTGTGGGTGGAGCTTAGCTAGAGATGGGTGGGGCATAGCTAAAACTGGAAATGTCCATTACAGCTTAAATGTAATAATTTTACCCAATTCCACAACAACGCACATCTGAGAATGTATATTTCTAATGGCATATGCGTTTATGTTATCAATAGTCAGTGTGTGCAGCGCATGTTTGTCTACCAACCCCGCATGCTCAATCTGTCATGTCTGTGGGCATTACATTACTTTGACAAATGCAATTGGAATCCCAGTTTTCACGTTACTGTTTACTTTTGGGAATTGACCTACGATTTAATCGAAAACCGCAAATTAAAAAAATAAAATCAATCGTGATGTTTCAAAGCAAAGATCTAGAACTCCTAGGTGTCTGTGGGTGGAAAGTGAGGAGCATTAATGCTTCGAGTAATCAGTGTTTGTCCTGGTAAGTCATGGAATCCGCGAATTTAACCCTTTACCGCTCAAATTTGTTCAAGAAAATTAAAATTTTCTCATGAAATTTGCATTTCTAGACCAAGAAAAGACAATTTTTGAAAATGTACCATTGGAATGACTGGCTCGGTTATCGAGCCAGAGTCCAGTGGTAAATCTTCAAAAGTATTCTTCACTTAGTCTGCAAATGGACATTACTCGAGACTGCAGAAAACGTTTTGGCCAGCTTGAATTTTAAAGGATAAAGATAACGCCTGGACGTCCTGAAAAATCACTTAAGCGCATGGATTAGTCTCGCTTATAAATTATGAGGTTAAATATGTCATTAGTACATGTATATATACATTAAAGTTATTTAAATAAGATTAGCAGCTTGCCTAGTCATTGACATTAGGAGAATCGCTAAAAACATGTCACAGGGATCATGGATATTTATCATATAGCATTGTCGGATACCCTAATGGAAATACATTGGCTGGTATAGGCAGGAGTAGCAGAGACCTGATTTCATTCATTTGTATGTAAAGAAAATTTTGGCCATGATTTTGTTAAAGATTCCAAATGTAGGCAAAATTATGAAAAATTAATTCATTCCACACAAAACATTTCATTGAATAAATGTGGGTATTAAAGGGGGAAATACAAGGTGCTCCATACAGTTGATCTTGTGTGAATTTTGTTTTCAACTGTCTTCTAACGATTCTTGTATCCATGTCAAATGATTTTTTCAGCCGCGTTGATGTCATGTCTCACAGCAGGTCATAAAGGTTTTAACTACTTGTCACGCATGTTAACAGTGCTGCTTCAGACATTGCTACAGGATGAAATTGCTGAGGTAAACATTGTCATAACAGATGGATCTCATTTCTAGTTATAACCGGAATTCCCAAAATCCCAATACCAAGGTGCATGTAACTATACGAGAGGTGTTCAGTTTATTTTGTCACAAGATTGCACGATTTCTTGCTGCATACTTTTGGTCAATTGTCTGACTCACAATACCTTTTTACAAAGCCCACGAGCTTACCGACACGCTAGTTTAGTTTGTTAAAAGCTTTCAACATGCCAAGACATAAAATAAGCGAGAGTGAGGAGGGTATAATTCTCCATCTTTTGAGGAGGGGAATGACACCGTCACTGATCAATAATGAACTTTTGAATGAAAATATCAGTGTCAGTGTGAGGACCATTTATCGCGTGAATAATAACATCGGAAAAGAATGACAATTGACGAATCTAACACATGGAAAATCTGCTACGTTGAAAATCAGAAGAAGACGAACTGTAGTATCAAAACAAGTGATAGACAAAGCGAAGAAAATGATAGCAAGAATTAACCCACCGACACAACGTGAGATGAGCAATCTATTAGGAATTAATTTGGGATCTGTAAATAACACCATAAACAACTGTTATCAAGGCAAAACGGAGAAAAAAATGTTTGGTTCATAAACTATCCCTAGAGCAGGTTGAAAAGAGGAGGAAGAGGAGCTGGAGGCTGTACCTGAAACTGTGCGGGGAAGTGGAAAAACTTTGTCGCCACAGATAAGGCTATGTTTTATCTAGGTGGAAGCTACGGAAAACGGCGAGTCTGTTATGTTAGGAAAGGACAAATTGATATGGATAAGTTGAAGTTTGTTAAACATGACAGTTTCGCGCCTGGTTTCATGGTATGGGCAGGCGTTAGTCATTACGGAAAGACCAGTCTTAAATTCATTGATCGGAATGTGAAAATCAATGCTGATTATTACATCAAACATGTTTTGAGACCCTTTTTGAAACATGATGTTCCCAAATTATTCCCAGGGAACAAACAGAAGGACATGGTTTTTCACCAAGATAGTGCCTCCTCTCATACTGCACGAAAGAGCTTAACATACTTAAAGCAGAACAATGTTAAATTCATTAGCCCTGAAGAATGAATGCCGAAGTTGCCGGATGCTGCCCCTATGGACTTTAGTATCTGGGGGATTGTCAAGCGCCGTCTACAGAAGCGGAAAGTTAGAAGTCTTAACAGTCTAAAACGTGCTCTCAAAACCGAATGGAAGGCACTAAGTCAAACTGTGATCAATAAAGCCTTTTCTTCTTGGCCTAAGCGCTGTAGACTGATATATCATGCTCATTGGTCTCAAAGTGAACATCTTCTGCAATGAAATTGTTTTGTGATAAATTATTGTTGCTTAAATACTTATTTGAAATTTGTGACAAAATAAACTGAACACCTCTCGTATAGGTAATGAATCTGTTGAATGTTTTGAAACTAATTTAACTGGTAGCTGTTGCTGCTTATGGCAGCAACAGCTTGCAGTCAAATAAGTTTCAAAACATTCAACAGAATGTT
Source organism: Chaetoderma sp. LZ-2023a (assembly GCA_034401795.1). NCBI lineage: Eukaryota > Metazoa > Mollusca > Caudofoveata > Chaetodermatida > Chaetodermatidae > Chaetoderma > Chaetoderma sp. LZ-2023a. The sequence continues at coordinate 157,966,110 of CM067370.1, read as the reverse complement.
TTTTAGCTCACCTGGCCAGAATGGCCAAGTGAGCTTATGGCATGGCGACCATCCGTGTGTCCGTCCGATGTCCGGCCGTCAACTTTTGTTTAAAATGCTACCCCTCAGTAACCGCTTGGCGGATTTCAACCTAATTTTATGAAAAATCTACCAGAAATGGTCAAAATACTACTACTCCTTAGCTGCTTAACATATTTCAACCAAATTTGACTAGATGCAGTCTATGGTTGTAGGCTCTAGAACATCTTCAGAATTAATTAGTGTTCATAGCAGCCAGTAGGATTTTAATTTGTGCTCACTGATATGGACGGATTTCATTGTGCAAGACTTGTAAAGTCATGGCTAAGGGGTACTCTAAAGCCCTGTTAAGTCTGATGTTATACTCCTGCTCCCTCCCTCCCTCATCTCTCTCCCTCCTCCCTCCCTCCCTCTCTTAGCTCTCTAGGTATCTATTCAGCCGTAATGTTTACATTGTCATTTCCAGGACTACAGAGAGCTGGGTATGCCAGTAACTGAGCTGCCTGTGAATGAGTACACTGCATCAGAGTTAGTGCGGCTCTGTCTACGAACACGCGATGATGTACCATTGAAAGATGATGCCAGTGAGATAAGTTTAGACAGTGAAAACATAGATGAGGATGAAGTGGTAGGTGTACCCTTTGACCCTCATATCTGTTTCAGGAAAATTTCAATTTCGGATTTCCTCTGACAATTTCCATTTACAGACCAAGAGAAGACTATTTTAGAAACTCTCACTGGAATGACTGTCTCGGCTATCAAGCTAGTCATTCCACTGACAAATATTCAAAGATAGTCTTCCTGGCCTCCAGAGAGCTGCATAGACTGGTTTGTGCTAGCTTTGCCATGACAGGGCTAAGGTTGCAAGACATTTTCTTTGATATTTTTTGAAAATGTTGAATCAGGATAGCTTGTTTAATACTAAAGGCAATTTTGCTGGGAAGAATACATTTGATAAAATGAGAGAGCTCTGTGTGAGATTTTTTAGCAACTCTGTCTTTCATAGGAATGATTTAGTGTTAGCGTCGTGTAACATCTCAATAAACTGTCATGTCCCTTTGTCAGTCAGTCCATCACAAAAGCTTATTTCTGAGTGTATCTCACAAACTACTGATCCAATTTGGCTCAAATTTTAGCACAACGAATGAACTCGCCAGACATTGCCCATGATCCGGATAAACAAATCCAGATCGGATCAAATTCATGATCTCTTGATATCTCGGAAACTACTGGTCCAATTTGGTTCAAATCGTAACACAGGAAAGGGTGTGAGCATACACTAGGATTCGACAACTTAGGTTGTGAGGCGAAAAAATCTGGGGGAAAAAAAATCCAATTTTCAAATTAAATTAAAAGATGAACTGGTGTACATCTTTCAACAGATTTGGTTAGAGATGGTGCTGTCATATGATAGAACATCTTCCAGCAAAATTGTTGAAAAATATACACCAGTTTCTTTGACACATTAAAATATAGAATATTGACATCAGGGTGCTAAGGGTTAAAATCTGGAGGCTGTAGCTATCGAGATGCTATCGTCCTTGTTTTTTTTAACGCAAATATTAATCCTGTAGCAGTCAAGAAAATTAAAATATTTGCTTAATCAATGTCCCTTTGCAGGCCAAGAGAAGGAAATTAAAAAAATTTTCCACGAGAATAACTAGCTTCAAAAAGTGTTCTAATGGTCTACAAATGGACTTTTCTCAAGACCAATGCAGAAGGCATTTTTAGTCGGCTTGACAATAAGGGGTTAAAATACCAGTAATAGCCAGTTAGAAGCAGTACTTACTAAGCTGTTTATTCTAATGAGTATTTTATCACTTCCTACCTTTGCAGCCGAGTGAGTTAATTCAGCTGCTGGACAGCCAGGAATTGTATCACTTGGAGCCAGAGCAAAAACTTCAGATATTAAATGGACTGTGCTTGCGGGTCATGAGTACGTACTCGTTACAGGACTACATGGAGAAGAAACAGAATGAAGCGACAAAACTCTGGTAGGGAATTAACCGTTTTTTACAGAGTATCCATCTATGAATCTGACGTCATAATTATCTAAGCGGGATCTAGGATGACGTCATAATCGTTACATCATAAATGATTCTATTTGGCCCATCTTTAACCCTTTAATAGTCTAACACGTACGAATTGTATGTCTACTTTTTAATAAATATTCTGTTGAATATTTTGAAACTAATTTAACTGGATGCTGTTGCTGCCTATGACAGCAACAGCACCAAATGAAATTAGTTACAAAATATTCAACAGCTTAGCTGTATAGTTTTCAGGAAATTGATAGTTAGGGCAATCAGGAATTGATCAATCCCAACACGGCGAAGTGTGGGTGGAGCTTAAATAGGGATGGGGGGGGGGGCATAGCTAAAACTGGAACTGTCCATTGACATGATAAATAGAATGATCTGAGGATTGCATAAATTAGCTTTAAGTAGAGGTGGTGGAAGATATTGCCTTAGAAAATATTGCAATATTGAATGCGCATAAAATATTACTATATGTATAACACTTAGTTGTCTGACTGCTACAAGCTACCGAGAATAATTTCAATGGGCAATAACCCTGGACTTGCTAAATATTTTGAAAACAATTTGACTGAAAGTTGTTTGTGGTTTAGCCACCGACAACTTTCAGTCAAATTGCTTTCGAAATATTCAGCATATCCAGAGTTAAACCCCATGGAAAATGTAGTCTGCTGAAATTCAGCAGGCAGACACTTAAAATATTGCTAAGTATAGCGCTTAAAATATTGCTACCCTTACTCCGTAAGAAGTATAGCGATCAGGTCTGTGTATCTGGAGCTATGTCTTAAAATCTGGTTCAGTTTGGTCATTTGAGCACAACGAAGGAATGTATGATGCAGGAGGATTTCCAAACTTTGGACATTATCCGGATAAAAGAACCTGCATCCGGAAACTACTGGCCAGATTTGGTTTTCAAATTTTAGCACAGGAAAGGAAGGATGTGAAGATGGAGTAGGTTTCCTCAAAATAAAAATAAATCTGGATAATCCAGAAAAACTACAATATCGCAAAAACGGGAATGGGGTGTGTGTGTCTGTAATCTCTGATATCCGGCGCATAAAATATTGTTATATTCGTAGATATGTTTGAATGTTCGAAGAAGTCTTGATGGGTGGGTGCTGTGGGTTAGGGCATCCATGGGTAATAGTGATATTGAAAAGGAACATCAAACTGTTAAATATTTTGAAATTCGTTTAACTGGAAGTCAAAGCCAGTCATTTGACTGCTGCTATATGAAGAAGAGTAAGAAGAAGAAGAAGAGGCAATAATATCTTTAGACGTGCTTAATGGAGGATTCCAGTTTCTCAGTCAATTATATGACATCATAATCAGCTACGTGACGTGTAGGATGACATCAGAATCAATTACATCATGAATGATGTCGCTAAGGACAGGTTGTCCTAGGCTTGCATGATTTTTCAATTTAATCGTGAAGTACGATTTATTTTTTAAATCGCGATTTTTACGATGTAATTGAGGAAAGATCGGAAAATCGTCAAAAATTTCATGTTTTAAAAAAAATCTGAAGTGTGTACTTTTCCGTCGCATTATATCAGTACATGAGTACAATTATAATCGATTCACGCCTGTGTTCATTGTGTGTATATCCCGCTGTGCCATGCACGTGTTGAATAATTACTAATCACAACACAAAGCGCTACAATAAACAAGCTAACAATAGCGAGGTAACACCTTTGTCATTGAGAAAACCAGCTAGTTACTCCGTCAAATCGCCATATAATTTTCTTTCTTTCGCTGCAGACCCTGAGTCTGTTGTGAAATGTCAAGTATATACAGTTTCAGAGTGTTAGGAAATCAGTGAACATAATTCTTTTTAATTCTAGAGTTAGCAATTTCAGACGGTGTAATAATTTTTCCTTTTTGATTCGGTTGTCATGTCAAATTAAAGAAAATAAAGCAACAGCATTCCAAATTGTTTGATTTTGAACTGTGCGTTCTGTTGATTACTCTTAAATGTAAATCGTACATTCTGAAAGCAACTATAAACTGCACTATAGGACAAGTTTACGCCGTTAAACTAGTACCTACTCAAAGCTACCGTCCTATGTATGTGAATTGCGCAGTATCTCCCGCGGTACTATATTAGCGTCTTCGCCTTACTCCGGTAGTGACCTAAACTCGCCCTACAAAGGGAGGCTATAAGCGGAAGCATCATGTAATTTATGTTTTTTTCTCGGCAACATTTTATCTCAAATTTTGATGAATTAAATAATGTTTATTAAACTATACGCAATATTTAGGTGGTCCCAATTAATAATTTCACGCCCGCGATGATGGATATAAGGTATACATTAAGCATAGACGTAGGATGGTAAGAATTTGTCACATGAACATGTGTTTTAATTTTGTGCTATTTTTGTATCATTTATTTAAACTTTTTCTAGAAACAAGTCACGTTAACCCGGTTTATACTTCTGGGAATTTGGACCTACGATTTAATCGAAAATCACGATTTTTTTATAAAATCGATCGCGATGTTTCAAATAAAAAATCTCGCAAGCCTAGGTTGTCCCGAATGGCGGACTAAGCAGTGTCTTTACTATTTAATAAACATACTGTTTAATCTATTGAAACTAATTTGACTGGGAGCTATTCAACAACTTAGCGGTATATTTTTCTGGAAATTGATAGTGAGAGTTCAGGGACCAATCGATCCGAAGACGGGCAAAGTTTAGGTGGAACTTAGCTAGAGATTGGCGGGGCATAGTTACGAATGGATCCCATGATTATGAAAATAATGCAATAAGATATGTGCACCAAGTTTTCAAAAACTATTTTTCAGTCATGTCAAAGGATTCATGACGTGTTCATGTATGTAAATTATGAGTTACATTTTAGATCAAGTTCAAAGTTCTTGGGAGTGTTATGGCAATGGAGCTTTCCGGTTTTAGCTATCCCCCGCCCATCTCTAGCGAAGCTCCACCCACACCTCGCTCGTGTTGGGATCGATCGATCTCTGAACACCCTAACTCAATTTCCAAAAAACACAGGTAAGCTGTTGAATATTCTGAAACTAATTTGACTGGGTGCTGTTGCTGCCAAGGCAGCAATAGCGCCTAGTCAAATTAGTTTCAAAATATTCAACAGCATGTTTATTAAATAGGAAAGAATTACAAAGACATACAATTCATACAACGTGTCGGACTGGTTGAGATTTGATGACGGTCTATATGGAACCCTTTGTGACGTAATGATTGTGACGTCATCATATACACGCTGAGCTGATTATGACATCATACGAGGTCAGATGATGGATGGATATTCTGGAAAGATGAATTGTCCGTTAGAATGGTGATAATGGGAATGTGAAAATGTCTATGTGTAGGCACAGATCAGCAATTTTGCGTTCTCATCCTTGTTTTAAGTACTGATAGATTTGCTGCTTTATTTTTACTATACATATATACAATTAATGTCTTATATTGTATATGGATAGTTACATTATTGCACTTTAACACGGACTAGTTGAGCATCATGACTATCTTGTGCCACTTGTTATTATTGTTATTAGGATGCAAAAGATAGATCGTTTGAAGCAGAAGAACACATTGGTTAAACAGGAAAAGGCAAAGAAGATTGAAGCCCAATTGAAGGAAGATGAGAGGCGGCAGGAACAAGAACAACAACAACAGCAGGTTGAACAAAACAATCAAGGGCCTAAATGTGGTAAGTATCCCCCGGGCTCATCTGTGTAAGGTGTGGCCTTTAACTCTCAAATTTGTTCCAGTTAATTTCAATTTTCTCATAAAGGTTCCATTTGCAGACCAAGAAATTATTTTTGAAAATGTATCACTGGAATGATTCACTCGGTTATCGAGCCAGTTATTCTAGTGATAAATTTTCAAAAATAGTTAAAATGGTTAAATAAGTTATGTTGTTAAACCCTTTTACGATGAAGCCAGGTAAAGTTGATTTCAATAGTGGTCTTGAGAAGTCTCCATTTGCAGGACAAGAGAAGACTATATTTGCAAATTTATCACTATAATGGCTGGCTTGGTAACTGAGATGTTTACTTACATAAAAACTTCAATTTTCTTCAACAATCTTGACCACTTAAATGACTAACAGCTGAATAAAGGGGGTGGGGGGGATTAGCATTGCAAGAATCCCCAGGATCTACAGCAACAAGCAGAGACCATTAAGCGATGAACATCAGCCACTTCACCCAAATTTATGCCAGGACCGACATCTTTAACCCTTTGCTGCCTGTAATGGCCCAGGACCCCCTGCTCACTCCAGACTGAAACGACCTGGAAAGTTGCTCTCACTTTAGCCACTAGCCGTCTGTGTTATGCAGGCGTATTTGTGGAGTGAAATACCATCCAAATATGTGGTGAAGTCATTTTAAGAAGATTGACAGCTTGGCCACCCACCAGATGCAGTAATAATGCAAAAGACGTGTCAAAGGCCATATAGAGATTTAATTTATAATCACAATATTGTCAGATACGCCATTAGTAAAAACCTGGGACGTTAGTCTGGAGTGAGCATAGACATAATTTCATTTATTCCCACAAAATTTCTTTTTCATTATTCGGAGAAAAATGCCAAATTTACGGAAAATCTAGAAAATGTATTTATCGCACACAGCATTTCGTAAATATATTCAGGCATAAAAGTGTTAAGTTCTGCTTTTTTCGCACTGGAACAAGCTAGGCTTGCGCGATCACGTGATTAATTCGAAAATTACTATGTTTTAAATTGTGAATTTATGATTAAAAATTAAATAATTGCAAAAAATATTCCAAAACCTAACTTTCAATTACTTTTTAATGCGATCGTTCATGAAAAAAGACATTTTGCTTAGTGAATGTATGCCGATTTGCAGGGCAAGTGAAGACTATTTTTGAAAATGTATTACTGGAATCATTTTAGTGATACATTTTCAAAAATAGTCTTCTCTTGCCATATGCAAATGGACTTTTCTAAACATCATTGCAATTTTCGTCATTGATTTTCCTTTGTTGGTTGTTTGTATCCAAGCTGATTAATCGAGTAATCACGATTATTTTTTAATAATCAATCGCGATCACTCTACGCAATAATCGCACAAGCCTATAATAAGCTATCGCATGATCTAAGCAGTTCAGAAAACTCAACAAATCGTACTAGTAAATTTATAGAATTAATTATAGGTGAATGACATATATCTAACTCCGCTATTTGCCGAATGCGCAGTGCAAATAATGCCCTTTGAATGTATACACATCAACATAACTAATCAAGATCAAGGATAAGATTAAATTGTTTTAAATTTTTTGTTTTTGCTTGCATTATGTAGGTTTAACACTGGACCATTTTTATGGTAATCAAAGTAAGGAAAGCACACCGGAAGATAATGCTCCAACACCAGTCCCAAACAGTCCTGATATGGCAACAATTGTCAAGCGTCGCCGGGAACTGTCAGCTAAAGCTCTTGTTGAAAAAGAAAAGAAGGACCAGCTTGACAGAGTTCAGTAAGAATTATATTTATATTTCATCGTAGATATTCTATGTAGCTTGTTTTGCTCAATAAGCAATGCTGAATATATATATATATATATATATATATATATATATATATATATATATATATATATATATATATATTTATATATATATATATATTATTGGCCAAACATGTGAAAATCCACGGTAACTAGAGCTTGGTAGTATTCAGTACGGTATGGGTAGGTAGGCTTACGCGATTACATGATTAAATTGAAAATAACGATTGTCTCTAAAATCGGGAATTTATCTGATTAAAAATTAAATAATCAAATAATTGTGAATAATTTCTTCATCATAAAATATTGCAAAACCTATCTCTTATTAAAATTAAGTACCGCGCCTTTTGGTTTGAAATGCATGACACATTATTTTAAAATTATACAGACTATATGTTCTAAACTTGTGTCATCCAAATTTAAATGTGGAAGATATCCATCCAGTGCCGATGTTATTAAGCCATCTTTCAGTTAGCCCCTTTTCATGCGGATGCTTCTGTGGATCCGGTATCTGAAAATGTGAATTTCCGTACCCTTTCCATGATCGTTTCTATTACTGCAAGCCCATGCTTGACATGCGGACATGATGCGATTTAACCATTTCACGCCAGCACTGGTCTCTGCAATCGTCAAGTTGAGGATGCAGGTCAAAAGAAGGCTATTTTGAGAATTTACAACTAAAACGACTGTCTCAGTAACCGAACCAGCCATTCCAGTGGTAAATTTTCAAAAATAGTCCGCTTGGCCTGCAAATGACCATTCAATAAGGAAATATTCTGATTTTCCTGACAGAATTTTGTCATTAAAAGGTTAATTCATATTCGGCGTTCATAATGCGAAGTGAACAGGTAAATCTAAAAGCGCTGGCGATATTTTGCTGGTGTGTCGTTGACGTCATGATCTCGCGGTTTCTCGCTCTCGTTGCGAGAAAATGGATGCGCCCAGGAGCCACGTTTTTGAGCGTTTTGGGCATATTCATTTTATTATTTCTCGGCAATGGATCAGTGTATTTTATATTTTTTTGCGGCAACTATTTCGGATTATAGTATACTTTTAGTTGACTTATTCCCGATTTTCACTGGAATTTCCCTTTAATAAACATTTGTTGAATATTTTAAAATAATTTGACTGGGAGAAATTTAGATTCTCGGAATTCAGGTTTCAAACTTTCAAATCGATCCCAACACGTATACGGTCGGTGGTGCATAGAGCTTTAGAAATTGGTCTCTATTGCACATGCGCAATGGTTGGTAGACAAGCCATACCTGACCTATAAATAGCAGACACTAAGTCAGTTCTCATATCGAGATAGTATCAGGTATCAGTGGTTGAGCCCCTTTCCAGCTAAGCTCCGCCCCCTTGTTATGCATGTGTGAATTGATTAAAAATATTCTTTGAGTCCTGAATTCACAGATTCCCAATTTCAAGGTAATTATACAGGTAAGCTGTTGAATATTCATCAAAGACATAAAACTGTTACACTTCATGACAAATTTTTCGATTTTTATGATGGAGCTAGATGTGATTACGATTCTGACGTCGACTAACTAGTGGCGTATGTGATTATGATGTCATAAACTTGAGTGACAGATCAGTTCCGTCCATTACATTGACTGATATTTCTTGTTTTACTCGCTATACAGGGATGAGATTTTTCCTATTTTTATAGGAAATCCTATTTTTTTCTATAAATCCTATAATTTTCTTAGTCAGATTTTCAAGACGCATCATACGTACAGAAATAGTCTAAATACATTCGGAAAATTTATTACTGGAATGACTGGCTCGAATACTGAGCCAGTTATTCCAGTGGTAAATTTTCAAAAAATGACTTGTCCTGCAAATGGATAGTTCTCAGGACCATTGCATAGGCTTTTTGACTCGTCTGACGGTTTAAGGGTTAATTGGCTTAAGAGATCATGCTCAATGTTTAAGATGGACTAACACTTCACATCGAACCATCTCCTACTTTTATACCCCGTTGGCGTGCGGGCGGCAGAGTGGTTTCCGGATCATAACTCTGTTACCCTAAGTCGGATCGCTTTGAAACTTCATACGGTGGTTGGACTAGGTCTTGGGAAGAAACCTATCGAAATCTACGATGATCTGAAATCCAAGATGGCCGCCAGCCACCGGCGGCCATCTTGAAAATTGGTTTCCGGATGATAACTCCGTTACCGTTTGTCGGATCGCATTGAAACTTCATAGGGTGGTGGGACTAAGTCTGGGGAAGAAACCTATCGAAATGACGATCCAAAATCCACGATGGCTGCCAGCCACACAGTGGCCATCTTGAAAATTGGTTTCCGGATGATAACTCACCGTTGGTCGGATCGCATTGAAACTTCATAGGGTGGTGGGACTAGGCCTGGGGAAGAAACCTATCGAAATCGACGATGATCCGAAATCCAAGATGGCCTCCAACGGACATCTTGAAAATTGGTTTCCAGATGATAACTCCGTTACCGTTTATCTGATCGCTTTGAAACTTCATAGAGTAGTTGGACTAGGTCTGCGCAAGAAACCTACCGAAATCGATGATGATCCGAAATTCAAGATGGCCACCAGCCACCGGTGGCCATCTTGAAAATTGGTTTCCAGATGATAACTCTGTTATCGTTTAGCGGATCGCTATGAAATTTCATAGGCTGGTTCGACTACCTCTGAGGAAGAAACCTATCGAGATTGACAATGATACGAACTCCAAGATGGCTGCCAGCCACCGGTGGCCATAATGAAAATTGGTTTCCAAATGATAACTCCGTTACCGTTTATCAGATCCCTTTGAAACTTCATAGGGTGGTTGAACTAGGTGTGGAGAGGAAAACTCGAAATTAACGATGATCAGAACTCCAAGATGGCCGCCAGCCATGGGCTGCCATCTTGAAAGTTTGTTCCTGGATTTCATTTATTGGATCACTGCCTACGGTCGTTGGAATATGTCTGGTGAAGAAACTTATCGAAATTTACGATAATCCGAAATCTAATATGGCCGCTAGTCAGCAGCAGCCATCTTGAAAATTAATTTCCGGACGATACCTCCTTGATCGTTTAACGGATCGCTTTGACACCTCATAAGGATGACTGGTCTGATGGGGCTGAGGAAGAAATAAATATTTTCTGATGGCTCGCATTCAATGGTTTGTCATCATGGCGGGGTATTATGCGCCATTTGCGAAGGTCTTGTTTTTCTTCGAGATCGACACGTCCCTGTATATAGGTCTCGCTTTTACTTTTGACACTCATTGCATGATGTTTCTCATTATTTAGGAGAGAAAAAGAATATGGAGAAGTGAGGAAACTACGAGAGTGGGAGCACTTTGAGAAAACATTTGAGGTGAGTGACAATGCTTCCAGATGAGCGAAACTTCATAAGCGTATTGCGTGGTTATAGATGGGTGAAAGGTTATTTTGACTTGAAAATCAAGATTAGTAGCTTGTTTTACCCCAGATTATCCATCACCTTTGTATATTTGCTATCAAGCTTAGGATTTATTAACCCTTTAACACTCATATCAGCCATAAACAACTTCTGCAGTAGTCATGAGAAATGTCCATTTGCAGACCAAGAGAAGAGTATTTCTGAAAATTTATCACTGGAATGACTGGCTCGGAACTGAGCCAGTCATTCCAGTGGTAAATATTAAAAAATACTCTTCTCTTGGTCTGCAAATGGACATTTTCAATGAGAAAATTTAAATTTTTCATAAGCAAATTTGAGGGTTAAAGGGTTAATGTGAATATTTCTCATGTTGTCTTTATTAGGATGGTATGAATCTGGCAAAGGTAACTCTACGTCATGTACCTGTCGGGACGGACAGGAACCATAGTCGCTATTGGATCTTCAGTAATACAACTCCAGGATTATTCGTTGAAAAGGGTAGGTTTGTGCATGCATATTATAAGCTTGTTATCAACCTCTGAATAGATACATCCATTTCTAACTATGTCCCACCCATTTCTTGCTACGCCCCGCCTACTTTCCATGTATGTTGGAATTGATTTGACACTGAAACCTGCATTCCCAGAATCTAAATTTCAAGTAAGTATATAGGTAAGTTGTTGAATATTTTGAAGCTAATTTGGCATGTGTCGTTAACTCCCAGTCAAATTAATCTCAAAATAATCAACAGAATGTGTATTAACCCTTCAACCCTCATATCAGCCAAAAACGGCTTCAGCAGTGGTCTTGAGAAATGTCTATTTGCAGACCAAATGAAGACTATTTTTGAAAATTTACCATTGGAATGACTGGCTCAGTTATCGAGCCAGTCATTCCAGTTGTTAAATTTTCAAAAATAGGTTTCTTGGTCTGCAACTAGACATTTTCTATGAGAAAATTGAAATTTTCATGAATGATTTCGCGGGTTAAAGGGTCATAGAATTTGTACACTAGTGACAGACTTGTACATTTTCGTGATGGAACTATACTTCATTTTGATTGTGATGTCAGCTAACTTGTGACGTAATTGATTATTGCGTCAGATACTTGAGTAACAGATCAGATTACCTCGATGGAGGATTCCAGTTTATCCATCAATCCTATGACATCATAATTAACTACGTAACCTGTAGGATGATGTCATAATCAATTACGTCGTGAATGATGTAGATGAGTTCGTCATGAACGTTTAATTGATGACAGACTAAGTGTTGTTAAATACGAATTGTGTCTACTATTTAATAAACTTGCTGTTGAATACATGGGAGAAGTGTGGGTGGAGCTTGGCTAAAGATGGGTGGGGCAGAGCTAAAAGTGGAAATGTCTATTGGTCTCTAGACCTTATAAGTTTTTACTAGCAGATGAGTATGCATATTTTTATGGTCCTGTTATTCTAGGCAAAACATGAAATTGATAGATAAGTTGTTGAAGTAACCCTTTTATGGCCAAAACCAGCCTTTGCCATCTTCCATTTGCAGCCTAAGAGATTATTTTAGAAAATCGCTCACTGGAATTCCTGGCTCGATTCCCTATAATCGAGTCAGTTAGTCTTGTGGTAAATTTTCAAAAATATTGTTCTTTTAACCATTTAGCACTCAAGTCTGCTAAAAACAGCCTCTGCTGTGGTCTTACAGAGATGCCAACAGTACACCCATACACTTGGGTGTAGCAACTATGCTTTGCTCTGCTACACCCTAGTAGCAGTCGCTACATATTTTGGCCAATTGTCCATGATGCCTTTCATGACAAAACTGGCCTATGACTGTCCATTTGCAGGCCAAGAGATGACTTTTTTTAGATCTACTACTGGAGTAACTGGCTTGATAATAAAGCCAATCATTCCAGTTACAATTTTTTAAAAATAGTCTTCTTGGCAGGTAAATGGACATTCAATTTCAGAAATATTTTTATTTTTTTGACCAAATTTAGTCATTAAAGGGTTTAATGGAGAATTGGTGTGAGAGAAACTTCTCCACACAATATTGTTCTTGCCACAAATACATTCAAACGAGTGATCAGCCAAAGCGCATTGAAGTTTCAAAAAAATTATCTTGCGAGTATACCCTCAGAGCCCGCTGTATGGACATTATCGTTTTGATGCTCAAGTGGCGACACTTAGGCTAGGATTCTTACACATTGAAATCTAGCTACTCTTTTTTTGGTCAATGTTACCGTCTCTGGTCTTGTGAAATGTCCAGTTGCAGACCAAGAGAAGACTATTTTAGATAATTTACCACTGAGAGGACTGGATCGATAACTGCACCAGTCAACCCAGTGGTAAATTTTCATAATTTAAAATAATCCTTGTCTAACAACTTTGAAGGTAAAAGGATTAATAAGCAAAATAATTACATTTTCTTGAATTTTTTATTTCAGGGCAAGTTTTGTATATTAGCGTTTTACATTGTTGTATATCTTTTCAGGTTGGGCAAATTCTGATATAGAATACAGCCTGAGGGATGGTGAGAGCAGCGATAGTGACCAGTCAGATGACCAGAGCCACAATGATTCCGACGAAGCAGATCAAAAAAGCAAGCAAATGCTGGTAGATGAACGACTCAAAGCTGAGAAGACGTATGGAAATAATTTGTCTTTAGCTACATGTAGGCCTGATGATTTTCTGCTTCGGCAGAAATTCCGCTTCGTAAGCAGAATTAACATACTGTCAAAGCAGAATCTGCCATTTGAAGCAGAAATCAACAAAAATTAACATTTTCTTCTAAATAAAATTCTATTTGTACCAGAAATTATGAAAATTCATCCATCAAATTGGAGAAGAGTAATACATGTACATCTATGTGCCAGAAATAGTCTTCTTACCGGTATTCCAAATTGCAAGGCAGAGTGAATCTAGTTATGAAGATTTTGTATCCTCTCGATATAGACATGAATTGTCAAATTTTCATGGATCTATGACTATCAATTAGGCAGATTATTGTTTGAAAGCTGAACACAGTGAAACCGGTGACGAAGCAGAATTTGCTATTTTCTAAAGCAGAATTTGCATTTTTACGGAGCAGAAAATCATCACCCTTATCTGCATGTATACCTTGCATCTGGTATTGATTAAAACGAATTGTTTTGGCATCTGAATTTAGTTTCCAGTAGAGCTTTGGAAATAATAAGTTTCCAATACAAAATACTACATGTTGTTGAATATTTTGAACATAATTGGATTGGAAGACCTTTCTGCCTAAGGCAGCATTGTCTTCCAATCCAATTATGTTCAAAATTCTACCAACTAACTTATTTCTGTATTTGTTTTGGAAACATAATATAACTGGAGCATTGTCCCATAACCCTTGAACTTGTCCAAGATTTAAATTTTCTCATAGAAAATTTCCATTTGCAGATCAAGAGAAGACTATTTTTGAAAATTTGCCACTGGAATGACTGGCTCAGTTATCGAGCCAATCATTCCAGTGATAAATTTTCAAAAAAATAGTCTTGGTCTGCAAATGGACATTTCTCAAGACCACTGCAGAAACTGTTTTGGGTTGATATGAGTGTTAATAATGGTTAATAGTTGAACCGGCCAAAAACTACTTCTGCAGTCCATTTGTAGATCTAGAGAAAACAATTTTCGAAAGTTTTTCGCTAATGTCACTGGCTCAGTCAAGGATTCCTATGGGTAAATTTTCAAACATCGTTTCTTGGTGTGTAAATGAGCAATTGCTGAGAAATAATTGTTATTTTCTTTTACAATCTTGACCATTAACCCTTTAATACTCATATCATCCAAAACGGCTTCTGCAGTGATCTTGAGAAATGTCCATTTGCAGATCAAGAGAAGACTATTTTTGAAAATTTATCAATGGAATGACTGGCTCGATAATCGAGCCAGTCAATCCAGTGATAAGGTTTCAAAAATTGTCCTCTTGCTCTGCAGATGGACATTTTTTGAGAAAATTTAAATTTTCTTGAACAAATTCGAGGGGTAAAGGGTTAATAAGATTAACAATTATAGCTGCAATGTTCTCTTCTGCAAAAAACGAAAATCTTTTGTAAATTTGTTTTCAGTTTTCCGCATGTTGGTCAGAATCTCTGGTTCATGTATGACGAAGTGAGTGAGTTTAATGCCCTGCTGGAGAGTCTCCATATCCAAGGGATCCGTGAAAGTATGCTGAAACGCGATCTTGAAAAGAGATACAAAGAGGTTACAAAGGCCATTGATCTAATTCAGAAGTAAGTCCTGTATGTAATACTTCCTTTGTTTGACCCGTTAGTCCTTGACTAGTCAAAGTTGGTACGAATAGCAAAAGATGTGCTTATTGAACATGTTGAATGGCCATTTGGAGGCCAAGAGAAAACTATATTTAGCTCACTTGTGATCTACGGCATCATATAGTGTATTCAGAATTTTGATTGTTCAATTTTTTTGGGCGTGAACGTCTTAGATTTTGTGATAAATTTACCGTAAATTGTCAGTATGCTACTCCTCATTAACCGCTTGGCAGATTTGAACCTAATTTGGCTGGAAGGACCCTATGTGGGTATGCTTCAGAGCTTGTTCGCCAAATTTTGATTCTTTGATATTTTGGGAGAAAGAGATATAAGAAATTTACCGGAAATTGTCAAAATGCTACCTCTCATTAACCACTTGGCAGATTTCAACCTACATTGGTGGGAAGGAGTTTATAGTGGTAGGTTCCAGAACTTCTATTCAGAATTCTGGTTGGTCGATTTTTTGTGGTAATCGCTTTGGATACGCGAAGAATAATGAATCATGAGTCTGCATATCAGGTACTTGTAATTATCAGATTTGAAATCTGGTTAGTTTCAATGCTGTGTGTATAGGCTAGTCTATGCGAGTGATCGAATATACGACTCCAACAGAGCTATACGAGTACAACCCTAACTGTTTAAGATGCTCGCAGACTGTGGTTAGGACTGTGTTTATCTCCTCATTTAGCGACATGACTGTCGATTCGAATTAATATATATTATTTGCCAGTCGAATGCATTAATATCGGAACAATCCAACTTGAAAATAATGCACTCCAATCGCAAATAACGGATTACTATGGCTATTACGAATGCTTACTTTAATGATTTAAAAAACCTGGTGTTTTCCATTCGCTAACAATAGTTGATTTCACTCTATATCAGGAAGCAGACTATTTGTTATATCTATTTTAAGTGTTGATTGAAGATAGAGATTGCATAAGGGAAAACAACTGATGCATGTCATTGTCTAGCATGTCTAGGGCAAATTAATACATCAAAAACATGGCCACCGTGGACAAATCAAATTGTAGCATGTTTTGGGGGCTATGAATTTTTTTTGTATGATGTGTTTTGAAGCCGGAAGTTTTTGGGGTGCTGATTTCAAATTTTCGACATGAAACTGTCGGATAAACGGTTTGGCAGCCATCTTGGAACATTTTCCCACCAAAGACCTATACTAAAGTAATTTAGGAAAGTGAAAATGTCTTCTCGAGAACCACTGGGCCGGTTTCAATTATATTTTTGCAGGATGCACCCGTAGTGCATAGAGATCCAAGTCTGTTCAAAAGAAGCCGATCCGGCAATTTGGCTGGCTGTCATCTTGGATTTTCGCTGATCTTTAGATACTTCGTTAAAAATCTTTCTCTGAAACCACCTAGGTGATCGATTCAAAACCCATGAAACTTCCTCGATGGCAATGGCTGGACCAAGTTTTTTCAAGAGATTTTGATTGACCAAATGCTTTGGTGGCCATCTTGAATCACGTAGTTGTTGGGAAGACTCTTCCCCAGATCCGCCAAATGGATCGGACCAAAATTTGGAAGATAGGATTAGGGACTAAGGGCCATTTAAGTTTGTTTAAAGGATGTACATTAAGAAACTTGGCCCCATCGGCCAATCAGAATTCAGTGTTAGGTGACCATATTTGGTTTTTTTATGCATTCTGAAGGTGAAATTGGTTTTATATGGTTTTTTGGGTATGGCGATTGTAAATTTGCCTCTCAAAATTGTCGGATAAATGAGATTGTGTCCATCTTCGATTTTCTTCCTGCCAAAAGCTCCCATAGTAAAGCAATGGGAAATTAAAAATGTCTTCACAAGAACCACTGAACCGATTTTAATCCAATTTGATACTCCTCTTCCTAGTTCTTGTTACATCGTTGGCCAAACCTTTGGCTTGTGAAGTATACCAGGACATATAAAGTGGCCAATTTAGGATGGTTATCTCTCAAAACTGTATTTCATATAACTTGTATTATATATTATGCATACAAGATTTTGTATGTTTACAATTTTAGGCCTCTTCCAGTTGAGGAAGAAGATGACGGGGATGAGGAAATGGTGGAAGGATTCAAAAAGGTAAATTCTGATATGAATTTAAAACTTTAACCCATTACGCCTTTCATAACAGAAATTTTTAAGCTAATTAAGTGACACAGTCAAATTAGTTTCAAAATATACAACTGTTTACGTGTATATAAATTTGTGTTTTAAAATTGAGCCACTGCTATTTAACGTGTTAGGAGAATGGAGGAATCCAGTTTTCGCTATGCCCCGCCAATCTCTAGATCGATCCCTGCACTCCCTGAATCTCAATTTTCAGAAAACTGCGTAAGCTGTTGAATATTTTGAAACTAATTTTATTGTCAAATTAGTTTCAAAATATTCAACAGAATGGTTATTAAATAGTAAAGACATACAATTCATACAACAGTGATTAGTCCGTTATCAGTTAAGAGTTATCTACGGCAGGCCAAGTTAGCTACGGCATTAATAACATAACTGATTATGACATCATCCTACACATCACGTAGTTGAATATGACGCCATTTTATTGACTGAAAAACGAGTCAAATGGATGTTCATTAAGACCACTGCAGAGGCCGTTTTTGGCCGACTTGACCATTAAAGTTGACCCTTTGAGTTAACCGTTTCATCAATGTTTCCTTGAAAATGTAGATTGTTTACGATGTAAAAAATTATTCTGTTAAATATTTTGAAATTATTAGCTCACCTGGCCTGAAAGGCCAAATGACCTTATGCCGTGGCGACCATCCGTCGTGTGTCCATCCGTTGTCCGTCCGTCCGTCCATCAGCTTTTCCTTTAAATGACTTCTCAAGGACCACTGGGCCGATTTCAATTATATTTGGCTGGAAGCATCCTTAGGACATAGGGATCCAAGTTTGTTCAAATGGAGCCAATCGGCCAATTTGGCCGGCGGCCATCTTGGATTTCGGCAGATTTTAGGAAACGTCTAAAAATCTTCTAAAACCACTTGAGGAATCGATTCAAAACTCATGAAACATCATCTAGGGAAAGAGGTAAGCCAAGTTCGTTCAAGAAGACTTGATTGACCAAATGATTCGGTGGCCATCTTGGATGACCTAGTTTTCCCAAAAACAACTTCTCCAGAACCGCTGAAGGGATCAGGCCGAAATTTGGGAGATATGATCAGGGACTAAGGGCCATTAAAGTTTGTTCAAGGGAAGTTAATCCGTCAAAAAACATGGTCGCTGTGGGCCAATTCAAAATGTAGCGTGTTGACGGCCATATTGGATTTTTTTATTTGATGGATTTTGAGGCCGAAATTGGTTCTATATATGGTTTTGGGTATTCTGAGCTCAAATTTGCCATTTTCGAAACTGTCAGATAAACCGTTTGGTGGTCATCTTGGATTATTTTCCCGCCAAAGGCACCCATACTAAAGCAATGGGAAATTTAAAATGTCTTCTTCTGGAGAACTACTAGGCCGATTTCAATTATATGTAGCCGGAACCATCCTTATGGCATAGGGATCCAAGTTTGTTCAAATAAAGCTGGTCGGCTAATTTGGCCGGTGGCCATCTTGGATTTCGGCCGATTTTAGGAAATGTCTAAAAATCTCCGAAATTGCTTGGGGAATCGATTCAAAACTTATGAAACCTCATCTAGGGAAAGACGTAAGCCAAGTTTGCTCAAGAGGACTCGATTGACAGAATGGTTCGGCGGCCATCTTGGATGACCTAGTTTTCCCAAAAATGACTACTCCAGAACCGCTAAAGGGATTAGGCCGAAATTTGGGAGATATGATCAGGGACTAAAGGCCATTAAACTTTGTTGAAGGGAAGTTGTTCCGTCCCAAAAAAAAAATGGCCGTTGTGGGCCAATCAAAATGTAGCCTGTTTGGTGGCCATATTGGATTTTTTTATTTGATGGATTTTGAGGCCAAAATTGGTTTGTGTATATGTTTTTGGGTATTCTGAGCTCAAATTTGCAATTTTCGAAATTGTCGGATAAACAGTTTGACGGCCATCTTGGATAATTTTCTTGTCAAAAGCTCCCATGCTAAAGCAATTCTCGAGAACAACTAGGACGATTTCAATTATGTTTGGCAGAAAGCATCTTTTAGGGCATAGGGATCCAAGTTTGTTCGAATGAACCCGATCGGCCAATTTGCCCGGCGACCATTTTTGATTTTGGCCGATTTTAGGAAATGTTTTTAAAAATCTCCGAAACCGCTTGAGAAATCTTCATCTAGGCCAAGAGGTAAGCCAAGTTTGTTCAAGAGGACTTGATTGACCAAATGGTTCGGTGACCATCTTGAATCACCTAGTTTTCCCGAAAACGACTCCTCCAGAACCGCTGAAGGGATCAGGCCAAAATTTGGGCCATCAAAATTTGTTCAAGGGAAGTTGATCCATCAAAAAAACATGGGCGCTGTGGCCCAACCAAAATGTAGTGTGTTTGGCGGCCATATTGCCTGTAGGCTTACTTGTGTTGCCATCAGGTGTCTGCTGAAAGGGTTAGTATGAATTATACCACTAAAATATTCCCAAATCACAGAATTACTGGTGAACTGAAGATGTGAGGTAATACCAATTTGTCTGCGTTACGTCTGTCACAGTGCTTTAAGAACCCCATAAAATCTTAGAGCAAACATATGATCCATATATATTTATATGAATTATTACTCAGGACAAGCCTCCACAAATTTAATGTCTGACATCTTCCCTTAGCCGTACTATTTTTTCCAAATATCAAATTAAAGTGTCCAAAGTGTACGTCCGTTACCACGGAACCCCCCACCCCCACCCCACCCCACTTGTTTCATTGTGATTCCTGTACCAGAAACTTCACTGATGTTTTCCTGCATATTGTCAGGAAGTGGTTGACCTGGAGCTGAAGATAAGAAATGGCGGCCTAGGTGGAGTGAACAACTTTGATAAATGGGACCAGAAAGTAACAGATGCTGATACACTTAGTAAGCTGGTGAGTAAGCATAGTAGCAGCGGAAATATTGTTCAGGCATTATTTCTCTCCCAAAATATGTAAGATATAGTATAAGTTTTAACCCTTTAATGACTAAGTTTGTTCAAAATATTAAAATATTTACTTATTGAATGTCCATTTGCAGGCCAAGAGAAGACTATTTTTGCAAATTTACCATTGGAATGACTGGCTCGATAGTCTTCGCTTGGCCTGCAAATGAAGACCACTATAGTGGCCCATCTTGGCCGGCTTCATCGTGAAAGGGTTAATGGTTGAATTTGGTCATTACAATTTCTGGGTTTCTCATTAAAAATGTCCATTTGCAGGCCAAGATTTTCAAAAATAGTCTTCTCTTGGCCTGCAAATGGGCCACTTCAGAGAAAAACTGTGGGTTTTGGCCTGTGTGACCGTTAAAGTGTTTTGTTACTAATGTAAATTTGTTCGTCTGAATCGCGCTCATTGTATAAAACTGAGGTTTAATGAGCTTTGAAAAACAATGGTTTTACAGGTTTTGGAAATTAAACCTTTACCCGTCAAATTTGGTCAAGAAATCTGTTTTCTTTATAAATAGAGAATGTCCATTTGCAGAGTAAGATTATGTTTTTAAAATTTATGTCTGGAATGACTGGCTCAGGTATCGAGCCAGTCAATCTAGTGGTAAATTTTGAAAAATAGCCTGTTGATTTACAAATTGATCATTCTCAAAACGACTGCAAAAGTAGTTTTTGGGTGGCTTGAGTGTTAAAGGTCTAGTGACGAAGCCGGCCAGAAACAACTTTTGCAGCCTTCTTGGGAAATGTCAAATTGCAGGCCAAAAGCCTTCTATTGTTGAATATTTACTATAACGGCCGGCTCGATAACCGATCCAGTAATTCCAATGGTAAATTCTTTAAAAACTGACTTTTAATTTATCGATACTGACTAAATATAAATTTATATTTTTGATCAACCTTCACCATTTAATGGGTAAATTTGCTCAAGAAAATCAAAATATTTACTTATTAAATCATAAATGTCCATTTGCAGAAAATCTACCCCTGGAATGACTGGCTCCTCGGATATCGAGCCAGTCATTCCAATGGTAAATTTTCAAAAATAGTCTTCTTGGCCTGCAAATGGATGCCCCTGAAAACCACTGCATCGGCCGGTTTCATCATGAAAGGTTTAAATCATTAACTCATTCCTGACCACAATGAATAGAAGGACCGATTTTATCTATGGCCCATCCCTTTCTATCTGTGCTCCGCCTACTTCTTTACAATCGATATAGAACTTTGAAATATGAGCTCCCTGAATCTAAATTTCAAGGTAACTGTATAGGTGACAGACTTTCGAGTATAATGATGGAGCTATGTGATTGTGACATTAGCTAATATATCCGATACTTGAGTGACAGCGCCCAGTAAAATTAGTTAAAAAATATAATTACCTTTTGAGAATTGAGGTTTCTAATCAATTCCAACATGGGTAATGAATGCCTTTTTATACCCCACCAAAAAGTTGAGAGGCGAGTGGAGGGGGGGGGGGGGGGTTTGGGGGCCAGTATTAAGGGATTGATGATAACTCATACCATTATCGTCCATCGCTTTTAAATCGTAGGGTGGTTGGACTAGGTGTGGGGAAGTAATCTATCAAAATTGACGATGATCCGAAATCTAAGATGGTTGACAGCCATCTTGAAAATTGGTTTCAGGACGATACAGTTGGTTCTGTCACCGTTTATCGGATCGCTATGAAACTTCATAGGGTTTTTGGACTAGTTCTGGAGAAGAAAGCTATCAAAATTAACGCTTATCTGAAATCAAAATGCCCACCGGCCAAGGGTGGCCATCTTGAAAATTGGTTTCTGGGTGATAATTCCATTACCATATATCGGATGGGCTTGACACTTCATGGGTTTGTTGGACTAGGTCTGTTGAAGAGACATCGAAATCGATGAAGATCCTAAATCCGAGATGGCCACCAACCACCGGTGGCCATCTTGAAAATTGGTTTCCGAATAATACCTCCATTTCCGTTTAGGGGATCACGTTGAAACTTCATAGGTGACTGTACTATGTCTGAGAAAGAAACAAATCGAAATTGTAGCTCATCCGAAATCTAATAGGGCCTCCAGCCATCTTGAAAATTGGTTTCCGAATAATACCTCCATTTCCGTTTAAGGGATCACGTTGAAACTTCATAGGTGACTGTACTATGTCTGAGAAAGAAACAAATCGAAATTGTAGCTCATCCGAAATCTAATATAGCCTCCAGCCATCTTGAAAATTGGTATCCTGACGACAACTCTGACGGTTTTGCGAATCGCTTTGAAACCTCATAGGATCAAGGTTTTTCTGATAGCTCTTAGTCATTGGTTTGTCATCATGGTGGGGTATTATGTGCCGCTTGCGGAGCTCTTTTTAAACTTTTTATGCACCTCTGCGATCGTAAGGCCATTTTCATGTGGTTATCTAGTTTCTTCTAACAATTCCTGGTCGTCACTATCGAAGATAGGTCTGTCACTTACACCTAAGCGATAACTGCTCACAATGCATTCTTCTGCATCTCTATTTCGCAGGGACTCCTAACGATTGAAATGCAGGATAATGTGTATGAGAAATTCTTGCAAGGTATTATGGGTAAGAAGAAACCGAAGAAAAAGCAGGCTGATTTATATGTAAAAGATGCTGAAGATGATGAGGAAAAAGGTTTGTATTGATTCTGTGTTTGACCTTAATATAACATCCACCTGTATTATGAAACACAAATTGGTGATGGTTTGACTCTCGTAGTCAAGCCGACCAATAATGGACCGTTCCATTTTTAGCCATGCCCCGCCCATCACTAGCTAAGCTCCACCCACACCACGCCGTGTTGGGATCGATCGATCCCCCAAATGCCCTAGCTATCAATTTCCTGAAAACTATACAGGGAAGCTGTTGAATATTTTGTAACTAATTTGACTGGATGCTGCCCAGTCAAATTAGTTTCAAAATATTCAACAGAATATTTATTAAATAGTAAAAGCAAACAATTTGTACAACAACGTATAGACCGTCTTCAAATATGTATTCGTGACGTACTTATCGACGTCATTCATAACGTCATTCATTATGGTGTCATTGTACACATCACGCAGTTCATTATGACATCATATGATGAGTGGGTACTCTGGAAAGGGGAATTGCAATTTAGTTCCACATTAATATTCAGAAATGTCGAATTGCAGGCCAATGAAAGAGGATTTTTGAAAACCTACCACCAGAATGACTTCCTCAATAATCAAGACAGTCATTCCAGTGTCAAATTTTCAAAAACACTTCTATTCTCCTACAAATGTACACATTAACGAAGCAGAAATGAGATTTCTTTTCACCATGGCAGTATTAATGTCTATATTTAAATCAACTTGAGTTTCAGATCGATTCCAACTCACATACTAAATAGCGGTTAGTGAGCCTGGGGTTGTTTTGGGAACATAAGCTAGGTTTGGTGACAATCAATAAGAGCAATCAAAGATTGCAGACCCTTTCTACTTTCAATAATACTTACCAGATGTACTAATATGATAATGCCTATTATCTAGTCTAGCTCAAAATAAACAATTAAAAACTCTGCACTCTCCTGGTCCTGCCCATACTGTGTCCGGGAATTACCATAGCCCCAGGTACCGAGTCAATTCCCAATCACAGTCAGATTCTCTTATTTTGCTGACTTAACAAGTCGTATGTGTTCTTAAGCTCGAAATTTGTGCCAAATTTACGGATTTACGCGTGTTTTCGCTAATTCATTGCTGGCGTAATGGAAGGAAAGAGAAAGTCATCACAGGGGCAGGTTGTATCAATCTAGAATTTATACATTCGTGCCGTAATGACTGTTTTAAAATTTCTTAAATTGGCACATTTTTAAATGGTAGCCATTGTTGGAGTCGCTCCGGTACCCGTTAACTGTTTAATGTTATTTGGGTACTCGGTTAATTTCTCTTGCGACTCTGTTCCTTCCAAGATGGATGCGCCCGTAGCCAAGATGGCGCCGCCCATGTTTATCGTTATGTTTTGGCTTGGCGTGTCTATGCACTCATTTTGATGCCGATTTTTAGCTCTCGCTTGACTGTCGAAGTTGTTTGTAGCGATCAGCATTTATTTCTTGGCTTTATTAACGTTAGTTAATTACCAAGTCGTGTTTATAAAATTTCACTCTAAAAAGTTTCAAATATTTCCTGCCTAAAGGCTTGATTATCATTAATTTATGAGAAAGTTAATGTTTCTAAGTAATTCAATCTTACAATCAAGTCAATTGTGCGTATTGCTCGTCATCGTATGTCATGTGCAGCATTTTAATTCTTACTCTGTGTTCGCAGAAGACCAAAAACCAGGACACTGTGTCAAAAGTGTAACAGGTTCATGAAACGCAAGTTCGGTGGTCATCACTGTGTGGCTTGCGCAAGGTGCAAGGTTGGAAGCCCTTGTAATGTGTGCGCGAAGTGATCGTCGGAGTTGGTGGCAGAGTTCGATAGTGATCGACGTGGGTGTTTGGAGAGAATTGCGAGGGACAAGGCGGCCAAGCTGGATCAGGTGTCAGTAAAGGGTCTTAAAGAGCGTCTGAACGAGCGGATGGACTCGGCATTGGGCGTATGGGTGGCCCAGTTTGAGGCAATGTTTGAGTCTGCAGTCCATGATCCCGACAATGCAAGCTGGTGCAGGGCAACCCTTCGGTGGTCCGGCTAGTTGTGCGGAGGGATGAGCACCTGTCCTTCCTCCGACCTTGGCTCACGAGCCGACGGAGGAGGAAGATCTTCGGCATGAAGGACATTTCATTAACGGCAGAACCGAGTACGTCCCAGGGATCTCCCTCGGGTTTTGTACGGATCTGCCAGTCGGGTGGTGATGTCGACGTTCCGTCGGGCATCTTTCACCCGGAGTTCGCTCAACCCGCGTTGTCGTTGGAGCCGTGTTTTGCGGTTCCTAGCGGCATCCCGGCGGCGTTAGGTGCGGCTCCTCTCGGAGTTCCGTCATCTACCGTAGTGAAAGCGCCTGTAGTCCCGGCTCCTGGGCGGGAGCCGATGGACTGCGGTGAATCCGTGTCCGGCGATTCGCTGGATACTGGTGCCGTTAGTAGTCGGGCTATGGACGCGCTTCATGGTGGAAGAAGTGCGGGCCCTAGTTCTCGGCATGGGTTGTCGGTGGCTTTCTCATCCAAGGGTGAGAAGGAAAATGAGAACGGTAGTCCATTGATGGACGACTCCTCATTTTGCACCGAAGCTGAATGGGTGCAGGTCCTTGGCTGGATGTCCGACCGTCTCGGGTTGGCATCGAATCAGGAATCTCAGCGAGATCCGGCGATGGAACGGATGTCAGAGCGAGCGGCTAGCGCTCTGTCAAGTGGCTCTTCTGTCATGCCGACGCTCCCCTTGGACTCGCACACTTCTGACATGTTGGAAGTTGCGGCGTATCGGCTGGTTCAACCAGACTATTCGTTGCCCAAGACCCCGAAGGGGATAAGGAGTAGGGTCCGTTTTCCTGAGCAGGCCTACCATCAATATGCCCGGGTTCCACGGCTTTCCATCGGGGAGCGAGAGACATTGAATAGGCCGTTGGCTGGCAAATCGAAGGGTCATTCTCGTCCCTTGGTTTCCCAGGCCAATAAGGATCCTTTTAATGAGTTAACGCTCATTGAGGATGCGGTGAGGGCAGCCATGGCTGCACTCTCGCACGGATGTACCGTCCTGCCGGGTATGCTGACCTGCGCGGCGGAAGGTGGGAAAGTGCCAGAGGCTGCTCCCGGAGTTGTCCGGGACACCATGCGCTTATCCCAGGATTGCCTGGCCAGGGTGATCACCAGATCATTGGCGGAGCGCAGGAGAATGGTTCTCGATTGTGTAGAGCCAGGACCTGAGATGAGGGCTGCATTATCTTCTGCGCCTTTCATTGGTCCAGGCTTGTTCGGCGGCTCGGCACGGCAAGTCTTATCCCAAGTCGCTTCAATGGTCGCGGAGCAGGAAGTAGTCGGCAAGTCGTGGAAGTCGACTAAGGGGACACAGCCGCAGCAGTCCTACAAGCAGCATCGGCAGGAGCAACAGAGGCAGCGCCAGAGATCGCCCTTCTGGCTGTGATGCCCATCGGGCATCCGGATCGCAGGGACCTGGCCGTTCGTCCTCATACAGGTCCTCTAATAAGAGGCCGTATGAGGAGGACAGGAAGGGTGGTGGTTCGGGTCGCGGCGGTTATCGTAAGGATAGCCGTGGCGGCAGTCCCGGACCATCATACTCCAAGAAACCGCGGGGCAGCCGTGGAGGTCGGTCCTGACGGGTTTCCGGCGGGATCAGGTCCGGTGACGTCAGGAACGAATGGAGTCGAGAATCTTCACCCAAGCAATTTAGCATCTTATCGTGCAATATCGACCGCCAGCTGTGTGCAGATTCCTACCGTCAGAGGCAGACTTCAACTGTTCTCAAGCCAATTGGAACGGGTCGTGCGAGATTGTTTAGTCTGTCAGTGGTTAAGAAATGGCTACGAACCGGACTGGCTCATCCATCAATCGTTAGTTCCGTTAACATCGACTCCAGTGTGGACTCCTGTTCCAAGGGAATCCGATCGTCTAGATGCCATTTGCTCAGAAATCGAAGATCTTCAGCGGAAGAACGCGATTCATCTAGTCTGCAATCAGATCAGTCCTCCCTAGGCTTCTATTCGATGATGTGCCTCGTTCCAAAACGTACCGGAGGTTGGAGACCAATTCTCAATCTCAAACCGTTGAACAAATTTATTCTTTCTCCAAAGTTTCAGATGGAGACTGTAGCAGCGGTGATGGCAGGGCTGAGAAAATGCATGTGGGCAGTGTCGATAGATATGAAGGATGCATATTTTCATATTCCAATGTCAATTCCTTTTCAGAAACACCTTCGCTTTGCATTCCAAGACAATGTTTGGGAATTCAATGCGCTTCCGTTCGGCCTGGCCACAGCACCGAGGGGCTTCACCAAAGTGGTTCTCGCCATGACTTCTTATCTTCGCAGGAGAAACATAGCTGTTCATACTTACATAGACGACTGGCTGCTGAAGGCGGGTAATCCAGTCACTCTGCGCAACAAGGACCTAGGATGGATTGTGAATCTAGAGAAATCAGAATTGACTCCATCCCTGGAGTTTGTTTATCTGGGAATATGTTTCAACCTCAGGGACAGCGTAGCTTTTCCGGCGGAGAGCAGAGTCAAGCGTTTGATTGCAGTACGGGAATCAGTTTCTCTAGGAGCCTTTCTGACGGCGCGCCAATTTCTTAGGATACTGGGTTTACTAGTGTCTCTGGAGAATGTGGTTCCTTATGCGACACTCAGGTGCAGGCCGATTCAGATGTATCTAATGTCATTCTGGTCTCAGAGAACGGATCCGTTATCTCTGAAAATCCCAGTAAAAGAACCATTGATATTCCACCTTCGGTGGTGGTTATCAGAACAGAATCTCCTGCGAGGTGTTCCTCTACAACCTCCTCAACCGCAGATGTCCATCTTCACAGATGCATCAACGACGGGTTGGGGAGCGGTATTGGATGATCAGTCAGTGTCACGAGAATGGGATCGGACCAATGCGCAGAAACATATCAATGTTCTCGAATTATTAGCGGTGGCATTAGCACTTCGAAAATTCGACAACTTAATCCGAGACAAGATTGTCCTAGTAAGGACAGACTGGTGTGTTATTTGAACCGCCAAGGCGGGACGAGATCACCGGAGTTGTGTATGATGATTTGGAACCTTCTGCTATGGTGCCAAGAGAGGAATGTTATTCTTCTGGCAGCACACATTCCAGGAAGATTGAACATCTTAGCAGATGCTCTCAGTCGAAGGACGGTTTGTCGTCTGATGGAATGGCAGCTCAACCAATCGGTAGCGGAGGTTCTATTCAAACATTGGGGCAAGCCAAATGTGGACCTGTTTGCGATAAAACAGAACGCAAAGATGCTCACATATGTGTCATCGATCCCGGACCCGCTAGCTTTAGCAGTAGACGCACTGGCGATAAGTTGAAAGGGAATGTACGCGTATGCGTATCCTCCAACGATTCTCATCCCAAAAGTTCTGGCAAAGATAAGAGAGGGTGCCAAGTGCTACTGATCGCCCCTCATTGGCCAGGCCGATCATGGTTTACGGATCTGCTGGACCTTCTGGTCTGCAATCCAATCCCTCTTCCAGACAGAAGAGATATAATCTCTCAGAACAGGTCTGTACTTCCACGACAGACCGGAAATGTTCAAATTGACTGCATGGATGTTATCAAGCAGCGTGCAATTAAGGGTGGCTTTTCTGAGCAAGCAGCAAAGTTTGTTGCTTCAGCCAGAAGAGGGTCAACCACAAGAACATATAATTATGGAATCAACAAATTTGCAGAGTGGTATAAGGGAAGAGATATCGATCCCTTTTCTGCATCTGTTCAACAGATTTTATCTGTCATTTATATGAAGTTGACAAACTTGTACGTTCAACCCTAGCAGCATATAAGTATGCATTAGCTTCAGTCATTCCCAGTCTGGCCATTGAAGGAGTGGAGAATGACACTTTAAATGAAGTTATTAAAGGAATGAGCAATCTGTGACCTAGACAGCCAATTCCTATCCCAGCATGGAATCTATCTCTTGTTCTACAGGTTTTAGGGCATGCGTCCTTTGAACCGATTAGATCTATAGATATTAAACTGTTAACTATTAAATCAGTTTTCTTGGTTGCAGCAGCGTCGGCGAGAAGGAGAAGCGAAATACATGCGCTTTCTGCCGAACAAGACCGTTTTGTCATCACGGGTGAAGGTTTGAGACTACTTCCACATCTTTGTTTCCTGGCAAAGAATCAGTCACTTAAATATCCAAGACAGCCAATCAATTTCCCAAGTTTAATCAGACATGACCCAAGCTCTTCTGCTTGGTGTCCTGTCAGATGTCTGAAAATGTATAAGAAACGTACTGAGGAGTACGAAATCTCTGTGGTTATGTCTCAAAGCTCCTCATTTGCACGCCTCGAAAGATACCATTTCTCCTTGGGTGGTCGATGCTATTCAGATCTCGCACAAAATCACTACAGGAAAGCAGATTGATCGTGCGAATGCCCATCAGGTCCGAGCACTAGCAGCAGCATCGGCCCTTTATAAGGGTGTCTCATTAGAGGAGGTGATGTCTGTAGCACAATGGCATGCCGAGTCGTCATTCACTGATTTCTACCTTCGCGACATCTCCAGCGCACTTAATCCGGTAGCTGTCGCCAATTTATCGAATCTGAACTAAAGCCACATCCGACCACTATTTCGCACACATGACAAGTTTCTTCCACTTGCACTGAACAATGGCCATGCACATGACCCGAGAACGACCGTGGATTAGGCTGAGCTCCTGTGATGAACAATAAAGACCAAGCACTCAAAAATGGTGAGTGTTTGCCTTAATTAAGTGACTAATTTTGAGTTTACTTATAGTCGAAATACCAGACTATCTAAGTAAATAGTCTGGCCAAGAACATCTTATTCTTTTAAACAGACATTAGACTCATTCCAATTTGAAAATCTAATCGATATACTGATAGTTTTTTCAAAATTAGAGGTTGTAGTAGCTTCTTTGCACTCTACTGGACTGCCCTAGCTGAGACTTGGAGCTGACACGCGTCTGGTGGGTGTTGCTTCCCCTTTTTGACAGCCCTCTGGAATTTGTGCGGACAAATGATGGAGGGGGGGGGAGCGCGGTCTAGACCATGGAAGTTTAGCACTCTATGAGTCAGATGGCAGAACCCAAGCGTATGCCAGGGTTCTAGTCTCTTCACAACCTTCTCTGTCGGATGGTAGATGAGTGCTGGTTCGTGCCTTACCTCCCACCGGTATTTCTTGGCTGTTGAAATCCGGAGTTTATCATAATAGTACATCTGCTAAGTATTATTCGAAGTAGAATAAAAAAAGCATCCGCTTTTGTTTCTACGAGAATTCTTAATACTTACCAGATGTACTATGGCCCTCGCTCAGCCGCCCCGCTGAGGTGAGGCTGAGCTGCTTTCGCTGTTTATCAATGCAAATATAAGACGAATCTGACTGTGATTGGGAATTGACTCGGTACCTGGGGCTATGGTAATTCCCGGACACAGTATGGGCAGGACCATTATCATAATAGTACATCTGGTAAGTATTAAGAATTCTCGTAGAAACAAAAGCGGAGTCGAAGTAGAATAAAAAAAGCATCCGCTTTTGTTTCTACGAGAATTCTTAATACTTACCAGATGTACTATGGCCCTCGCTCAGCCGCCCCGCTGAGGTGAGGCTGAGCTGCTTTCGCTGTTTATCAATGCAAATATAAGACGAATCTGACTGTGATTGGGAATTGACTCGGTACCTGGGGCTATGGTAATTCCCGGACACAGTATGGGCAGGACCATTATCATAATAGTACATCTGGTAAGTATTAAGAATTCTCGTAGAAACAAAAGCGGATGCTTTTTTGAATCCCTCAGATTTTCTGATTTTATTTCTATTTTCCGGATTTCGTTCAATCATGTCTAAAGTTGTGGAATGTTAGAGTATGGGCACACTCATTCTTGTGTTAAAATTTGAACAAAAGCTGCCAAAACAATTTCCAAGATATCCTTATATCCAGACCGTGACCTGATCCAGATCTGAGTTCTTTTAGCAGGATCACAGAATCAGGAAATCTTGCACGCCAAGTTCCTTCTTTGTATTCTAATTTGAGCCAAATCCAATCAGCAGGTTTTTTAGTCACAGCTCGGGACACATGCACGCACGCACACATACGATCACAATACGGGGCGAGGGTAAAAATATTTATGCCTATCTATGCATAATTCTTTTAGAGGAGATCCCGGAACCTCCTGGCATTCAGATATGGAAGGATGCGGTTAAAAGTTGCCCAACATTCTCACGCTTACACGTGCTCCTAGGAATGTTGGAAGCATGTATAAAGTGGGAGAAATCGGCCGAGAATGCAGTGAGTATTATCACAAGTATATCATGCCTCAGTAAACTGTTACTCTAAAAACTAAAACTCTTTAACCCTCGAATTTGTTCAAGAAAATTTCAATTATCTCATAGAAAATGTCTATTTACAGACCAAGAGAAGACACCGGAATGATGGCGCGATAACCGAGTCAGTCATTCCGCTGGTAAAATTGTCAAAAATGGTCTTTCTGTCGGCAAATGACATTTCTCAAGATCACTGCAAACGCCGTTTTTGGCTGATATGAGTGTTAAAGGGTTAATTATATCATTTGCTAACAATAACGCATGTTTAACCCTTTAATGGCCAAAACTCGTCTTAAGAAATGTCCATTTAGAGGCCAAGAGAACAGTATTTCAGTGGTAAATTTTCAAAAATACTCTTGGCCATAAAACGGACATTCAAAAGGCAAATATTTGGATTTTCTTGACCAAATGAACAATAAAATGGTTAAACATTTAATTGTCAAGCATGCCGACTGTCTTCTCTAGCATATCTAGTAAGCTATAGAAATGGCACTTTACACAGGTCCGAAAATTGTAGAAAATTTATGACTGGCTCGTGGCTCGATAACCGAGCCGCTCATTCCAATAATAAGCTTTCAAAAATATGTTTTGCTTGGTCTGCTAAAAAGTAAACGAAAGTTATACAATGGCGGAGAATGGTGACCATTAATTGGCTAAGCTATGTGCTAAGGACTAATTGTTCATTTACTTAGGCCGTGTTCTCACTAGAAAATTAATCAGGAATAATGCCATACTGAAGCATGACGTTATTCCTGATTAAGTCTCTAGTGAGAACACGGCCTAAGATATATTAAATGTTTTCCTACCGCAATTTCAGTAAAAACGTTTGTCGCGTAACATTAATTAAACACCATTTATAGTTATGTGTAGCATAGATTAATATCTACATTCTATTTGTTTTCAGAAATGCAAAATCTGTCGTAAAAAGGGAGATGATTCTAAAGTGCTATTGTGTGATGATTGTAATATGGCGTTTCATATGTATTGTCTGCGGCCAGCATTGGCTCGAGTACCACCTGGAGAGTGGTTCTGCCCTGCCTGTATTGTAAGTAGAAGCCTAAAGTGGGCATCAAACTCAATATATTACTCAAGTGTACGATGCCATGTTCAAATCTACCACATGTTAGCTGATATCACAATCAAAATGACGTCGCTGTGTCGCGAAAATCAAAAGATCTGTCACGAAAGTGTGTGAATTGTATGTCTTTGATGAATTTGTAATTTAGTAAAAATGCTGTTGAATAGTTTAAAGACTGAAATTAATTTGCCATAGGCAGCAACAGCCCCCGCCCCCCCCCCAGTCAAATTAGATTCAAAATATTCAACGTTGCCGGTGTAGTTACCTTGAAACTTAGATTCTTGGAATTAATTTTTCAAAACAATCCCAATAGGCAATACACATACAAGGTCGGCGGAATGTAGCTTCTGTTGGACATTCACTTTAGCAAAGCAGTTGAACTTCTTGACCATTTAGTAATGTAATCTATTCACAGCCACCCTGACACCGAGGGCCAAGGGAATTTATGTCTGCCATCCATCATTCCGTCCTATCCGTCGCCTGCTTATAGACTTTGCCGCATCCGAGTCAAAACTATTAATCTGAACTGAGATTTGAATTACACTACTGGCCTGGTTGGCTACGATGTAATTACTACCAAAATTTCCCATGCTGCCTTTAACCTTTGAAATTTCAGCGTCTCAATTTCAAGACCGCTATGCAGGAAAGCTATTGAATATTTTGAAACTAATTTGACTGGAAGTTGTTTCTGCTTACAAGCTATTGTTCCTATAGGCAACAACAGCTCCCTGTCAAATTAGTTACGAAATATCCAACAGAATGTTCCCTGTACAGTAAAGAATTTGTTCTTTCTGGTCTTTGAGGGTTATTGACGTGTTAAAAGACCGACCCTGAGCTGACGAAATTATTCACACCAAACATTGTTAAAAGCACTGTGATATAGAACTTTCGCTTCTTCTCTTGTTTATATATATCTATGTTATTACCATCGCCTCATAAGGGGAAGCGAGTATTGCATTCTAGCCTATGTATGTCTGTGTTTCTGCCTGTTTGTTTGTCTGCCTATCTATATATCTGGGGATATATTTTTAAAACTTTTGGTCTGGTTTGGCTAAGATTTTAACACAAAGGAACTTAGTGTAACTAGGGTTTACAGATTTTAGCCATGGCTCTGATAACAAAATTTTGCATTGGATCAGATTCTGGATCTATGGATATCCCTACCTTGTCCGATTTGGCTCAAGCGATGCACTAGGATTACACAACTTTGGGCGTGGTCTGAAAAAATCTGAAGAAACTTTACAATGTGACAAAAGTGTGAATGTTGTGGTGGCGGGAGGGGTGTGAGGGTCCACAATCTCTGATTGTTCTTGTTTTGTGTTTTTGCAGCCAGAGTCACGGCGGAGATCTCGAGCATGTACCAGGCCTGGTGTGTACGACACTGATTCTGTAAGTCACACATGTAACTGGCTTATCCCATAAAAAAAAATCGAGTACAAATATTCTGCACAGTTTTCATTCGAAGATTTATACAAATGTAGCCCGTGGACACTACCCAATGCCCTTCCAAAATAGTGCAGAAAGATATGAAGGTTACGGCGAACACCTAGTATGTTATCGCTAAAATCCTAGATGATTTTTCAGATTACGCCAACAATCAAGCTGTTGAATATTTTGCAACTACTTAATAGCTGTTGTAGCCTAATTCACCTTTCCAGAGTATCCATCATCATCTGATGTCATATGACGACATAATCAGCTAAGCGGCGTGTAGGATGATGTCATATGACGACATAATCAGCTAAGCGGCGTGTAGGATGATGTCATAATCATTACCTCATAAATGATTCTATTAGGCCTGTCTTTAACTCTTAATATGTCTCTACTATTTAATAAGGCAGCAACAGCACCCAGTCAAATTAGTTTCAAAATATTCAACAGCTTACCTGTATAGTTTTCTGGAAATTGATAGTCAAGGAATTCAGAGATCGATGGATCCCAACATGAGTGAGGTGTGGGCGGAGCTTAGCTAGAGATGGGTGGGGCATAGCTAAAACAGGAAAGATCAATTCAACAAGGTGTAAATGTATATAATTTGTCATATCTAATGTGTGGGTGATATATATATGGCTAAATAGGACCACGTTTGGACAAACACTAAGGGATCCTTTCAAAATTACAGGCAACTGATCCATAATGACCATTGCTTAAGTGACAGAAAAATATGTCATTGTCAAATATTTCGTTGTTGTCAGATTACGTGGAGCGGTATCTTTTGACTGCATAATTGTGATGTGAATACTGATTAGTAGAAAAGAATATTACCAGCCAATAATGCTCAACACATCACCCGATGGTAGTCAATATTGCTTAGGTTTTGCATATACCTCTAATACGGCTAAAGTATCAGGCCTATAGTAATATAGTTTTGTTTTTGCATCTGCGCGTGTGTGCGTGTATGACTGGACAAAGTCCCTGTGCTGTAATTAGAGAACAGAATGATGAAGGCATTGGTGTATTAATATACTCCAATGCCGTTATCATTCTGTTCTCTAATTACAGCACAGGGACTTTGTCCAGTCATACACGCACGCACGCGCACACACACACTTGTAATGTTAGTGTAGTAGTTTATAGCCTTCTGCACATGACCAAGCTAGACCTAGGTCAATTCCACCGTGACTTACGGGACATTTCCATGATTTTTACAAACTTATAAGCAGTACTACCAGGAAATAATGCAGAATAGAATTATACAAATAATCTAATCTGATAGGATAGACCAAAGTCTGTCTAAATATGAATGACAACTGGATTTATCTGTTACTATTTACCCTGGAGAAGCTTATGAAAGCTGTCGTGACTTACGGGACATTTGTGGACCACCGTTTTATACCTAGTCCAGTTAGAAGCGCAAAGCTATCTCAGTAAGACAGATAGCCATCTTGTGTTTATACTGTTATTAGAGGATTGGTTTGGCTATCAGAAAATACTATAGAGTGTGTACCATCTGCTTTCGCCATGGAGTAGCAATTATGTATTGACTGTGACTTACGGGACATTGAAACGTGACTTACGGGACACTATCTCAAACACATTTGTAAGGAGCTCTGCTTTGCAAGTTAAGTCTCCTACTACCTTTAATATACTAAAATATCATAGAAAACCCTTAGAACTGCAATAATATTTCTTTTCAACCAACATAATAATGTATTTTAAGAAATTACAGAACAGCTGAAGAGCTAAAGCATTTTTAACAAATTAATTTTCACTTAGTGTATAATACATTTTGTCTCGCTATAGATATTACTATAAAACAGTTTCATGGTAAGCACTACAAACAATATGCATGAAATCATGGATACATATGACAAGATATAATGATGTGTACATTATTCTTCCAAATGTGACTTACGGGACAGATTATGTTATTTTATACATTCCCCTAGCATTAATGAGAACCCGGCTCAGTTTTCATTCGAGATTTAATTTCATGTGCATGATACCAAACCGTGTCCTTTTCAGCTTCAAACATAAACGATTTCCCAGAGCTAGATAATTTGAGACATCTAATTTGATAGAGCTTTTCTCTTTTATCAAGGATTAACCCATAGTCACTGTCTGAATCATAATCAACAACCACCCATTGTCCGCAGTCATACTCATCCTCGGGAGTGGGTTCTACATGTTCATTGTCAATTACAGAATCATTGTTAGTATGTGTGGCTCCAGTATCAAAGCAAAATGATGTCCTTTCTGATGGAGTTACATCCTAGAATTATCCTTTTAATGGCCAAGCTGGCCAAAACTTGACTGCAGTGGTCTTGAGCCATATTCATATAGTACCGAAACAGTCATTCTAGTGATAAATTTTCAAACCATATATTCAATAATCAAAAATTTGATTTTTTTTGACCAACTTCTTTTAATCTTTGGTCATTAACCATTGAAAAATTATAGAATTATAGAAAAAAAAGTATTTTTTAAATTTTATCACTGAAATGACCGGCTCGATAACTGAGCCAGTCATTACATTGGTAAATTTTCTAAAATTATCTCTTGGCCGGCAAATGAACATTTAATAATTACAAATTCTGTGTTTTGTAGGATGCAGATTCAGACGGTAATGCAATGATTCAGCATAATGAGACGTGTAGTGTGTGTGACGGAGATGAAGGTCTCGTATACTGCTCAGATTGTCCAAATGCATTTCATACAGAGTGTCACGATCCTCCATTGAGACATCCACCCAGGTCAGAGCCACGATACAATTGTCATTCCATCAGATGTCTATGCAAAAATGCATTTAAGTTTATTTGAGCAATTTATATATTTTTTTAAGGAAAAAATATGATGACATTTTTTGCTCAACTGCGATTTAGTCATTGCTACACCTTCCCCCACTTCTAGCATTGCCTTCATGCTTACATCTGTTCATCATTAACATTAACCTTTAAATTTCTAAACTTAAATGTCAATTTTCTCAAAGATTATTTTTGAAAATTTAATTACTGAGCCAGCCATTGCAGTGATAAATTTTCAAAATTAGTCATCTTGGTGTACAAACGGACATTTCTCAAGACCACTAACAGTGTTGTAACTCACCACATGCCCTCATGCAAATGCATATGAAAATGGCCAAGGGCATGCGTGTCTTATCAGTCACTGGCCCCCATATGCATGCTACTTTTTATGTTAAAAAATAGCAAAATAATTATAATTTCACTGTCACTCCCGAAGCCGTTTTGGGTTAACCCTTTAACACTAATATCAGCCAAAAATGGCTTCTGCAGTGGTCTTGAGAAATGTCCATTTGCAGATCAAGAGACTATTTTTGAAAATTTATCACTGGAATGACTGGCTCGATAACCGAGCCAGTCATTCCAGTGGTAAATTTTCAAAAATAGTCTTCTCTTGGTCTGCATATGGACATTTTCGGTGAGAAAATTTAAATTTTCTTGAAGAAATTCAAGTGTTAAAAAGGATGAAATGTTTTGTTATTTAGCAAACCTGGGGACAGTTTCATGAAAGCGGTTATATAAGTTACGCCCTGTATAACTAATGCCTTTTACAATTTTGTGTACAATTTCTATTATGTATACTATGTAGCCCTTAAATGGTCTAGTGGACAAAATCTGTGTGTGTGTGCATGTGTGTGTGTGATAATTTACTGTACATGCTGCTATATTCGTCATTGCTTCTTTCTGGCAGGGGTCAATGGATATGCTGTGAATGTAAAACTGGAGTACGTTTAAAATCTCGGAAACGTGGACCCGCTAAGCGACAGACCAAGCAACGAGCCGTTAGAGGTGCGTCACACAAGTGTTTCTGTAGGTTATTATACGCCTTTGTTAAAGACAGGATGGATGCTATAGGATGTAATGGACCTTTGCACTGTATCCACCCACCATATGATGTCATAATCAACTGTGACGTGTAGAATAATATCGCAATCAATGACATAGACGTAGATAAATACGTCCAGAACGCATAGTTGAAGACGGACTATGCGTTGTATGAATTGTATGTTTTTACTATTCATTAAAAATCTGGTTGAAAATTTTGAAACTAATTTGACTGGGTGCTGTTGCTGCCATTGGTAGCAACCGCACCCAGTCAAATTAGGTACAAAATAATTGACAGCTTACCTGTATAGATTTCAGGAAATTGATAAGTCAGGGTATTCAGGGATCGATCAAACCCAACACGTGGCAGTGTGGGTGGAGCTTAGCTATAGGTGGGTGGGGCATAGTTAAAACCGGAAAGGTCTATTCGTCATCAGTCAGCCCTAACTAGACAATAGAGGATTCCAGTTTCCCAATCAGTCATATGTCATAATCAACTACGTAATATGTAGGATGATGTCATAATTATGTCATAAATGACATAGCTAAGTTCGCCACGATCGCTTAATTAAGTGGTCGTGATGAACTTAGCTATGCCATTTATAATGTAATTGATTGTGACATTTAATTCAATCATGTTTTATTTCAACATATCATTACTTCATTGTTCAATGCATGGTTGAATTAAATGTCATAATTAATTGCGTCATGATGCTAAGTTCGTCACGGCCGCTTAGTTGATGACGGACTAAGCATTGTTGTACGGATTGTATGTCTTCATCCCCACTTTTTCAAAAACTTCGGGAATATTGTAATCGCCTGCATCCGCCTGTCCTGTCCGTCACACTAACTCCTCCCAAACCGTTGGGTGGAATTGAACCAAATTTGGTGTGTGGGTTACCCATAGGAATGCGCTTTGTAAGACAACATTTAGATTAGGCTCCACCTTCAAGGGGGCGTGGCAGGGGTCAACGGGTAAGATTTATTGTCCGTCTGAGCGTCACGCTAACTCATCCCAAACTTTTGAGTGGAATTCAACCAAATTTGCTAAGTAGGTTACACATAGGAATGCAATTTGAAAGACGATATTTAGATTGGACTCCGCCGCCAAAGGGGCATGGCAGGGGTCAAAAGGTCAACTTGATTGTGTGTCTGTCCATCATGCTACCTCGCAAACTGTTGGGTGGAATTCAACCAAATTTGGTAAGTAGGTTACCCATAGGAATGCGCTTTGCAAGACAAGATATAGACTAGGCTCCACCCTCAAGGTGGCGTGGCAGGGGTCAACTCCTCTGACACTTGGACGGAATTCAACCAAATTTGGTATGTGAGTTACCCATATGATCGCGGAGTGCAAAATGATATTTACATTTGACTCCGCCCCCGGGGTTTTGTTGTGGGGTGTATCAAAAGTTCAAAGCGGTGAACGTGGGGATTTGCGATGACGCATCATCGACTGATCAATCTAGTTTACTATTAATATACATGTTGAGTATTGTGAAACTAATTTAACTAGGCACTGTTGACATCATGAGTCCGCTAATGGTCAAAATGGCTTCTGCGGAGGTCTTGAGGAATGTCCATTTGCAGGCAAAAAGAAAGTTAGTTTTGAAAGGTTATCACTAGAATGAATATCGGGATAACTGGTCATTGTGAAAAAATAATCAAGTGCTATGGAAACAAGGGCCATGTGTCGCTCACCTGTTGCATTGCCATTTCATGTAGAAAGGTCATGTTCTACATTTAGAGCCCTGGTCAGAAATTCAGTTAGCGGTTCTTATCAGAAACAGAAATTTAAGTTCTAAAAATACAAATTGTGGCTGGGTATTTCTAACGAGAATTTGGATTAGTCAGTTTATGTTTACTGACCATCTTGGATATCAAGAAATGCCCATGAAATAGATGGTCAGTAAACATAAATTGACCAGTCGAAATTCTCATTAAAGATGTTGAAGCCCAAGATTCGTTCAATAACCAAGCCTGCTATTTCCGTCAAATTTTTACAAATAGTCTGCAAATAGACACTGCGAAATCAATGGTCACGTAAATGATGAACGGCATACAAGAATCTGTTCCTGACCAAGCTGGGCAATATTGGCTTTTAGATGACAATAACGATATCTAGGAAAATATCGCGATATCACGATATATCGTCTATGCGATTGAGGATGAGGTGTATTTTAACTTGTCATAATTGCCACGAAAACACAACCCTCACGGTAGTCACGGCTCATACCACAAATAGATCATCTACAACAATACTGATGGGCAGTAGCATGGATTAAATTGATCTGATTCCCACATGAATATTAACCAAGCATAAACTTTGTATTTTATGCCGTTCTCACCATTTTATTCAACTTTTTAAGAAATCTTTTGTAAAACCGACATTCACCATTTGCAAAAGGGAAATCCTAAAGCTTAAATCTGATTGGCTAAAACCGAATTAGGTCTACAATGACGTTCGACTAGCCAAATATAGTTAACTAGAGATGATTATTTTACAGCCGAACACACCATTTTCGGCTGGCAAATAATCAGTTACAGTTATTTACAGTTTGCCAGTTGAGCACGCTCTAGATCTGCATTTCCAGTAAATCTGGCTGTCTTATTGGTTAAGATTAACTTTGACAGCTATGTACTGCAGGATACGGCCAGTTATAGAACAGGCTAGTAATTGCGTTCGTAATTTTCTAGCTTTTACCGGGAATTTACCTTTTATTCCATCCCCACCCAAGGCCAATTAAAACTTGTCCATGCTTTGACATCAATGTGGTCCCTCGCGGGGGGGCGGGGGGGGGGCTTGCGTTATGTATCAGATATATCTTTTCCTGTGGTAATATTTTTAAGTTTCGGCCCATTATTTGTTAGAAAATGGCAATTTCAAATGAATATTTTGCGTCGTTATATTTTATCTCATCGATTATGAGAGCCTGTTATTTAGTGCAGTTTTGTAATAACCGCCGGCCCAAATAAAGAGGCCGATGAAATGAGAAAAAATGCTCAACCCGTGTGAGCTGTAATCATTTCTTATGGTGGCGGGTCGCTATGACGAGTTCATATTCTCAGCAAAGGGTGGTTTATTTAGTACTGCTATAATGGTGAAGTTGTACCAATGCGTGGAAAACTCACAGCTAGTAGTTTAGTAATGACATCATCAGAATGAAGGGATTCTCTGATTTGAAAGATGAAAGCAAGGCTAAATGTAGTCTATCTATCAAAATGGCTGACATTTTATATTTCACGGAAATAGAAATAATCTGCGGATATGCCAGCATTTATTAGCATAAAACATGGAATAAAAACGTGGAATAATCAAGATAGCATAAAAAATATATGCATTGATGTGGATTATAGAGTAAGGTTAAGTAAATAATTATAAACTTTGAATTGACTCCGGTTACCATAGTACTGTATAGAAATAAATATGACTGACTAGTCAGATCTGTTTTATATTGATTTTTTTCATAAATACAACTGACGATATTGCCGATATTCGGAAATCAGACGATAATGATAATATCACGATATTCTCGATATTATCTGGAAATCGGCCAGCTCTACTAACCAAGAGCTCAGAAATCTAGTGAGATGAGTGGTACAGCAATTCTGTTGATCTGTTACTAGTCAAGATTTGTCAAGAAAATTAAAAGGTTTTGCTTATTAAATGTCAATTTGCAAGAGGTTTTTTTTTAAATTTACCACTGGATTTACTGGCTCGATAACTAACTGGCTCTGTGGCTGTGTCATCAAGCCAGTCATTCCAGATGTAAAAGCCTGCTAAGGGGCATTGCTCAAGACCACTGCAAAGGTCAGTTTAATTACATGTTTTTATATATTTTAACTTATTTTAGCCACTTCAAGGAGAACTTTAAAAGAGGAGTCTGAGGAGGAGGATAGGTCTAGCAGTGAGGAAGAAGAGGCACCACCACCTAAAAAACGTGGACGTCCACCGAGTAGACGCCGCTTAAAAGTTGAAAGTGATGATGATGATGATGAGAACGAAGAGTCTCCACCACCATCGCGGAGAGGTAGACGTAGAAAAAAGGTACAAGAAGAATCTGAGGAGGAAGATGATGATGAAGAGGAAGAGGATGATGAAGAGGATGCATCTCCACCACCAAAAAAGATTGGTCGTCCTTCAAAGACAAAAAAAGCTCCGAGTAAGCGTTCTAGCACTGGATCATCACGTGGAAGCCGGGCTAGTAAGCATAGTGAAGTATCTTCCAATGAGGGCTACAAGAAGGCATCTAAACGTGCACCTTCAGATCTCTCTGTGAGTACCGACAGTGCATTAATGGCAGGATCTGATCGTCACTAAGTTATTTGATGTCATAAACAATATGTTACATGTTAGCTGATGTCACATGCGTCGAAATAAGACCTTTTTACATGCGTAATGCAGGTCAATAATGTCTGGTGCATGTGTATTTGTGATCCTGGGTGCAGAGGGTGCATGTGCATTTCTGGCTTACATGTATGCGCTACAGTGTCAATTTATGTGCATGTAGATCTTTTGCCATGCGGGTAAAATCCCAATGCTAGATGTCTATGTGCAGAGAATAAATTTTTTATTTCTAGTTCTGCGTCAAAATCATAATGACATAGCTCCTCCATGAAAATGAAATCTCTGATATGGGTACCTTGAAATTTAGATTCTGAGAATTTGGGTTTCAAATCAATTCCAACATAAAGAGCTTAGCCAGAAATGAATCCCTTCATTCAAACTATATCAGGCTTTTTTTTAAAATCCTATAATGGTAAAGACTGATCATCAAAATTAAAAGGTTTTGTTAATCATTGTGCATTGGCAGAACGGGAGAAACGACTTGAAAATTTATGACTAGAATGCCTGGCTCAGACCATCAAAATGTAGTGTTTCGCGGCCATATTTGATTTTTTATTTGATGGATTTTGAAGCTGAAATTGCTCTTATATAGGTGTTTGAGTATGCGAATTTTAATCTTGCCAGTTTCGAAACTGTTCAGATAATCAGGTTCCAAGTTGGTGTAATCTTGGATTTTTTCCCCCATGTAATGGGAAATTTAAACTGTGATCGTGAGCCACTGGATCTTCAACAGTTTATCTATATAGTTGTAAACATGGAATATCGGGATTCAGTCTATAAATCGATTCCAACATGCATAAAAGAAGTGGGCGGAGCGGAGCTAGAAATGGGCGTGGCATATCGAGAAATGGGTCTAGTCTTAGTCATGTTGTCAGATCTACTGTTCTGGTTAAATTCGAGCTCTTATTGATTGAAAATTGTGTTCCTATATCAGATATGTGATGATATCCTGACTCGGCTACAGAGACATGATGACAGCTGGCCATTCCTTGAGTCTGTCAGCAAGAAGGATGTAAGTGTAGTACTATGAAAATATATACAATGTATGCGTAGACGTATTGAAGAATGAATTCAAATAAATTCATTATTTGTGTAAGCCATGAGACAATTTAAATGGATAATAACTCTGAACCTGCTGAATATTTTGAAAATAATTTGACTGAAAGTTGTTGGTGGAATTGTCACCAAGAACTTTCAGTAAAATTGTTTTCAAAGTATTCGACATATTCAGAATCAAAGCCTATGGCAAATGTAGTCTGCAGAAATTCAGTAAGCAGACAGCTAAATTAAGTTAATGTGCATGTTTTTGAAATTAACCTAAATGAGTCGCTAGCCAGCTGGACTAACGCTAACTAGATCCTATAAGTCCTACTGATTATTTACTAGCCCTAACTTGGCAGATATGGTAATTGATAGGGCTGTAACGATTCACCGATATATCGGTGAATCGCGATACGCATGCTCACGATATGCATATCGTATCATGACCTGTCGTATTGATACACACGCGATACAGGAAAATATGCCTATGGCATCCTTCATGCGTTAGCATTGTCAGGTAAGCTATAGTTAAAGTTATGCACAAGTGCACCATTTTCACTCAATTTCATCTGACTTATGTTAATTATTAGTCCCCTACCGGTAAAACCGGGGGACTACAGGTTTGCACTCCGTCTGTCCGTCTGTCGCAGTTGGTTTACCGCACTTTTTTT
Source organism: Chaetoderma sp. LZ-2023a (assembly GCA_034401795.1). NCBI lineage: Eukaryota > Metazoa > Mollusca > Caudofoveata > Chaetodermatida > Chaetodermatidae > Chaetoderma > Chaetoderma sp. LZ-2023a. The sequence continues at coordinate 157,922,506 of CM067370.1, read as the reverse complement.
CCCGCAGTCTTTCAAGATATTATACTGAGAATTGCTTCATTGCTTTGTTATGAGAAGTTACAGACCAAGTTCGAGTTTCAGGCGTGTGCGTAAATTTTTGATGGAGTTATGCCCCCTTTCGACTTAAGAAATATGAAAAATATCAGCTTTCCGCACTTTTTTCGTACTCCTATATATTTAAGGAAAAATCGGTACATCGCGGAAGTCTAAGGGGTTACAGAGCCAGTTCGAGTTTCAGACATTTTGGTCAATTTTTCATGGATTTTTGCCGCTTTCGTCTTATATATATTAGTTTCCCGCACTTTTTTCCCCGCAGTCTTTCAAGATATTCTACTGAGAATTGCTACATTGCTTTGTTATGAGAAGTTACAGACCAAGTTCCAGTTTCAGGGTTATGCGTCAAATTTTGATGGAGTTATGCCCATTTTTGACGAAAAATATTAGCTTTCCGCACTTTTTCCGCAATCCTTCAAGATATTTAAGGGAAAATTGGTACATCGCTTTAGTATAAGGAGTTACAGAGTAAGTTCGAGTTTCAGACATTTTTGTCAGTTTTTCATGGAGTTATGCATGCCCCTTTTCAACTTATGAAATACGAAAAATATTAGTTTTCTGCCCTTTTTCTCGCAAGCTTTCAAGATATTCAACTGAGAATTGGTACTTTACTTTATTATGAGAAATTACAGACCACGTTTGAGTTTCAGGCATTTGTGTCATTTTTTGATGGAGTTATGTCACCTTTCGACTTATGAGATACAAACATATCAGCTTTCAAGACTTTTTCCTTCTCCTTCACCATATATAACTGAAACTTGGTTTATTGCTATGTTATGAGAAGTTACAGATCAAGTTTGAGTTTCAGCTGCTTCTGACAATTTTAATGAAATTTTTGACTCAATCTCTAAAAGATTTATATCACCAGGTAGGGGACATGTATTGCAAAGCAATACTTACAGAATGCTTGTTTGTTTATCTGCACTGAGAGACGGAGGGTGGCATAAAATGGACAGATTCAGATGAAACTTAGTGAAAAAATAGTGTATTGTATCGTGATAGATATCGTATTGTGGCAAAACGTATCGTTACAACCCTAGTGATTGATTTTAACCCTTGTACTAAAGAATGATCTTATGTCATTTTGTCTTATTCAATTCTGTTGTGTATGAAAACTGGTATAATTTAACACTTTAATGTCCAGGTTTGGGCAATAAAATTAAAATTTTCTCGAAAATGTCTTATTTGCGGACCACATGAATACTATTTTTATACCGCGTCAAAAAATTTGGTATAATGTGAATGTGCTGTTCAGGCGGACGGGCTGCAGAGTGGTTTCTTGATGATAACTCCATTACCGTTTATCGGATAGCTTTGAAACTTCATAGGGTGATCAGACTATGTTTGGGGAAGAAACCTATTTGAACTTGACGATGATCCGAAATCCAACATGGCCACCAGTCATTGGTAGCTATCTTAAAAATTACTTTCCGGATGATAACTCCATCACCGTTTATCAGATCGCTTTCAAACTTCATAGGATGACTGGTCTAGCTCTGACCCATATGATTATGGATTGCAAGACACATTCATATTTGGATTCGCGTCCAGGGGGTGGCTGGGTCAAAAGCTGGTTACCGAGCCAGTCATTCTATTGGTATGTTTTCTAAAATATTCTTTTGGCCTGTAAACTAGCATTTGCCAATACCTCATCAGAAGCAATTTTTGTCCGGGCTGACACTTGGCCCTTTAGCTCTTGAAATTCCACTATCTCAATGTCAAGACAACTTTTGGAACTAATTTAGCTGCTGTCAAGACAACTGTGCAGGAAAGCTGTTGCTTATTGTGGAACTAATTTAGCTGAAACCTGCTGCCACCACCTGCAGCGAGTAGGCTTGCGCGATTATCAGTTTGAGTGATCGCGATCGATTATTTAAAAATAATTATGATTAATCGGCCTGGTTACAAATTACACCGATATAACGACAATGGTTTATCAATGACGAAAGCTGCAATGTCGTTTAGAAATGTGTATTTGCAGGCCAAGAGAAGACTATTTTTGAAAATGCATCACAGGAATGCCTGGCTCGAGCATATTTCAGTCTTCTCTTGGCCTGCAAATGGACATGCATTCACTGAAAATGTGTCAAGATTTTACTGTCTGAGCCACATCTCTAAGAGTTTGAACATACACTCGGAATTCTTTTTCCAGCAGGTGTGTTAGGGATACACGAAGTGTCATGACTTCGTTTCGTAAAAATCTGCCCATATTTGCCAGAGTTATCTCCCTTGAAAAGCTCAAATTTGTCAGAATTTTCTTGTCCGGGCCAGATCTCGAAGAGTTTTGAACCTAGACTCACAATTTTTTGTTCAGCAGATGTTTTAGGGATAGATGAATTGTCATAATTTCGTTTCGGCAAGATCTGCCCATATTCGCCAGAGCTAGCTCCCTTGAAAGATTAAAATTCATCAAAATTGTCTTGAAATGATCAATGCACCTGTGAAGACTCAAGATTTTTAGTGATGTCTTTGCCATGAATTCCAAATGTGTACCTAATAGAAGTGTCTCCCCCCCCCCTTTCTCAGAGAATTATCAAAGACAAACTGTTCACATTTAGCATTCCTCAAACAAGTATGCCTGCGGGCGTATGTTGAGTTTCACTAAAACTTGTTAATCATATAAATTCAGGATTTAAAAAATAATCCTGATTTTCGATTTAATCACATAATCGCGCAAGCCTAGCAGCAAAGCTCCCAGTACAATTAGTAATATATTCCTATATTGTGTACATAATAATGAATTTGTTAAAATGAACCTTTTCATGTTTGTCAGGTTCCTGACTATTATGACATCATTAAGAAGCCGATGGACCTAGAGAGGGTGTATGACAAACTTAATCAGTTCCATTATCCGACGCCGGATCAGTTTATTGCCGACGTTACACTCATCTTTCACAACTGTGCGCAGTATAACAAGGTATGATTTACTTATGTTGTTATTTTATAGTGGAACTTCTAAATTAGTTTGTTCATATAAATTTGCAATTAATTTGCATTTTAAAATCAGACTTGAAACTGCTTGAATTTTGAAATTTGCCATGAAAATTATTTGGAACAATAAGACATTGAAAAGTGCATGAAAATGTGTTTTTCATATTATGACCCTAATGACGTCATTATTAGCTCATCTGGCCAGAATGGCCAAGTGAGCTTATGCCATGCCGACCGTCCGTCGTCCATCTGTCAACCGTCAACTTTTGCCTTAAAATGTATCTCCTCCTTAATGGCTTGCCGGAATTCAACCAAATTTGGCTAGAATGATCCTATGGGGGTAGGCTCTAGAAAGTCTTAAGGTTTTTGATATTTCAAATTTGAGGGTAAAAAACTTAGATTTTGTTTAAAATTTACCGACATGTGTCAAAACGCATCTCCTTAGTTTCTTGACAGATTTCAACCAAATTTGGCTAGAAGGGTCGTACCGACATAGGCTCTAGAAGGTCTGTTCAAATTTTTTATATTTTCAATTTTTTTGGGAAAAACTTAGATTTTGTTGCAAATTTACCGGAAAATGTCAAAATGCATCTCCTCTTTAGTTGCTTTGCAGATTTCAATCAAATCTGGCTAGAACAATCATACGGAGGTAGGCTCTAGAACTTCTATTCAGATTTTTTATATTTCAATTTTTTGTGTAAAAAACTTGGATTCTATTTAAAATTTGCCTGAAATTGTCAAATTGCTTTAAAACGCTACTCATCCTTAGTTTCTTGGCAGATTTCTAGCAAATCTGGCTAGAACGATCAAATGAAGGTAGGCTCTAGAACATCTCTTCAGATTTTTTATATTTAAAATTTTGGGGTAAAAAACCGAAAAGGGCCTTATTTTCGACCCCTGAATATAAGGTTGCTGTTCATCACTGGGAGTGCTTGAGATGGCTTCTCAGAGCATCTAAAGCCCAGTTTTCACGATCACATTAATCTGACAGACAAATCTGAAGCAAAAATCTGACACCGTAGCGCGAATCTGATGAGCGTTTAGACGATCAGATTAATTTGAAGAAAAAAATATGACATCATTAGTGTTGCGAAGTTGATAATGACGTCATTAGCGTTACCAATGGTGGCAGCAGACAATATGGCCCGCCCGCTATGGACAGTATCGCCGTCTGCTTTCTCTGTTTAATTTTAAAAAGTAGGCTTAACGAGTCCCACAAACAAATCTGCCATTCAATTATGACCCTCTCATTAAAGTCGCCCCCTCATTAAAATCTCCCCACATTTGAAGTGACACGGGCGCATCCATTTTGCTTACTGGCTGATGACGTCGATGATGATGACCTATTTGGAGCACGCATTCTGATTGCCCGCATCTTCAGACAAAATCGGAAATGTCTGGGATGCTGGAGGGGAAAGCGCTTTATAAATACATGTTTGTTTGAAATAGACAGAATGCACCTTTGTTAGAGTGGTCTTTTAGTCAGTTTGTCTGTCTTGTGAACACAATGCTGTTGTGAATGTCCTAGGAATTTGTATATATATATATATATATATATATATATATATATATATATATACACACACACAGAAGAGGAAGCTAAGCCAAGGTCCAGATTAACCCTGTAACTCTCAAATTTATTCAAGAAAATTTATATTTTCTCATAAAAAATGCCCATTTGCAAATCAAGACACGACTATTTTTGAAAATTTACCACTGGAATGACTGGCTCGGTTATCGAGCCAGTCATTCCAGTGGTCAATTTTCAGAAAGTCTTCTTGGGAGATATTTCTCGATACCAGCGGAGAGGCCATTTTTGGCTGGCTTGAGTGTTAAAACTGTTACTTAGGACTTTTCAGTTGCTTTTTCGAAGTAATTTAATTTAATTAATTGGTAAAATTAAGGAAATAAAATTGTCCAGTCAAATCAATAATGCCAGGTGGGCGACTATTTGGTCTTCGATCCTTTTGTGTTTAGCGTTACTTTATACATAAAGATTGTATATAATTTGTTTCATTTCTAGGTTGACACACCAATTTATGACTGTATGGAGTCGATGGAGAAGTATTTTGCCAGTTTATTGCTAAAATACTTGCCCGATTATGCTTGTAATGCTGACATAAGTCCCGAAGGCTACAAAGGTTCACGACGGAGTAGACACTAAACTTATTTATTTATGTATAGATCAAGTCGCTATGGATGTGTGTTAGATACATGCTAATCTGTATATATAAGGAGCATATGTTTTGGCTGAATGATTTCATTGTACAGAGTAGAAAATAATGGATGCTATTTTAGGTGTTTTAATCTATGTCTGTATTTAAATTAAAACAAAACTTTGTTCATATTGTAACTATTAACTAACATATCACAGAAACACTCGGTGACGACGGATATTGAATTATGTGACGTAAAATCATTAATTTTCTCCGAAAAATATAATTTTAGAAGCTTAAATTTTTCAACTTTTTTAATTTTTTTTATCATTTCACAACAATCAGTGGACCTGTGTCAAGCTGGTTAAGATTTAAAAGTTATAAAAACCTCCGATGCTCATCTGAATAATTACAATTGTTATGTCTGGATATTTTGTACCCAGCATGATTAATCGAGTAATCACGATTATTCTTAGCCATTACCACTCTGATCCCAATATTCTATATTTTACTGTGGTAACAGCATAGAAACTGGTGTACATTTTTCAATAATTTTGGTGGACGATGTTGCTGTCTATCTTCAACCAAATTTGTTGAAAAGTGAACACCAGTTCATCTTTTAATTTAATTTGAAAGTAAAAATTTTGACATCCGAGTTGTAATAACGGTTAAATACAATCCTACTGCCAGGCCTCTGGGGAAGGTTAGCTTGGAAATTGAATGACGTTTCCTCTATCGTTATTTGATAGACTGAAACCATTTTCGTTTCGTCTCGTGATATGTGAAATGTCACATAGATTATTACATTAGGTACCCATTTCAACCGATAAAGTCCCTGTATCTCATGATACAAACAAGAAGGCTGTTGATTATTTAGAAATCAGTCATATTAATTTCAATATGTTTAACAGAATATGCAGCGTAAAAAATATACTTTTTCAGGAATTTGTCATTTAAAGGATGAAAATAGTAAAATGTCCTCTAAAAATTGTCAAAATTCCTTGTGCTTGAATAAAGGGCCTTAAAAGTGCTTAAGATGATGAACAAGGCTGGAATATACGGTGAATGCTTATTTGATATTAAACTAATATTTACTAGTTTTCAGGCCGACCTGTGTTCAGACTTATAATATATAATAAACACTCCTTACTTTCATTGCTTTAACCCGCTAACACTCGAGCTATCCAAGAAATGGATTCTGCAGTGATCCTTAGAAACGTGCATCATAGGAATCAATTTCTAGCTATGCCCCGCCCATCGATAGCTAAGTTCTGCCCACGCAGTGAGCAATAAGTATACAGCTAACCTGTTGAATATTTTGAAACAAATTTGTCTGGATGTTGTCCACTTGACCATTAACCCTTAGTACGCTGATGTTAATATTCTATCTTTTACTGCATCAATGGCAAATAAGCTGGTGTTTATTTTTCAACAATTTTGGTGGACGATGTTGCTGTCTACGACAGCACCATCTCCCACCAAATTTGTTGAAAAACAAACACCAGTTCATCTGTTACTTTAATTTGAAAATTTAAAACTGACATCGGAGTGGTAAGGGTTAAACGGTTACATACCAGCAACAGCACCCAGTCAAATTAATTTCAAAGCATTCAACGGAATGTTTATTAATGTATTAAAGACATATACAATTCTTACAACTGATGGATTTTAAATGTTCATGACGGATCTTGTTATGTCATTTATTACGCATTTTGATTGTGATGTCAGCCTACATGTGACATTAATTGACTGACAGATCGGATTCATCTATTGCAGACAGAGAAGACTGTTTTATGACAAATTTAGAAAAGTAGTGTTCTTTTGGTCTGCAAATGGGTATTTTCTATGATAAAATTGAAACTTTCATGAAAGTTGAATGGTTAATATGTATTATATAGTATGTATAATATATGAATTTGGTGTTTAAGTACATATCATTGAAAATAGCATCTCAGAGCCATAACGCTTACTAAATATTGCTCATATTAATTCTATATTGATGAATATCCAAAGGAAAATGGATTTTATGATATAAATTTTATATGAATTTTGGTGCAGTTTAATTTAAATTAGTAGAAATTGAGGCAAATTTATTCACTTAAAACCCCCCAAAATTCCTGTTTTTTGACTGCAATGTAAAAAAATATACTATCCAAATTTAAATCTAATATATCTTTCTAGTGTTATACAGGTAATAGTAGTGAAATATCGCCTTCAAATTCTGGCAGTGAGAAGACATTGGTATGTTGTACAGAATGATACTATTAATAAAGGGATTTCTAGTTATGCCCCACCCATTTCTAGGTAAACTCCACCCGCCTTTTTCAAAAACATTCTCTCGGCCTGCAAATGGACACTGGCCAAGCAAAATACTTGCATTGTATTCACCTTTAAGCCTTGAATTTGTTTAAGAAAATTCCAATTTTTTTCAAAGAAAATGTCCATTTGCTGACCAAGTGAAGACGCCTTTTGAAAGTTTAGCACTGGAATGTCATTCCTGTGGTGTAAATTTTCAAAACTAGTCTTGGTCTGTAAATCGACATTTCTCAAGAGCACTGCTGAAGCTGTTTTTGGCTGATATAAATATTAAAGAGTTAATGGTCAATCCAGCCATTCCAGTGGTATATTTTCAAAATAATTTTCTCTTGGCTTGCAATTAAATGCATATTCAAATAAGAAAATATTCTGCTTTTCCTGACCAAATTTGGTCATTATCACTTTAATAAAATTATTTGTCAGGAAATTTGAAATCTGCTTGATGAATGTCGATGAGTTGCAGGTCAAAAAGACTATTTTTGAAAATTTACCACTGGAATAACACTCGATAAGCAAGACAGCCATTCCAGTGGTAAATTTTCAAAAATAGTCTTCACCTGCCAATTCTCTCGGCCCTCATAACCTGGACATTAAAGGGTTAAAATCTATAAGCTGTTGTTGCCATAGGTACACAGCGACATTGTTACCAAAATACTGACTGCCGATATCATATTTGCAGGACAAAAGAAATAATTTTTAGCTGCAAGAGCAGCTCAATAAAACGGCATATCCCTTAGTCCACAACTTGTCAGTCAGTCGCAAAAACTTATTTTGGGCTGTTTTGAGTTTTTTCATATATATAATCAAACTTGGTGTATGCATTTAGGCTTGCAGGATTACAGGATTAAATTGCGATTTTGTATTAAATAGTGAAGTTATATTATTAAAAATTAAATAATCAAATTTTCTATTGCATTAAATATGTCAAAACCTACCTTCTAATTACTCTTTAATGCTATCGATCATGAAAATTTACATTTTGCTCAGTCAATGCATGTACATTTGCGGGCCAAGAGAAGATAAATTGATAAATTTAAGTGCTAAATTAAAAAAAATTAGTTTTAGACACCATTGTTGCTTTTGTCATTTGGTAATTTTTTTTACACAAGTTGATTAATCGAGTAATCATCGCGATCACTCGACACAATAATCGTGCAAGCCAATATGCATGCATTGTACGCTAAAGATATATAACGTAGCAACTGACCAACTTTCTACGCGCAGCTACCGAGATTCTCTTTTGTAAATTGCAGTACTAAATTCATAAAGCCCACTTGGCTTGTGAAAATGAGTTTTCTAGAAAAATCTTGACCATTAAATGGTTAATTGAAGTATTATAAGTATCATTTTGCACGGTTTGAGGCAGTGTTGACACGAGGAGGCTAAAGCGTGTGAATATTTTTGAGTAATTTAACGGACAACAGTCAAATATTTAAAATTAATTTATTCCTTACATAGTGCTAATGCATGGGAAGCGATGGGATCAATATATATTAACCCTTTAATGACTAAATTTGTTTAAAAAATTTTAATATTTATTGAATGCCTATTTCAGGCCAAGAGAAGGCTATTTTTGAAAATTTACCACTGGAATGACTGGTTCGGTTATCAAGCCAGTCATTCCAGTGGTAAATTTTCAAAAATATTCTCTGGGTTATGATTTGTAACCCATTGGGTTATTTTTTTCTTCACGTTAACATATTTTTCTGAAAGCTGATTTGTCATGCTAAAAGAAGCGCTGTTCACCAGTAGCAATAGTGCTATCAATAAATTTCCGCTTTATTACGAGTCCATTTATAAAAGGATTAGCTTAGTACACAGAGCTTGGTTACGGGTTAGCACGAGTAATACACCCAGGGTACGTACAAATTTGAAAAGTACTTGAATTTTGGCATCAGTCCTTGAATGTGAAATTTGGCTTGAAAAGTACTTTCAAGTGTGAAAATGTGTTTTCCCAAAATAGGGAAAAGTTGCATAAAATTTAAGGGAGCTAATTATCACACAGAACATATAATTTGCAAAATGTTGTGCACCCCTAAAACTTTCCCAGTTTTAGAGTCCTTGAAAACGAGACAAAGTCCTTGAATGAATCGGTAAAATTTTTGTATGAACCATGTAACAAACGCAACGACTCTGTATATCTCTGCGCCATGTAGAACTGTTATAAGTGTCTCTTTAATGAATTGATGCACAGACCTAATAGTTACGGAACTCTATTGATAGCAATGTTACTGGTAAGAGTTAAAAGTATTGGTTAATCTAGTAGATGAGCACTAACTCTTTAATGGTCAAGCCGGGCTATGGCCATGAGAGAAGTGTACATTTCCAAGCCAAGAAGACATTATTGGAAATTTACCACGGGGGTGGACTGGCTCGATAAGTGAACCAGTCATTCCAGTAGTAAACTTTTAAAATAGTCTTCTTGGCATGCAAATGGACATTCATTAAGCAAAAGTTTTAATTTCTCAAATCTTGACCATTAAAGTGTTAAGCGTAGTTAGTACAGCACCGATCTTAACCCTCAAATTTCTTTTTTCTTATAGAAAATGTCCCTTTGCAGAACAAGAGATAATTTTAGAAAATGTATACCTGGAATGAGCCAGTCATTCCAGTGTTAAATTTTCAAAAATAATCCTCGTGCCTGCAAAGAACATTTTTCAAGACCACTACAGATGCCGTTGTTGACCAGCTTGAGTGTTAAATGGTTAATATTGTGTCATGGGTTGAGGAACTTAAAGCAACACTTACTACGTTCTGTGCACCATATCTGGCCAGTTAAACTTTTGTCATTTAATGGTCAAAATTGGTCGAGAGAATTTAAAAGTTACTCATAGAAAATGTCCATTTACAAACCAAGAGAAAAATATTTTTGAAAATTTACCACTGGAGTCTCTGAGCCAGCCATTCCAGTATAAATTCACAAAAGTAGTCTTGTCTTTTGGTTTGCAAATGGACATTTCTCAAGACCACTGCTGAAGATATTTTTGTTCGGCATGAATATTAATATATTTAATTTAATCTAGTTATATTCGCATTATTGTCATCATTTAAAACAGTGCTATATGAGCCTCGGCTATAATAGAGGGATCTGTTTCTAGCTATACCCGCCTCATTTCTAGCTAAGCTCCGCCGACTTTGCAACACACCCCCCCCCCACCCTGTCAAATTAGTTTCAAAGTTGTCAACAGCTTAGTTGCTTTGAACCCTAAATTCCCAGAATCTAAAAGTAACTAGGCTGTTGACTACTTTGAAACTAATTTGACGGGGGACTGTCACTGCCTCCCAGTCAAATTAGTTTGAAAATATTCAACAGAATGTAACAGACTTAGATTTTAATGATGGAGCTATATGTCAACTAAGTAGTGCCGTATTTGATTATGATGTCCGATACATACTTGAGTGACAGATGGTATCCCACTTTAAGCCAGCAGGGTTCAGTCATGTGATGCGAGACATTGAGGACCAGTTCTTCGTGAACAGAATTGTTTATGTACCGGTAGTTTAATTCTCAAATTGCTGTCGTACACATTTATACACATGTTATGTTGTTTGTAATAGAGAAGGTACATCGTCAATAATAAAACTAACTACCGCATATATGCAGTTTTAACTATGCCCCGCCCATTGCTAGCTAAGCTCCACCCACACATCACTCATGTTTGGATCTCCGATTCAATTTCCAGAAAACTATACAGATAAGCGGTTAAATATTTTGAAACTAATTTGACTGGGTGCTGTTGCTGCCTATGGCAGCAACAGCGCCCAGTCAAATTAGTTTCAAAATATTCAACAGAATTTTTATTAAATAGCAAAGACATACAATTCGTACAACAATGCGTTGTCGGTCTTCAATTATGCATTCATGACGGACTTAAACCGTTGGACAGAATTCAACGAGATTTGGTCTATGGATTACCATATCAATGGAGTACATGAGCACATTTACATTTGGCCCCGCCTCCAAGGGGTGAGGGTTGGGTCAAAAGGTAAAAAAATTGATTGTAATGCCACTCCTCTGACACTGTTGGATGGAATTAAACCAAATTTGATATGTGAGTTACCCTTATGATAGCAGAGTGCAAAATGAGATTTACATTTGGCTCCGCCCCCGGGGTGGGTTGTGTCAAAAGTTTAAAGCGGTGAACATGGGGATTTGCGATTACGCGTCATCGATGGATCAATCTAGTGTTTCATTACAAATGCATCAGTCCTTGTGAGCTGCTTGACCATTAAAGTTCACATATCCCCTTAAATATAGACACTTTTGCACGTGATATGTGATGCCTGGTGATTTCTGTTCAATTTACCCAGACTGTTATGTTACCCAGTATGCAACGCCGTGCCTCCATAATCGTTGTAACTATTGGGCGCCATATTCGTTTAGTCTATTGTCTGCACAAGCCAGGATTTCTCAAACAAAACCAACCCGCTTGCACGTGCAAATAGTCATTTGTCCTCCAGCTCTGGAAGCGTAAGCATGCACGTAGGACGTATTCACGGCAGTATATTCCACAGTCTGTATTTCAACGCTGTTCAGAGAAATAGGAGAAAGCTTTTATATACTTTGAAAATAATTTGCGTGAAAGTTGTTGCTATCAATAACAGCACCAGCATTCAGTCAAATTATTGTCAAAATAATTAGTAGATAATGCGATTAGTACTTGCTACCGATTTAATACTAATTTGAATGAACATTGTTGCTGCATGAGGTTTCAGTCTGTATGTTCTAAAATAATCATCATTGTTTCACTCAACACTCGCTATGTATTTGCAGTGCAATTTGACTAAGTTGTTGCTGAATAGGGCACCAACAACGTTATCAAATTGTTGTCCATAGAATCATATGACGTTCAATATTGCTATCTAAGTAGAGCGTGTATATACCCAAAATTCGCTTTGCCTACGTGAAGGAAATATTTAGTCACGCTAGGGTATGTACGTTTCTGTTCGATCAATGCATTTCAATCAAATACACAATCCCGGCAACAAACTTATACGCTGTTTGCTAATCATTCAGTCTTTGCGAGAAAGCATATGTAGGGCATAGGCCTATGCTTAATCTACTTATATAGTAAGATATTGACTGCATGTGCACGGATAACAATTCTACAATGTCGTTGGTGCCTTAGTAATCAGCAGCTTACACCCACAGTCAAATTCCTCTTCAAATCAGGAGCGAGTGTAGACTGAAAATTATAATGTTTATTTTAGACTGAAAGTTGTTGCAGCATCAATGTTCATTCAAATTAGTATAAGATATGTTGCAGGAAGTCACTGCATTAGCTATTAATTATGTTGACAATAATTTAACTGAATATTGTTGCTGTCTTTATAGCAACAACTTTCATGCAAATTATTGTCAAAGTATATAAAAGCTTTTTCCTATATTCTCCTGGAAATTGACACACTTTCTCTGAACAGTATTGAAATACAGACTGCCGAATGTACTGCTGTGAATATGAATTACGTGTATGCTTACGCTAACAGAGCTGGAGGACAAATGACTTGCACGTGCAAGCAGGTTGGTTTTGTTTGAGAAATCTTGGCTTGTGCAGACAATAGACTAAACGAATATGGTGTCCAATACTAACAACTATTATGGAGGCAGGGCCATTGCATGCTGGGTAGCATTGCACTCTGGGTAAAGTGATCAGAAATCAACGGGCATGTCATATCTCGTGCAAATGTGTCTATATTTAAGGGGATATGAGAACTTTAAACGGGTACGCAAATTCACAATTTCAAGCTCAAGTTTTAAGCTATGTTATTTATCCTTTCATCATGTTATTAGCTCTCACCTGGCCTGAAAGGCCAAGCGAGCTTATGCCATGGCGACCGTCCGTCCGTCCATCATCTTTTCCTTTAAACAACTTCTCAAGAACCACTGAGCCGATTTCAATTATATGTGGTAGGAAGCATCCATAGGGCATAGGGATCCAAGTTTGTTCAAAAGAAGCTGATTGGCCAGTGGCCATCATGGATTTTCAGGCCAGGTGAGCCAATAATAAAATGGTATCGCCCTACTGACAGACTTCGATTTTCATGGATACATGATTATGACGTCAGATACTCAAGTAACAGGTCCAATCCATCCATTGTTACCAGCTGTGTACTTAGAAGACCAGTGTACATTTTGGAATCAACAAAGCTGAAACCTGTAGCTGTCACAACAGCAGCAACGTCATTTCCAAAATCAATGACTCGAAGCTAATTTATTAACTCATCGGGAATATTTCCCTCAGATCGCCTGAGTTTCATCAGAAACACTGATCTCTGGTGGCTCGCCTTTGCTACAAAACTTGACGAGATCTCGCTGGATCAGGAGTGCCATAAATCTAACAACAGCACCCCACGCCCCTGATACTGATATGTGGTTGACGCACTCACCATGATACTACACCACATGGAGGTGGATGGATTCGCAGCACATCTTAAGTCCATAAACACACACATCCAATTCACATGAGAGGCAGAAGCTGGTCAGAATCCTTTTCTAGACATTCACAGGGATGAGATTTTTTCTATTTTTATAGTAAATCTTTTTTCTAATCAAATTTATAGGAAATCCTATGATTTTGTTGGTCAGATTTTCAAGAAGCATCATACTTACAGAATTAGTCTAAATACATTTTCCAATGGATATTTCTCAGGACCATTGCATAGGCTTTTTGATTCGTCTGACGGTTTAAAGGTTAATTGTCTTAAGATCATGGCAATTTTTAAGTCAAGAAAGACTGACACTTCGCATCGAACCATTTCCTATTTTTTTGCTTTGAGATCGATCACATCCCTGCATTCAGATCTATTTAAAACAACGATGGAAGCATAAACTAAAGGACACACACACGCACGCACGCACTGTCGATTCCAACCATCACTTCAACCACAAGATCAGCCGTCCACTCACTCACCCAGTGGACAGACAATCATCAGCAAAGAAGAAGACAAATCTAAAGAGTTGGGACATGTCCAATCTGCCCTCGGGGCCAACAACTACCCTATTGGATGTTAGATGTCCCAAAGAAGAGAGCTATTAGACCAGAGGAGACTAACAAGGAGAAACGAATCACAGCAGGCATCCCATACATCAGAGGAGTGTCTGAGCGCCTCCAAAGAGTTTTCAAGTCACACAGAGGTGACATGTACCATAAGCCTGTGAACATTACGGGTGAGGGTTAAAGAACTCTAGACCAGAGCCTCATCTGCAACACGAACACTGCCCTGAACACTCATATCAAATTAACATGGATAACATTAAAATACTAACAACAGAAGAGTACTGAGGCAAACGAAAGGATTCACGAAGCCATAACAGATCACAGCTTACACCGACCATGAACAGGGACTAGAACTCTCACCGAGCTTCGGAACAAACGAAACCCGCCAGAGATCTGATGAAGCTCAGGCGATCTGAGCGAAATAGTCGAAGTGAATTAATAAGTTAGCTTCGAGTTGTTTAAAAGTGTCTAATTATGAATCCGGAGCTAGGTAACAATATATTTGGACTTGATTGATCCTTTTAATCCTCAAATTTATTCAAGAAAATTTCAATTTTCATAGAAAATGTCAATTTTCAGACCAAGTTATCGGGCCAGTCATTCCAGTGGTAAACTTTCAAAAATAGTCATCTTTTGGTCTGCAAGTGAACATATCTCACTCAGGATCACTGAAGAAGCCGAAGACTGATATGAGTGTTAAAGTATTAATGCAGAGGCTGTTTTTGACTATCTTAGGCATAAAAGGGTTTAAATTTCAATTCTCTAGGGGTTGAATTTCATCCGTTAAAATATCTAACTTTCCCCCTGCCCCTGTATACTGTTCTTTGTAAATGTCATCACCATGTACGGTTTTCACATGTGCCCGCAATGACTGAGACTGAGTATAACACTTCCCACACACAGAACACATGTAATTCTTAAAGTTAGTGTGGATATTCATATGTAACGATAAATCATAGTTCCGTCTGTATGCTCGAGGACAATAGTCACATTTAAACGGTCTCGAACTTGAGTGAATCTGCATATGCTTAGTCAAACCATACTTAAGCTTAAATCCCATTCCGCACATTAAACAGCGGTGTGGTCGATCACAAGACGACATTAATGTGAGGCGTTTCTGTGTAGCGCTGTCAGAATGCATGCGTTCTTGATGCTTCACGAGCAGGCATTTGTCCGTGAAAGATTTCCCGCACTCCGGACACTGATGCGGACGAATTCCCTGATGGTTCTTCAAATGTTTAGATAGATTTGTTTTAAATGAGAATGTCTTATCGCAAATGTCACATTTATGCGGTCGATCGCGAGTGTGTATGTTCATGTGCTCGCGGAGCATTGTCGCTGAATAACAGCGATGATCACAGAAAGAGCAGGCAAATGGCTTCAAACCTTCGTGAACAACACGGATATGCGTTGTAAGCTGACCTGAAAATTAAACGTGAGAATGATTCAACATTTAACCATCAGAATTGCTCAAGAAAATTTCTTTTTTGTCATAGAATATGTCCATTTATATACCACACGATTATTTTTTTTAATTCATAACTGATGACTTTTCTTGAAGGATTTTGCATATGCAAAAGAACAAATGACCATTTCTCAAGACCAGAAGCCATTTTTGGCCAGGTTAGTGTTAAATGAGTTAATGGTAAAATTTGGCCGAAAGGGTCAAATTAATTACTTATTGAATGTCCATTTGCAGGCCAAGAAAAGGCTTTTTGACAATTTAACGCTGGAACGACTGGCTTGGTTATCGAGCCAGTCATTCCAGTGGTACATTTTCAGTCTTCTCTTGGTCTGCAAATGGACATTTCTAAAGAACACTGCAGACACCATTTTGGCCAGCTTGAGTGTTAACTCTTAACACTCCGACGTCTAAATCTGAAATTTTCAAATTAAGTTAAAAGATGAACTGGTGTTAAATTTTCAACAAATTTGGTGGAAGATGTTGCTGTCTTTGCTATTAACACAGTAAAACATAGAATAATGACAGCAGAGTGGTAAGGGCTAAACGGTTAATGGTCAAATTTGGTGGAAGATGTTGCTGTCTTTGCTATTAACACAGTAAAACATAGAATAATGACAGCAGAGTGGTAAGGGATAAACGGTTAATGGTCAAATTTGGTGGAAGATGTTGCTGTCTTTGCTATTAACACAGTAAAACATAGAATAATGACAGCAGAGTGGTAAGGGATAAACGGTTAATGGTCAAATTTGGTGGGAGATGGTGCTGTCTTTGCTATTAACACAGTAAAACATAGAATAATGACAGCACAGTGGTAAGGGATAAACGGTTAATGGTCAAATTTGGTGGGAGATGGTGTTGTCTTTGCTATTAACACAGTAAAACATAGAATAATGACAGCACAGTGGTAAGGGATAAACGGTTAATGGTCAAATTTGGTGGGAGATGGTGCTGTCTTTGCTATTAACACAGTAAAACATAGAATAATGACAGCACAGTGGTAAGGGATAAACGGTTAATGGTCAAATTTGGTGGAAGATGTTGCTGTCTTTGCTATTAACACAGTAAAACATAGAATAATGACAGCACAGTGGTAAGGGATAAACAGTTAATGGTCAAATTTGGTGGGAGATGGTGCTGTCTTTGTTATTAACACAGTAAAACATAGAATAATGACAGCACAGTGGTAAGGGATAAACGGTTAATGGTCAAATTTGGTGGAAGATGGTGCTGTCTTTGCTATTAACACAGTAAAACATAGAATAATGACAGCAGAGTGGTAAGGGATAAACGGTTAATGGTCAAATTTGGTGGGAGATGGTGTTGTCTTTGCTATTAACACAGTAAAACATAGAATAATGACAGCACAGTGGTAAGGGATAAACGGTTAATGGTCAAATTTGGTGGGAGATGGTGCTGTCTTTGCTATTAACACAGTAAAACATAGAATAATGACAGCACAGTGGTAAGGGATAAACGGTTAATGGTCAAATTTGGTGGAAGATGTTGCTGTCTTTGCTATTAACACAGTAAAACATAGAATAATGACAGCACAGTGGTAAGGGCTAAACGGCTAATGGTCAAATTTGGTGGAAGATGGTGCTGTCTTTGCTATTAACACAGTAAAACATAGAATAATGACAGCACAGTGGTAAGGGATAAACGGTTAATGGTCAAATTTGGTGGGAGATGGTGCTGTCTTTGCTATTAACACAGTAAAACATAGAATAATGACAGCACAGTGGTAAGGGATAAACGGTTAATGGTCAAATTTGGTGGAAGATGGTGCTGTCTTTGCTATTAACACAGTAAAACATAGAATAATGACAGCACAGTGGTAAGGGATAAACGGTTAATGGTCAAATTTGGTGGAAGATGTTGCTGTCTTTGCTATTAACACAGTAAAACATAGAATAATGACAGCACAGTGGTAAGGGCTAAACAGTTAATGGTCAAATTTGGTGGAAGATGGTGCTGTCTTTGCTATTAACACAGTAAAACATAGAATAATGACAGCACAGTGGTAAGGGCTAAACGGCTAATGGTCAAATTTGGTGGAAGATGGTGCTGTCTTTGCTATTAACACAGTAAAACATAGAATAATGACAGCACAGTGGTAAGGGATAAACGGTTAATGGTCAAATTTGGTGGGAGATGGTGCTGTCTTTGCTATTAACACAGTAAAACATAGAATAATGACAGCACAGTGGTAAGGGATAAACGGTTAATGGTCAAATTTGGTGGAAGATGGTGCTGTCTTTGCTATTAACACAGTAAAACATAGAATAATGACAGCACAGTGGTAAGGGATAAACGGTTAATGGTCAAATTTGGTGGAAGATGGTGCTGTCTTTGCTATTAACACAGTAAAACATAGAATAATGACAGCACAGTGGTAAGGGATAAACGGTTAATGGTCAAATTTGGTGGGAGATGGTGCTGTCTTTGCTATTAACACAGTAAAACATAGAATAATGACAGCACAGTGGTAAGGGATAAACGGTTAATGGTCAAATTTGGTGGGAGATGGTGCTGTCTTTGCTATTAACACAGTAAAACATAGAATAATGACAGCACAGTGGTAAGGGATAAACGGTTAATGGTCAAATTTGGTGGAAGATGGTGCTGTCTTTGCTATTAACACAGTAAAACATAGAATAATGACAGCACAGTGGTAAGGGATAAACGGTTAATGGTCAAATTTGGTGGGAGATGGTGCTGTCTTTGCTATTAACACAGTAAAACATAGAATAATGACAGCACAGTGGTAAGGGCTAAACGGTTAATGGTCAAATTTGGTGGAAGATGGTGCTGTCTTTGCTATTAACACAGTAAAACATAGAATAATGACAGCACAGTGGTAAGGGATAAACGGTTAATGGTCAAATTTGGTGGGAGATGGTGTTGTCTTTGCTATTAACACAGTAAAACATAGAATAATGACAGCACAGTGGTAAGGGATAAACGGTTAATGGTCAAATTTGGTGGGAGATGGTGTTGTCTTTGCTATTAACACAGTAAAACATAGAATAATGACAGCACAGTGGTAAGGGATAAACGGTTAATGGTCAAATTTGGTGGGAGATGGTGCTGTCTTTGCTATTAACACAGTAAAACATAGAATAATGACAGCACAGTGGTAAGGGATAAACGGTTAATGGTCAAATTTGGTGGAAGATGTTGCTGTCTTTGCTATTAACACAGTAAAACATAGAATAATGACAGCACAGTGGTAAGGGATAAACGGTTAATGGTCAAATTTGGTGGAAGATGTTGCTGTCTTTGCTATTAACACAGTAAAACATAGAATAATGACAGCACAGTGGTAAGGGATAAACGGTTAATGGTCAAATTTGGTGGGAGATGGTGCTGTCTTTGCTATTAACACAGTAAAACATAGAATAATGACAGCACAGTGGTAAGGGATAAACGGTTAATGGTCAAATTTGGTGGAAGATGTTGCTGTCTTTGCTATTAACACAGTAAAACATAGAATAATGACAGCACAGTGGTAAGGGATAAACGGTTAATGGTCAAATTTGGTGGAAGATGGTGCTGTCTTTGCTATTAACACAGTAAAACATAGAATAATGACAGCACAGTGGTAAGGGATAAACGGTTAATGGTCAAATTTGGTGGGAGATGGTGCTGTCTTTGCTATTAACACAGTAAAACATAGAATAATGACAGCACAGTGGTAAGGGATAAACGGTTAATGGTCAAATTTGGTGGGAGATGGTGCTGTCTTTGCTATTAACACAGTAAAACATAGAATAATGACAGCACAGTGGTAAGGGATAAACGGTTAATGGTCAAATTTGGTGGAAGATGTTGCTGTCTTTGCTATTAACACAGTAAAACATAGAATAATGACAGCACAGTGGTAAGGGATAAACGGTTAATGGTCAAATTTGGTGGAAGATGTTGCTGTCTTTGCTATTAACACAGTAAAACATAGAATAATGACAGCACAGTGGTAAGGGATAAACGGTTAATGGTCAAATTTGGTGGGAGATGGTGCTGTCTTTGCTATTAACACAGTAAAACATAGAATAATGACAGCACAGTGGTAAGGGATAAACGGTTAATGGTCAAATTTGGTGGGAGATGGTGTTGTCTTTGCTATTAACACAGTAAAACATAGAATAATGACAGCACAGTGGTAAGGGATAAACGGTTAATGGTCAAATTTGGTGGGAGATGGTGTTGTCTTTGCTATTAACACAGTAAAACATAGAATAATGACAGCACAGTGGTAAGGGATAAACGGTTAATGGTCAAATTTGGTGGGAGATGGTGTTATCTTTGCTATTAACACAGTAAAACATAGAATAATGACAGCACAGTGGTAAGGGATAAACGGTTAATGGTCAAATTTGGTGGGAGATGGTGCTGTCTTTGCTATTAACACAGTAAAACATAGAATAATGACAGCACAGTGGTAAGGGCTAAACAGTTAATGGTCAAATTTGGTGGAAGATGTTGCTGTCTTTGCTATTAACACAGTAAAACATAGAATAATGACAGCACAGTGGTAAGGGATAAACGGTTAATGGTCAAATTTGGTGGGAGATGGTGTTGTCTTTGCTATTAACACAGTAAAACATAGAATAATGACAGCACAGTGGTAAGGGATAAACGGTTAATGGTCAAATTTGGTGGAAGATGGTGCTGTCTTTGCTATTAACACAGTAAAACATAGAATAATGACAGCACAGTGGTAAGGGATAAACGGTTAATGGTCAAATTTGGTGGGAGATGGTGCTGTCTTTGCTATTAACACAGTAAAACATAGAATAATGACAGCAGAGTGGTAAGGGATAAACGGTTAATGGTCAAATTTGGTGGGAGATGGTGCTGTCTTTGCTATTAACACAGTAAAACATAGAATAATGACAGCAGAGTGGTAAGGGATAAACGGTTAATGGTCAAATTTGGTGGGAGATGGTGCTGTCTTTGCTATTAACACAGTAAAACATAGAATAATGACAGCACAGTGGTAAGGGATAAACGGTTAATGGTCAAATTTGGTGGGAGATGTTGCTGTCTTTGCTATTAACACAGTAAAACATAGAATAATGACAGCACAGTGGTAAGGGATAAACGGTTAATGGTCAAATTTGGTGGAAGATGTTGTTATCTTTGCTATTAACACAGTAAAACATAGAATAATGACAGCACAGTGGTAAGGGATAAACGGTTAATGGTCAAATTTGGTGGGAGATGGTGTTGTCTTTGCTATTAACACAGTAAAACATAGAATAATGACAGCACAGTGGTAAGGGATAAACGGTTAATGGTCAAATTTGGTGGAAGATGGTGCTGTCTTTGCTATTAACACAGTAAAACATAGAATAATGACAGCACAGTGGTAAGGGATAAACGGTTAATGGTCAAATTTGGTGGGAGATGGTGCTGTCTTTGCTATTAACACAGTAAAACATAGAATAATGACAGCAGAGTGGTAAGGGATAAACGGTTAATGGTCAAATTTGGTGGGAGATGGTGCTGTCTTTGCTATTAACACAGTAAAACATAGAATAATGACAGCACAGTGGTAAGGGATAAACGGTTAATGGTCAAATTTGGTGGGAGATGGTGCTGTCTTTGCTATTAACACAGTAAAACATAGAATAATGACAGCACAGTGGTAAGGGATAAACGGTTAATGGTCAAATTTGGTGGGAGATGGTGCTGTCTTTGCTATTAACACAGTAAAACATAGAATAATGACAGCAGAGTGGTAAGGGATAAACGGTTAATGGTCAAATTTGGTGGGAGATGGTGCTGTCTTTGCTATTAACACAGTAAAACATAGAATAATGACAGCAGAGTGGTAAGGGATAAACGGTTAATGGTCAAATTTGGTGGGAGATGGTGCTGTCTTTGCTATTAACACAGTAAAACATAGAATAATGACAGCACAGTGGTAAGGGATAAACGGTTAATGGTCAAATTTGGTGGGAGATGGTGCTGTCTTTGCTATTAACACAGTAAAACATAGAATAATGACAGCACAGTGGTAAGGGATAAACGGTTAATGGTCAAATTTGGTGGGAGATGGTGCTGTCTTTGCTATTAACACAGTAAAACATAGAATAATGACAGCACAGTGGTAAGGGATAAACGGTTAATGGTCAAATTTGGTGGGAGATGGTGCTGTCTTTGCTATTAACACAGTAAAACATAGAATAATGACAGCACAGTGGTAAGGGATAAACGGTTAATGGTCAAATTTGGTGGGAGATGGTGCTGTCTTTGCTATTAACACAGTAAAACATAGAATAATGACAGCACAGTGGTAAGGGATAAACGGTTAATGGTCAAATTTGGTGGGAGATGGTGCTGTCTTTGCTATTAACACAGTAAAACATAGAATAATGACAGCACAGTGGTAAGGGATAAACGGTTAATGGTCAAATTTGGTGGGAGATGGTGCTGTCTTT
Source organism: Chaetoderma sp. LZ-2023a (assembly GCA_034401795.1). NCBI lineage: Eukaryota > Metazoa > Mollusca > Caudofoveata > Chaetodermatida > Chaetodermatidae > Chaetoderma > Chaetoderma sp. LZ-2023a. The sequence continues at coordinate 157,900,143 of CM067370.1, read as the reverse complement.
GCTATTAACACAGTAAAACATAGAATAATGACAGCACAGTGGTAAGGGATAAACGGTTAATGGTCAAATTTGGTGGGAGATGGTGCTGTCTTTGCTATTAACACAGTAAAACATAGAATAATGACAGCAGAGTGGTAAGGGATAAACGGTTAATGGTCAAATTTGGTGGGAGATGGTGCTGTCTTTGCTATTAACACAGTAAAACATAGAATAATGACAGCACAGTGGTAAGGGATAAACGGTTAATGGTCAAATTTGGTGGGAGATGGTGCTGTCTTTGCTATTAACACAGTAAAACATAGAATAATGACAGCACAGTGGTAAGGGATAAACGGTTAATGGTCAAATTTGGTGGGAGATGGTGCTGTCTTTGCTATTAACACAGTAAAACATAGAATAATGACAGCACAGTGGTAAGGGATAAACGGTTAATGGTCAAATTTGGTGGAAGATGGTGCTGTCTTTGCTATTAACACAGTAAAACATAGAATAATGACAGCACAGTGGTAAGGGATAAACGGTTAATGGTCAAATTTGGTGGGAGATGGTGCTGTCTTTGCTATTAACACAGTAAAACATAGAATAATGACAGCACAGTGGTAAGGGATAAACGGTTAATGGTCAAATTTGGTGGGAGATGGTGCTGTCTTTGCTATTAACACAGTAAAACATAGAATAATGACAGCACAGTGGTAAGGGATAAACGGTTAATGGTCAAATTTGGTGGGAGATGGTGCTGTCTTTGCTATTAACACAGTAAAACATAGAATAATGACAGCACAGTGGTAAGGGATAAACGGTTAATGGTCAAATTTGGTGGGAGATGGTGCTGTCTTTGCTATTAACACAGTAAAACATAGAATAATGACAGCACAGTGGTAAGGGATAAACGGTTAATGGTCAAATTTGGTGGGAGATGGTGCTGTCTTTGCTATTAACACAGTAAAACATAGAATAATGACAGCACAGTGGTAAGGGATAAACGGTTAATGGTCAAATTTGGTGGGAGATGGTGCTGTCTTTGCTATTAACACAGTAAAACATAGAATAATGACAGCACAGTGGTAAGGGATAAACGGTTAATGGTCAAATTTGGTGGGAGATGGTGCTGTCTTTGCTATTAACACAGTAAAACATAGAATAATGACAGCACAGTGGTAAGGGATAAACGGTTAATGGTCAAATTTGGTGGGAGATGGTGCTGTCTTTGCTATTAACACAGTAAAACATAGAATAATGACAGCACAGTGGTAAGGGATAAACGGTTAATGGTCAAATTTGGTGGGAGATGGTGCTGTCTTTGCTATTAACACAGTAAAACATAGAATAATGACAGCACAGTGGTAAGGGATAAACGGTTAATGGTCAAATTTGGTGGGAGATGGTGCTGTCTTTGCTATTAACACAGTAAAACATAGAATAATGACAGCACAGTGGTAAGGGATAAACGGTTAATGGTCAAATTTGGTGGGAGATGGTGCTGTCTTTGCTATTAACACAGTAAAACATAGAATAATGACAGCACAGTGGTAAGGGATAAACGGTTAATGGTCAAATTTGGTGGGAGATGGTGCTGTCTTTGCTATTAACACAGTAAAACATAGAATAATGACAGCACAGTGGTAAGGGATAAACGGTTAATGGTCAAATTTGGTGGGAGATGGTGCTGTCTTTGCTATTAACACAGTAAAACATAGAATAATGACAGCACAGTGGTAAGGGATAAACGGTTAATGGTCAAATTTGGTGGGAGATGGTGCTGTCTTTGCTATTAACACAGTAAAACATAGAATAATGACAGCACAGTGGTAAGGGATAAACGGTTAATGGTCAAATTTGGTGGGAGATGGTGCTGTCTTTGCTATTAACACAGTAAAACATAGAATAATGACAGCACAGTGGTAAGGGATAAACGGTTAATGGTCAAATTTGGTGGGAGATGGTGCTGTCTTTGCTATTAACACAGTAAAACATAGAATAATGACAGCACAGTGGTAAGGGATAAACGGTTAATGGTCAAATTTGGTGGGAGATGGTGCTGTCTTTGCTATTAACACAGTAAAACATAGAATAATGACAGCACAGTGGTAAGGGATAAACGGTTAATGGTCAAATTTGGTGGGAGATGGTGCTGTCTTTGCTATTAACACAGTAAAACATAGAATAATGACAGCACAGTGGTAAGGGATAAACGGTTAATGGTCAAATTTGGTGGGAGATGGTGCTGTCTTTGCTATTAACACAGTAAAACATAGAATAATGACAGCACAGTGGTAAGGGATAAACGGTTAATGGTCAAATTTGGTGGGAGATGGTGCTGTCTTTGCTATTAACACAGTAAAACATAGAATAATGACAGCACAGTGGTAAGGGATAAACGGTTAATGGTCAAATTTGGTGGGAGATGGTGCTGTCTTTGCTATTAACACAGTAAAACATAGAATAATGACAGCACAGTGGTAAGGGATAAACGGTTAATGGTCAAATTTGGTGGGAGATGGTGCTGTCTTTGCTATTAACACAGTAAAACATAGAATAATGACAGCACAGTGGTAAGGGATAAACGGTTAATGGTCAAATTTGGTGGGAGATGGTGCTGTCTTTGCTATTAACACAGTAAAACATAGAATAATGACAGCACAGTGGTAAGGGATAAACGGTTAATGGTCAAATTTGGTGGGAGATGGTGCTGTCTTTGCTATTAACACAGTAAAACATAGAATAATGACAGCACAGTGGTAAGGGATAAACGGTTAATGGTCAAATTTGGTGGGAGATGGTGCTGTCTTTGCTATTAACACAGTAAAACATAGAATAATGACAGCACAGTGGTAAGGGATAAACGGTTAATGGTCAAATTTGGTGGGAGATGGTGCTGTCTTTGCTATTAACACAGTAAAACATAGAATAATGACAGCACAGTGGTAAGGGATAAACGGTTAATGGTCAAATTTGGTGGGAGATGGTGCTGTCTTTGCTATTAACACAGTAAAACATAGAATAATGACAGCACAGTGGTAAGGGATAAACGGTTAATGGTCAAATTTGGTGGGAGATGGTGCTGTCTTTGCTATTAACACAGTAAAACATAGAATAATGACAGCACAGTGGTAAGGGATAAACGGTTAATGGTCAAATTTGGTGGGAGATGGTGCTGTCTTTGCTATTAACACAGTAAAACATAGAATAATGACAGCACAGTGGTAAGGGATAAACGGTTAATGGTCAAATTTGGTGGAAGATGGTGCTGTCTTTGCTATTAACACAGTAAAACATAGAATAATGACAGCACAGTGGTAAGGGATAAACGGTTAATGGTCAAATTTGGTGGGAGATGGTGCTGTCTTTGCTATTAACACAGTAAAACATAGAATAATGACAGCACAGTGGTAAGGGATAAACGGTTAATGGTCAAATTTGGTGGGAGATGGTGCTGTCTTTGCTATTAACACAGTAAAACATAGAATAATGACAGCACAGTGGTAAGGGATAAACGGTTAATGGTCAAATTTGGTGGGAGATGGTGCTGTCTTTGCTATTAACACAGTAAAACATAGAATAATGACAGCACAGTGGTAAGGGATAAACGGTTAATGGTCAAATTTGGTGGGAGATGGTGCTGTCTTTGCTATTAACACAGTAAAACATAGAATAATGACAGCACAGTGGTAAGGGATAAACGGTTAATGGTCAAATTTGGTGGGAGATGGTGCTGTCTTTGCTATTAACACAGTAAAACATAGAATAATGACAGCAGAGTGGTAAGGGATAAACGGTTAATGGTCAAATTTGGTGGAAGATGGTGCTGTCTTTGCTATTAACACAGTAAAACATAGAATAATGACAGCACAGTGGTAAGGGATAAACGGTTAATGGTCAAATTTGGTGGGAGATGGTGCTGTCTTTGCTATTAACACAGTAAAACATAGAATAATGACAGCACAGTGGTAAGGGATAAACGGTTAATGGTCAAATTTGGTGGAAGATGGTGCTGTCTTTGCTATTAACACAGTAAAACATAGAATAATGACAGCACAGTGGTAAGGGATAAACGGTTAATGGTCAAATTTGGTGGGAGATGGTGCTGTCTTTGCTATTAACACAGTAAAACATAGAATAATGACAGCACAGTGGTAAGGGATAAACGGTTAATGGTCAAATTTGGTGGGAGATGGTGTTGTCTTTGCTATTAACACAGTAAAACATAGAATAATGACAGCACAGTGGTAAGGGATAAACGGTTAATGGTCAAATTTGGTGGAAGATGGTGTTGTCTTTGCTATTAACACAGTAAAACATAGAATAATGACAGCACAGTGGTAAGGGATAAACGGTTAATGGTCAAATTTGGTGGAAGATGTTGCTGTCTTTGCTATTAACACAGTAAAACATAGAATAATGACAGCACAGTGGTAAGGGATAAACGGTTAATGGTCAAATTTGGTGGGAGATGGTGTTGTCTTTGCTATTAACACAGTAAAACATAGAATAATGACAGCACAGTGGTAAGGGATAAACGGTTAATGGTCAAATTTGGTGGAAGATGTTGCTGTCTTTGCTATTAACACAGTAAAACATAGAATAATGACAGCAGAGTGGTAAGGGATAAACGGTTAATGGTCAAATTTGGTGGGAGATGGTGCTGTCTTTGCTATTAACACAGTAAAACATAGAATAATGACAGCACAGTGGTAAGGGCTAAACGGCTAATGGTCAAATTTGGTGGGAGATGGTGCTGTCTTTGCTATTAACACAGTAAAACATAGAATAATGACAGCACAGTGGTAAGGGCTAAACGGTTAATGGTCAAATTTGGTGGGAGATGGTGCTGTCTTTGCTATTAACACAGTAAAACATAGAATAATGACAGCAGAGTGGTAAGGGCTAAACGGCTAATGGTCAAATTTGGTGGGAGATGGTGCTGTCTTTGTTATTAACACAGTAAAACATAGAATAATGACAGCACAGTGGTAAGGGCTAAACGGTTAATGGTCAAATTTGGTGGGAGATGTTGTTATCTTTGCTATTAACACAGTAAAACATAGAATAATGACAGCAGAGTGGTAAGGGCTAAACGGCTAATGGTCAAATTTGGTGGGAGATGGTGCTGTCTTTGTTATTAACACAGTAAAACATAGAATAATGACAGCACAGTGGTAAGGGCTAAACGGTTAATGGTCAAATTTGGTGGGAGATGGTGCTGTCTTTGCTATTAACACAGTAAAACATAGAATAATGACAGCAGAGTGGTAAGGGCTAAACGGTTAATGGTCAAATTTGGTGGGAGATGGTGCTGTCTTTGCTATTAACACAGTAAAACATAGAATAATGACAGCACAGTGGTAAGGGCTAAACGGTTAATGGTCAAATTTGGTGGGAGATGGTGTTGTCTTTGCTATTAACACAGTAAAACATAGAATAATGACAGCACAGTGGTAAGGGATAAACGGTTAATGGTCAAATTTGGTGGGAGATGGTGTTGTCTTTGCTATTAACACAGTAAAACATAGAATAATGACAGCACAGTGGTAAGGGATAAACAGTTAATGGTCAAATTTGGTGGGAGATGGTGTTGTCTTTGCTATTAACACAGTAAAACATAGAATAATGACAGCACAGTGGTAAGGGATAAACAGTTAATGGTCAAATTTGGTGGGAGATGGTGCTGTCTTTGCTATTAACACAGTAAAACATAGAATAATGACAGCACAGTGGTAAGGGATAAACGGTTAATGGTCAAATTTGGTGGAAGATGTTGCTGTCTTTGCTATTAACACAGTAAAACATAGAATAATGACAGCAGAGTGGTAAGGGCTAAACAGTTAATGGTCAAATTTGGTGGGAGATGTTGCTGTCTTTGCTATTAACACAGTAAAACATAGAATAATGACAGCACAGTGGTAAGGGATAAACAGTTAATGGTCAAATTCGGTGGGAGATGTTGCTGTCTTTGCTATTAACACAGTAAAACATAGAATAATGACAGCACAGTGGTAAGGGATAAACGGTTAATGGTCAAATTTGGTGGGAGATGGTGTTGTCTTTGCTATTAACACAGTAAAACATAGAATAATGACAGCAGAGTGGTAAGGGCTAAACAGTTAATGGTCAAATTTGGTGGGAGATGGTGTTGTCTTTGCTATTAACACAGTAAAACATAGAATAATGACAGCAGAGTGGTAAGGGCTAAACAGTTAATGGTCAAATTTGGTGGGAGATGGTGTTGTCTTTGCTATTAACACAGTAAAACATAGAATAATGACAGCACAGTGGTAAGGGCTAAACAGTTAATGGTCAAATTTGGTGGGAGATGGTGTTGTCTTTGCTATTAACACAGTAAAACATAGAATAATGACAGCAGAGTGGTAAGGGCTAAACAGTTAATGGTCAAATTTGGTGGGAGATGGTGTTGTCTTTGCTATTAACACAGTAAAACATAGAATAATGACAGCAGAGTGGTAAGGGCTAAACAGTTAATGGTCAAATTTGGTGGGAGATGGTGTTGTCTTTGCTATTAACACAGTAAAACATAGAATAATGACAGCAGAGTGGTAAGGGATAAACAGTTAATGGTCAAATTTGGTGGGAGATGGTGCTGTCTTTGCTATTAACACAGTAAAACATAGAATAATGACAGCACAGTGGTAAGGGATAAACGGTTAATGGTCAAATTTGGTGGGAGATGGTGTTGTCTTTGCTATTAACACAGTAAAACATAGAATAATGACAGCAGAGTGGTAAGGGCTAAACAGTTAATGGTCAAATTTGGTGGGAGATGGTGTTGTCTTTGCTATTAACACAGTAAAACATAGAATAATGACAGCAGAGTGGTAAGGGCTAAACAGTTAATGGTCAAATTTGGTGGGAGATGTTGCTGTCTTTGCTATATTAACACAGTAAAACATAGAATAATGACAGCACAGTGGTAAGGGCTAAACAGTTAATGGTCAAATTTGGTGGGAGATGTTGCTGTCTTTGCTATTAACACAGTAAAACATAGAATAATGACAGCACAGTGGTAAGGGATAAACGGTTAATGGTCAAATTTGGTGGGAGATGGTGCTGTCTTTGCTATTAACACAGTAAAACATAGAATAATGACAGCACAGTGGTAAGGGATAAACGGTTAATGGTCAAATTTGGTGGGAGATGGTGCTGTCTTTGCTATTAACACAGTAAAACATAGAATAATGACAGCACAGTGGTAAGGGATAAACGGTTAATGGTCAAATTTGGTGGGAGATGGTGCTGTCTTTGCTATTAACACAGTAAAACATAGAATAATGACAGCACAGTGGTAAGGGATAAACGGTTAATGGTCAAATTTGGTGGGAGATGGTGCTGTCTTTGCTATTAACACAGTAAAACATAGAATAATGACAGCACAGTGGTAAGGGATAAACGGTTAATGGTCAAATTTGGTGGGAGATGGTGCTGTCTTTGCTATTAACACAGTAAAACATAGAATAATGACAGCACAGTGGTAAGGGATAAACGGTTAATGGTCAAATTTGGTGGGAGATGGTGCTGTCTTTGCTATTAACACAGTAAAACATAGAATAATGACAGCACAGTGGTAAGGGATAAACGGTTAATGGTCAAATTTGGTGGAAGATGTTGCTGTCTTTGCTATTAACACAGTAAAACATAGAATAATGACAGCACAGTGGTAAGGGATAAACGGTTAATGGTCAAATTTGGTGGAAGATGTTGCTGTCTTTGCTATTAACACAGTAAAACATAGAATAATGACAGCACAGTGGTAAGGGATAAACGGTTAATGGTCAAATTTGGTGGAAGATGGTGCTGTCTTTGCTATTAACACAGTAAAACATAGAATAATGACAGCACAGTGGTAAGGGATAAACGGTTAATGGTCAAATTTGGTGGGAGATGGTGCTGTCTTTGCTATTAACACAGTAAAACATAGAATAATGACAGCACAGTGGTAAGGGATAAACGGTTAATGGTCAAATTTGGTGGGAGATGGTGCTGTCTTTGCTATTAACACAGTAAAACATAGAATAATGACAGCACAGTGGTAAGGGATAAACGGTTAATGGTCAAATTTGGTGGGAGATGGTGCTGTCTTTGCTATTAACACAGTAAAACATAGAATAATGACAGCACAGTGGTAAGGGATAAACGGTTAATGGTCAAATTTGGTGGAAGATGTTGCTGTCTTTGCTATTAACACAGTAAAACATAGAATAATGACAGCAGAGTGGTAAGGGCTAAACGGTTAATGGTCAAATTTGGTGGAAGATGTTGCTGTCTTTGCTATTAACACAGTAAAACATAGAATAATGACAGCACAGTGGTAAGGGATAAACGGTTAATGGTCAAATTTGGTGGAAGATGTTGCTGTCTTTGCTATTAACACAGTAAAACATAGAATAATGACAGCACAGTGGTAAGGGATAAACGGTTAATGGTCAAATTTGGTGGAAGATGTTGCTGTCTTTGCTATTAACACAGTAAAACATAGAATAATGACAGCAGAGTGGTAAGGGCTAAACGGTTAATGGTCAAATTTGGTGGGAGATGGTGCTGTCTTTGCTATTAACACAGTAAAACATAGAATAATGACAGCAGAGTGGTAAGGGATAAACGGCTAATGGTCAAATTTGGTGGAAGATGGTGTTGTCTTTGCTATTAACACAGTAAAACATAGAATAATGACAGCAGAGTGGTAAGGGATAAACGGCTAATGGTCAAATTTGGTGGGAGATGGTGCTGTCTTTGCTATTAACACAGTAAAACATAGAATAATGACAGCAGAGTGGTAAGGGCTAAACGGCTAATGGTCAAATTTGGTGGGAGATGTTGCTGTCTTTGCTATTAACACAGTAAAACATAGAATAATGACAGCAGAGTGGTAAGGGATAAACGGTTAATGGTCAAATTTGGTGGGAGATGGTGCTGTCTTTGCTATTAACACAGTAAAACATAGAATAATGACAGCAGAGTGGTAAGGGATAAACGGTTAATGGTCAAATTTGGTGGGAGATGGTGCTGTCTTTGCTATTAACACAGTAAAACATAGAATAATGACAGCAGAGTGGTAAGGGATAAACGGTTAATGGTCAAATTTGGTGGAAGATGGTGCTGTCTTTGCTATTAACACAGTAAAACATAGAATAATGACAGCACAGTGGTAAGGGATAAACGGTTAATGGTCAAATTTGGTGGGAGATGGTGTTGTCTTTGCTATTAACACAGTAAAACATAGAATAATGACAGCAGAGTGGTAAGGGATAAACGGTTAATGGTCAAATTTGGTGGAAGATGGTGCTGTCTTTGCTATTAACACATTAAAACATAGAATAATGACAGCACAGTGGTAAGGGATAAACGGTTAATGGTCAAATTTGGTGGGAGATGGTGCTGTCTTTGCTATTAACACAGTAAAACATAGAATAATGACAGCACAGTGGTAAGGGCTAAACGGTTAATGGTCAAATTTGGTGGAAGATGTTGCTGTCTTTGCTATTAACACAGTAAAACATAGAATAATGACAGCAGAGTGGTAAGGGCTAAACGGTTAATGGTCAAATTTGGTGGGAGATGGTGCTGTCTTTGCTATTAACACAGTAAAACATAGAATAATGACAGCACAGTGGTAAGGGCTAAACGGTTAATGGTCAAATTTGGTGGGAGATGGTGCTGTCTTTGCTATTAACACAGTAAAACATAGAATAATGACAGCACAGTGGTAAGGGCTAAACGGCTAATGGTCAAATTTGGTGGGAGATGGTGCTGTCTTTGCTATTAACACAGTAAAACATAGAATAATGACAGCACAGTGGTAAGGGCTAAACGGTTAATGGTCAAATTTGGTGGGAGATGGTGCTGTCTTTGCTATTAACACAGTAAAACATAGAATAATGACAGCACAGTGGTAAGGGCTAAACGGCTAATGGTCAAATTTGGTGGAAGCTGGTGCTGTCTTTGCTATTAACACAGTAAAACATAGAATAATGACAGCACAGTGGTAAGGGCTAAACAGTTAATGGTCAAATTTGGTGGAAGCTGGTGCTGTCTTTGCTATTAACACAGTAAAACATAGAATAATGACAGCAGAGTGGTAAGGGCTAAACAGTTAATGGTCAAATTTGGTGGAAGCTGGTGCTGTCTTTGCTATTAACACAGTAAAACATAGAATAATGACAGCAGAGTGGTAAGGGCTAAACAGTTAATGGTCAAATTTGGTGGGAGATGGTGCTGTCTTTGCTATTAACACAGTAAAACATAGAATAATGACAGCACAGTGGTAAGGGATAAACGGTTAATGGTCAAATTTGGTGGAAGATGTTGCTGTCTGCTATTAACACAGTAAAACATAGAATAATGACAGCACAGTGGTAAGGGCTAAACGGCTAATGGTCAAATTTGGTGGGAGATGGTGTTATCTTTGCTATTAACACAGTAAAACATAGAATAATGACAGCAGAGTGGTAAGGGCTAAACAGTTAATGGTCAAATTTGGTGGGAGATGGTGCTGTCTTTGCTATTAACACAGTAAAACATAGAATAATGACAGCACAGTGGTAAGGGATAAACGGTTAATGGTCAAATTTGGTGGAAGATGTTGCTGTCTTTGCTATTAACACAGTAAAACATAGAATAATGACAGCACAGTGGTAAGGGCTAAACGGCTAATGGTCAAATTTGGTGGGAGATGTTGTTATCTTTGCTATTAACACAGTAAAACATAGAATAATGACAGCAGAGTGGTAAGGGCTAAACAGTTAATGGTCAAATTTGGTGGAAGATGGTGCTGTCTTTGCTATTAACACAGTAAAACATAGAATAATGACAGCAGAGTGGTAAGGGCTAAACAGTTAATGGTCAAATTTGGTGGGAGATGGTGCTGTCTTTGCTATATTAACACAGTAAAACATAGAATAATGACAGCACAGTGGTAAGGGATAAACGGTTAATGGTCAAATTTGGTGGAAGATGTTGCTGTCTTTGCTATTAACACAGTAAAACATAGAATAATGACAGCACAGTGGTAAGGGCTAAACGGCTAATGGTCAAATTTGGTGGGAGATGGTGTTATCTTTGCTATTAACACAGTAAAACATAGAATAATGACAGCAGAGTGGTAAGGGCTAAACAGTTAATGGTCAAATTTGGTGGGAGATGGTGCTGTCTTTGCTATTAACACAGTAAAACATAGAATAATGACAGCACAGTGGTAAGGGATAAACGGTTAATGGTCAAATTTGGTGGAAGATGTTGCTGTCTTTGCTATTAACACAGTAAAACATAGAATAATGACAGCACAGTGGTAAGGGCTAAACGGCTAATGGTCAAATTTGGTGGGAGATGTTGTTATCTTTGCTATTAACACAGTAAAACATAGAATAATGACAGCAGAGTGGTAAGGGCTAAACAGTTAATGGTCAAATTTGGTGGGAGATGGTGCTGTCTTTGCTATTAACACAGTAAAACATAGAATAATGACAGCACAGTGGTAAGGGATAAACGGTTAATGGTCAAATTTGGTGGAAGATGTTGCTGTCTTTGCTATTAACACAGTAAAACATAGAATAATGACAGCACAGTGGTAAGGGCTAAACGGCTAATGGTCAAATTTGGTGGAAGATGGTGCTGTCTTTGCTATTAACACAGTAAAACATAGAATAATGACAGCACAGTGGTAAGGGATAAACGGTTAATGGTCAAATTTGGTGGGAGATGGTGCTGTCTTTGCTATTAACACAGTAAAACATAGAATAATGACAGCACAGTGGTAAGGGATAAACGGTTAATGGTCAAATTTGGTGGAAGATGTTGCTGTCTTTGCTATTAACACAGTAAAACATAGAATAATGACAGCACAGTGGTAAGGGCTAAACGGTTAATGGTCAAATTTGGTGGAAGATGTTGCTGTCTTTGCTATTAACACAGTAAAACATAGAATAATGACAGCACAGTGGTAAGGGCTAAACGGCTAATGGTCAAATTTGGTGGGAGATGGTGCTGTCTTTGCTATTAACACAGTAAAACATAGAATAATGACAGCACAGTGGTAAGGGCTAAACGGTTAATGGTCAAATTTGGTGGGAGATGGTGCTGTCTTTGCTATTAACACAGTAAAACATAGAATAATGACAGCACAGTGGTAAGGGCTAAACGGCTAATGGTCAAATTTGGTGGAAGCTGGTGCTGTCTTTGCTATTAACACAGTAAAACATAGAATAATGACAGCACAGTGGTAAGGGCTAAACAGTTAATGGTCAAATTTGGTGGAAGCTGGTGCTGTCTTTGCTATTAACACAGTAAAACATAGAATAATGACAGCAGAGTGGTAAGGGCTAAACAGTTAATGGTCAAATTTGGTGGAAGCTGGTGCTGTCTTTGCTATTAACACAGTAAAACATAGAATAATGACAGCAGAGTGGTAAGGGCTAAACAGTTAATGGTCAAATTTGGTGGGAGATGGTGCTGTCTTTGCTATTAACACAGTAAAACATAGAATAATGACAGCACAGTGGTAAGGGATAAACGGTTAATGGTCAAATTTGGTGGAAGATGTTGCTGTCTGCTATTAACACAGTAAAACATAGAATAATGACAGCACAGTGGTAAGGGCTAAACGGCTAATGGTCAAATTTGGTGGGAGATGGTGTTATCTTTGCTATTAACACAGTAAAACATAGAATAATGACAGCAGAGTGGTAAGGGCTAAACAGTTAATGGTCAAATTTGGTGGGAGATGTTGCTGTCTTTGCTATTAACACAGTAAAACATAGAATAATGACAGCACAGTGGTAAGGGCTAAACGGTTAATGGTCAAATTTGGTGGGAGATGGTGCTGTCTTTGCTATTAACACAGTAAAACATAGAATAATGACAGCACAGTGGTAAGGGATAAACGGTTAATGGTCAAATTTGGTGGAAGATGTTGCTGTCTTTGCTATTAACACAGTAAAACATAGAATAATGACAGCACAGTGGTAAGGGCTAAACGGCTAATGGTCAAATTTGGTGGGAGATGGTGCTGTCTTTGCTATTAACACAGTAAAACATAGAATAATGACAGCACAGTGGTAAGGGATAAACGGTTAATGGTCAAATTTGGTGGGAGATGGTGCTGTCTTTGCTATTAACACAGTAAAACATAGAATAATGACAGCACAGTGGTAAGGGATAAACGGTTAATGGTCAAATTTGGTGGAAGATGTTGCTGTCTTTGCTATTAACACAGTAAAACATAGAATAATGACAGCACAGTGGTAAGGGCTAAACGGTTAATGGTCAAATTTGGTGGAAGATGTTGCTGTCTTTGCTATTAACACAGTAAAACATAGAATAATGACAGCAGAGTGGTAAGGGATAAACGGTTAATGGTCAAATTTGGTGGAAGATGTTGCTGTCTTTGCTATTAACACAGTAAAACATAGAATAATGACAGCACAGTGGTAAGGGCTAAACGGTTAATGGTCAAATTTGGTGGAAGATGTTGCTGTCTTTGCTATTAACACAGTAAAACATAGAATAATGACAGCACAGTGGTAAGGGATAAACGGTTAATGGTCAAATTTGGTGGGAGATGGTGCTGTCTTTGCTATTAACACAGTAAAACATAGAATAATGACAGCACAGTGGTAAGGGATAAACGGTTAATGGTCAAATTTGGTGGGAGATGGTGCTGTCTTTGCTATTAACACAGTAAAACATAGAATAATGACAGCACAGTGGTAAGGGATAAACGGTTAATGGTCAAATTTGGTGGGAGATGGTGCTGTCTTTGCTATTAACACAGTAAAACATAGAATAATGACAGCACAGTGGTAAGGGATAAACGGTTAATGGTCAAATTTGGTGGGAGATGGTGTTGTCTTTGCTATTAACACAGTAAAACATAGAATAATGACAGCACAGTGGTAAGGGATAAACGGCTAATGGTCAAATTTGGTGGAAGATGGTGCTGTCTTTGCTATTAACACAGTAAAACATAGAATAATGACAGCACAGTGGTAAGGGATAAACGGTTAATGGTCAAATTTGGTGGGAGATGGTGCTGTCTTTGCTATTAACACAGTAAAACATAGAATAATGACAGCACAGTGGTAAGGGCTAAACGGCTAATGGTCAAATTTGGTGGGAGATGGTGCTGTCTTTGCTATTAACACAGTAAAACATAGAATAATGACAGCACAGTGGTAAGGGATAAACAGTTAATGGTCAAATTTGGTGGAAGATGTTGCTGTCTTTGCTATTAACACAGTAAAACATAGAATAATGACAGCACAGTGGTAAGGGATAAACAGTTAATGGTCAAATTTGGTGGGAGATGGTGCTGTCTTTGTTATTAACACAGTAAAACATAGAATAATGACAGCACAGTGGTAAGGGATAAACGGTTAATGGTCAAATTTGGTGGGAGATGGTGCTGTCTTTGCTATTAACACAGTAAAACATAGAATAATGACAGCAGAGTGGTAAGGGATAAACGGTTAATGGTCAAATTTGGTGGGAGATGGTGCTGTCTTTGCTATTAACACAGTAAAACATAGAATAATGACAGCACAGTGGTAAGGGCTAAACGGCTAATGGTCAAATTTGGTGGGAGATGGTGCTGTCTTTGCTATTAACACAGTAAAACATAGAATAATGACAGCACAGTGGTAAGGGCTAAACGGTTAATGGTCAAATTTGGTGGGAGATGGTGCTGTCTTTGCTATTAACACAGTAAAACATAGAATAATGACAGCAGAGTGGTAAGGGCTAAACGGCTAATGGTCAAATTTGGTGGGAGATGGTGCTGTCTTTGTTATTAACACAGTAAAACATAGAATAATGACAGCACAGTGGTAAGGGCTAAACGGTTAATGGTCAAATTTGGTGGGAGATGGTGCTGTCTTTGTTATTAACACAGTAAAACATAGAATAATGACAGCACAGTGGTAAGGGCTAAACGGTTAATGGTCAAATTTGGTGGGAGATGGTGCTGTCTTTGCTATTAACACAGTAAAACATAGAATAATGACAGCAGAGTGGTAAGGGCTAAACGGTTAATGGTCAAATTTGGTGGGAGATGGTGCTGTCTTTGCTATTAACACAGTAAAACATAGAATAATGACAGCACAGTGGTAAGGGCTAAACGGTTAATGGTCAAATTTGGTGGGAGATGGTGTTGTCTTTGCTATTAACACAGTAAAACATAGAATAATGACAGCACAGTGGTAAGGGATAAACGGTTAATGGTCAAATTTGGTGGGAGATGGTGTTGTCTTTGCTATTAACACAGTAAAACATAGAATAATGACAGCACAGTGGTAAGGGATAAACAGTTAATGGTCAAATTTGGTGGGAGATGGTGTTGTCTTTGCTATTAACACAGTAAAACATAGAATAATGACAGCACAGTGGTAAGGGATAAACGGTTAATGGTCAAATTTGGTGGAAGATGGTGCTGTCTTTGCTATTAACACAGTAAAACATAGAATAATGACAGCACAGTGGTAAGGGATAAACGGTTAATGGTCAAATTTGGTGGGAGATGGTGCTGTCTTTGCTATTAACACAGTAAAACATAGAATAATGACAGCACAGTGGTAAGGGATAAACGGTTAATGGTCAAATTTGGTGGGAGATGGTGCTGTCTTTGCTATTAACACAGTAAAACATAGAATAATGACAGCACAGTGGTAAGGGATAAACGGTTAATGGTCAAATTTGGTGGGAGATGGTGCTGTCTTTGCTATTAACACAGTAAAACATAGAATAATGACAGCACAGTGGTAAGGGATAAACGGTTAATGGTCAAATTTGGTGGAAGATGTTGCTGTCTTTGCTATTAACACAGTAAAACATAGAATAATGACAGCAGAGTGGTAAGGGCTAAACAGTTAATGGTCAAATTCGGTGGGAGATGTTGCTGTCTTTGCTATTAACACAGTAAAACATAGAATAATGACAGCACAGTGGTAAGGGATAAACGGTTAATGGTCAAATTTGGTGGGAGATGGTGTTGTCTTTGCTATTAACACAGTAAAACATAGAATAATGACAGCAGAGTGGTAAGGGCTAAACGGTTAATGGTCAAATTTGGTGGGAGATGGTGTTGTCTTTGCTATTAACACAGTAAAACATAGAATAATGACAGCAGAGTGGTAAGGGCTAAACAGTTAATGGTCAAATTTGGTGGGAGATGGTGTTGTCTTTGCTATTAACACAGTAAAACATAGAATAATGACAGCACAGTGGTAAGGGCTAAACAGTTAATGGTCAAATTTGGTGGGAGATGGTGTTGTCTTTGCTATTAACACAGTAAAACATAGAATAATGACAGCAGAGTGGTAAGGGCTAAACAGTTAATGGTCAAATTTGGTGGGAGATGGTGTTGTCTTTGCTATTAACACAGTAAAACATAGAATAATGACAGCAGAGTGGTAAGGGCTAAACAGTTAATGGTCAAATTTGGTGGGAGATGGTGTTGTCTTTGCTATTAACACAGTAAAACATAGAATAATGACAGCAGAGTGGTAAGGGATAAACGGTTAATGGTCAAATTTGGTGGGAGATGGTGTTGTCTTTGCTATTAACACAGTAAAACATAGAATAATGACAGCAGAGTGGTAAGGGCTAAACAGTTAATGGTCAAATTTGGTGGGAGATGGTGTTGTCTTTGCTATTAACACAGTAAAACATAGAATAATGACAGCAGAGTGGTAAGGGCTAAACAGTTAATGGTCAAATTTGGTGGGAGATGTTGCTGTCTTTGCTATATTAACACAGTAAAACATAGAATAATGACAGCAGAGTGGTAAGGGATAAACAGTTAATGGTCAAATTCGGTGGGAGATGTTGCTGTCTTTGCTATTAACACAGTAAAACATAGAATAATGACAGCACAGTGGTAAGGGATAAACGGTTAATGGTCAAATTTGGTGGGAGATGTTGCTGTCTTTGCTATTAACACAGTAAAACATAGAATAATGACAGCACAGTGGTAAGGGCTAAACAGTTAATGGTCAAATTTGGTGGGAGATGGTGTTGTCTTTGCTATTAACACAGTAAAACATAGAATAATGACAGCAGAGTGGTAAGGGCTAAACAGTTAATGGTCAAATTTGGTGGGAGATGGTGCTGTCTTTGCTATTAACACAGTAAAACATAGAATAATGACAGCACAGTGGTAAGGGATAAACGGTTAATGGTCAAATTTGGTGGGAGATGGTGTTGTCTTTGCTATTAACACAGTAAAACATAGAATAATGACAGCACAGTGGTAAGGGCTAAACAGTTAATGGTCAAATTTGGTGGGAGATGTTGCTGTCTTTGCTATTAACACAGTAAAACATAGAATAATGACAGCAGAGTGGTAAGGGCTAAACGGTTAATGGTCAAATTTGGTCGAAAAAATATGTGCTAATTGAATGTCAATTTACATGCCAAGAAAAGACAATGCTCAGAAATTTGCCTCATGACTGACTTAATTATTGAGCCCGACATTCCATTATTAAACCAGTAATGTGGTTGGAATGCAACCATGAAGCTCGACTTTAACATTTTGAAATGAACTCTGACGCTTGACATCGAACATAAAATAAATATAGAAGGATTATGGACATACTTATCAATGCCATGTGCATTGACCTTTTGACCCCAAAGTAATTGTCTCATCCCCTCTCATTAGCATGTGTCCAAGTTTGGGCACAGCATGATTAACACATGAGTGAACTGCTAAGTTGAGGTAAAAGCAAAATGTTATTGTTGAGAAAACCCTTTTGTCATTATCAAACTGACCTTGACCTTTTGATGCCAAGGTGGCATGCCATCTCATTATAAGAAAGGATGTGGCCCTCTGCTTAACCAAATATAAGATATGCTAACACTGCTAAGTTGAGTTAAACGTAAAATGTTAGTTTTCACAAAAACTAGGTTTTAGCAAGGAGACATTGACCTTGACCTTTGACATTTTGCTGCCACGGTGCCATGTGCAATGGACCTTTCCGGTTTTAGCTATGCCCCGCCCATCTCTAGCTAAGCTCCACCCACACATCACTCGTGTTGGGATCGATCTCTGAACACCCTGATTATCAATTTCCAAAATACTACACAGGTAGGCTGTTGAATATTTTGAAACTAATTTGACTTGGTGCTGTTGCTGCCTAAGGCAGCAACAGCGCCCAGCCAAATTAGTTTCAAAATATTCAACAACATGTTTATTAAATAGCAAAGAATTACAAAGACATACAGTGTGTCAGACTATTTGAGATTTGATGACGGTCTATATGAAACGCCCAGTCAAATTAGTTTCAAAATATTCAACAACATGTTTATTAAATAGCAAAGAATTACAAAGACATACAATGTGTCAGACTATTTGAGATTTGATGACGGTCTATATGAAACCCTTTGTGATGTAATGATTGTGACATCATCATACACACGCTGAGATGATTATGATGTCATACACGGTCAGATGATGGATGGATACGCTGGAAAGATTCCACCATGATTACGCAAACAGATATAAACAGTGAAGTTGATCAAAGATTCAATAGTCAGAGCCAAAATGCCCACCAAGATGAGCGCATACACAGAAACCCCTTCATAGATTGCAAGACCAAAAACTGCAACATCTTCAAACATATGGAGAAACAAAGATTATTCAAAAGCAGTGTGCCAAAATCATAGGCAACTGCCAGACACGCAATATAGTCTATCTCCTAACAGGTAAATATTGTACAAAACAGTATGTAGTGCAATAACACCGTACTGGGCATGTCCGCCTATAGTAGGCGTGTTGGTCCAGGTAAAGGGTGTTCCCTAACCTGCTAGATTGATGCCTATAGGTTCCATTGTGTGGAGCTGGTGTATCCAATGGCATTCCTTTTGTCTCCTCCATGGTGTGGAGTTTTCATCATCGGGGTCTGATGAGAGAACCTGTATGATTCTGAACTGCACGTCTGTTCGTGTGTGTCCAGGTTTGTTGAAATGCCTGGCGACTGGGGGTGTCGTATCTCTCACTTTTGTGCGGGGTTTGATATAGATCTCAGGTGTTCCTGAATTCGGATCTTAAAGGTGCGCAGGGATTCTCCCACGTATTGTTTATTGCATTTGCTACAAGTTAGGAGGCAGACGATGTTTCTAGTTTGGAAGTTACCTATGATTTTGGCCTAGTAGGTTGGCCCGTGTGGGAGCTTGTGAAGAATCTGTTTTTCTCCATCCTGTGGCAGATGGTACAGTTTTTTGTTTTGCATGCGATAAATGGGTTTCTGTGCGTTACAGGGGTGTGCTCCGTTGGGAGTTTGGCCCTGACAATCGTGTCTTTGATTGTTTGTTTTGTTCTTCCTGTATCCAAACAGCGGTGGTTCTGGAAATGCTAACCTGAATTTATTGCTGGCTTCCAGAATTGGCCAGTACTTTTTTATGGTTTTCTTCAGAAAAATGCCTGTCCTGGTGAACTCACATACAAAGATTGGTCTTTGTATTTGAGTTTTGGCGGTTGTTTTTGGTGGTGGGTGGAGGATTTGTTGTCTGTCTTGTGATCTGGCTTTGGCCCTGGATTTGTTCAGGATGCCTGTGGGGTAGCCTCGTGCTTCAAAGTGTCCTTGTAGGAGGATACTGTTTTTGTCATAGTCCTCTATGAGCGTGCAGATGCGTCTCAACCTGAGGAATTGTCTGTATGGGGACGAGTCCTTACAGTTTGAGGGATGGGCTGAGTCATAATGCAGGTAGCCGTGGGTGTCTGTCGGTTTTGTATAGAGATCAAAGATGATAGAATGATCCTGTGTCTGTTTGATCAGTGTGTCTAAAAAATAAACTTGTGTTTCTGAGCATTCCATGGTGAATTTGATGCTCTGGTGAGCTTCATTTATGTATGTGATGAACTCTTCTAGGGCTGTTTTGCCGTGCTCCCAGATTATGAATATGTCATCTATGTATCTAACATACAGTGCAGGCTGGTGTGGTGCAGTCTGCAGCAATCTTTGCTCTAAGTCGGCCATGAAGATGCATGTGAAGGTGCAGGCGGCCTTGCTTCCCATGGCGGTTCCTCCTATCCGTAGGTAGTGCTCGCCATTAAACTCGAAGTTATTGCATTCGAGGACAAGTTTTAGAAGGTTTAGTAATCCTCTGATGGAGAGATCACCTGGTACCCCAAATTTGCTGCAGAATTTGGCCACCGCTCTTAGTCCTTCATTGTTGGGTATGTTAGTATACAGTGAGGTGACATCCATTGTTACTAGAAGCGTGCCCGGTTTTGTTGGACCGAATGCTTCTAGTTGGTTGATGAAATCTGTGGTGTCTCACATATGATTTGATCTTTGTGACATGAACCTTGATGTGTTCGTCCACGAAACTGCTGATGAGTTCTGTGGGACAGCCTATGCCGCTGATGATCAGTCTGCCTGGGACTAAACTGTTCTGTTTGCTTTTATGTACCTTTGGTAGTAGGTAAAATCTAGCTGTGATTGGCGGTTTTGGTAATAGTCTGCCGGCAGTTTGTGCATCAATCTCTTTGTCTCTGACAAGTTGGTCTAGTCTTTTTTCTACAAGGTTAGTATGTTTTAATGTCAAGTCTTGATCGACCTTTTTGTAGAACCTTATGTCCGCTAGTTGGTGGTTTGCTTCTGCTATGTAATCCGTTTTGTTTTGGACTACCGTGTGCTTGTCCTTTATCTGCTTTCTTAATCATTATGGAGTGATTGTTTTTAAGTTGCACAAGGGCTGTGGCTTCCTTAGTGCTCAGGTTACTTAACTTCGTTCTATGGTGAATATGTTTTCCATATTCGTACCTTATTGCCTTGAAAAAGGCTTCAAATGGCGCATCCAATGTGGGTGGCGGCATTGAAGTTTTTTTGGCGGCAAATTGCCTTGCTATGATGTCTTGAAATGTAGGTGGAGCCGGTACCGGTGGTGGGATTGTAGTACCGGCTCCCTGTTGTAAGAGTGCATGTGGTGGGTGCGGGTTGGGGGTGAAGAAATGTTTCAGACGCATGCATCTAAAAAATGCCTGTAAATCAGTGTATAGGCTTCCCATGTTTGGTTCTGAGACCGTAGGGCTAAAGCCCAAACCTTTATCTAAAAGACTGACGGTTGCCATCAGAAAAAAGTGGAGCACAAAAATGCCCACTCCCAGTTGACAAAACTTCGCCTCTGATGAGTTCCGCTCAAGGAACGAAACGCCATAAAGTCTGAATCAAAAACAGGGATGATTACATATGATCATTACCCACAAAAACAGCCCAAAAAATTCTCTCCACTAAAGGAGTAAAGAGACTCACGAACTTGACCGACAGAGACCCTTAAGACATTCATCACCAAAAACAAACTCGACCGTTAAAAAACCTGAGCCGCCAAAACAAAGTTTTTTCCAAAACCGCCAAAATGGACACAACCGGTAAAAAATCCACAACCGGCAAAAGTAACCACAACCGCCAAAAAAGTTGTAAAACCGCCAAAATGGGAGAACCACCAAAAAACTCACAACCGGCAAAAAATACTCAACCACCAAAAATGACACAACCGGTAAAAAAGTCACAACCGGTAAACTTGACCCCAACCGGTAAAAATGTCTGACCAAACCTCCAATGGGAAAACCGCCAGTCTGGTTTTTCTCTGCCCATATATGGTCAAGATCTACTCAATCCACAGGCTCACCCAGGAAGGGTATAAAAGGGACAAAAATTCCAGTCCAGATCATTCAGACTTTTGGTCTCACATTTGCGACCAAGCGTCAGGCTAAAATACCTACGACATTGGTTTCCCGATCTGATTACGTAGTTATCATCAAAACAGTATGTAGGCGAAACACTCAGACCTTTCAAAATCAGAATACAGGAACACCTCCATTCGATCTCCAACCTCTACTAAAGTGAAAGATACAACACACCCGTATCAAGACACTTCAACCAACGCAACCACACTTGCGGCCACATGAGCTCAGTATCATACAAGTGCTCTCCTCAGATCCCTCTGACCCAGAATCCGCCACTTTGAGGAAACAGAAGGGGGCCACTGGCCTGATCCACCAACTACACACAATGGAACCCACAGGAATTAACATGGCAGGGTAAGGGTCACCACCTCCGTGTAGTAATGGGTACCACACCCACGAAACACACAGTTATTACCCTAAAAATATTATACCCTCCAAATGGACATTTCAGGCCTTCAAACAGACACTCATGCAATTTTAGGGATAAATTAGGGATGGTTTTGCCCAAAAAATAGGGATAAATTGAGGGGAAAATGAGGGATTTCATGGCAAATACAGGGATACTTAGACACTATAAAGTAAAGATAACTGACAATTTAGTGATCAAAACTGCAGTAATCAAGCCTCAAATAATTGATGCATTAATGGGAAAGGATTGCTTTATCTTGAAATCTTGCATTGGGTACTCAATGACACGTGACATTTTTATGAAAATCTGTATTAGTCACACATACACAACTAAGCCCGGAGAATATTTCTGGTATTCTTTGCTTTTCATGTCAATTATTGCTACCAAATCCCTATGCAAGCTGACTAATATATTCCTCTACTACACGTTGTTACCACATATATCAATAAGCAGGTTAGTGAACAGGCTCTGTGCAATATGTTACCGATTGCCTTAGTATTATGCATTGTATCATTGCATTCTTTGTGCCATTTACCAGGGTTCAGTAATGCAAAAAATGGATAACAGCAACAGTGTACTTTACAGAGACTACATTTAATGGCAAATATGCAACATGAGCATTAATATTTCTTGCTAGAATTGCTCTCTTTTGGTATAAATTTTCCGGCTCCCCATCACCGGATCCCTTTATTATTTAATTTTATCTGAGCAAGATAATGCCTCTCCTTACGTTTCACTTATTTCAATTATTTAATCTGGCTCAGTCTAAAAACAACAAGAAACTAGGTATCAGTAACAATACAGGCAATGAATTACACTAATTGTCTCCAATAACACTCACATTGGGTTACACCAATAGTTTCCAATACAACAAGCAATAAGTACAATAAGTCTCCAATATTAAATCAAATGAGTAAAAACAATTTAGTTTTCAATACTACAAGCAATAACTAAAACCAATACTGAGTAGTTTCCAATACTACAGGCAATATTATAAACCAATTGTTTCCAGTGAAAGCAATAAGTAAAACCAAGTTTCCAATACTAAAGCAAAGAGTAATACCACCCTTCCAATACTACACTACAGGCAAAGAATAAAGCCAACAGTTTCCCATGCTACAGGCAATATGTAAAACCAATAGTTTCTAAATACTACAATACAGATTATGGCAATTTAAAATATTAATACCATTCAATAAAAACTAAACACCACTAAAATGCAAATGAACTGCTTTGCGGAATTCAGTAACCGTTGCCATTTATACCATGTAACTAACGTACACGCAACTCAGAATACTCTCCTATATCTTTGTCTTCTTATCTAGGTCTTTTTCATATTTATCCAGCATCCTTCTCTTTCTTCGGTTTATTGATTCTCGCTTCTGTTTACATTCTTCCAATGACTCTCGCTTGCGCCATTTTACTGCAAGCAGAATCAAGCATGCTTTGGGCAACAGAAGCTTCAGTAGTCTTTTGATTTTATTGCCTTAGCTAAATGACTATTTCCATCTGAAAATAACGTTTCTGATACTCTTAAGACTTCAGACATGTCTGCTTCTTTTTTAGACAACTGTTTTTCTTTCTCATTGATGCTCTCTCTTTCCTTTGCTGCTTCATCTCGGTACTCTGCTGCTTTATCCCGTTTCTCCTTGTCCGGTTTAAGCTTACTTTCTGCTTCTTTCCTCTGTCTTTTTTCTTCTTCCAACCTTATTTTGTAGGATGTTGCCGACTGCTTGGCAAAATTTAATAACTCCTTAGTGAAGGGGAATTTGTGTAGCATACCTTTGTACGATCTTAATGTATCCTTTACAGTTTGTATTCCATTCAGAGTTCTTATGCTTAAAGATGTTCTCTCTGTATTGACAGTGTTTCTATATTGTGTGACAGAGACATTTCTACATCAGCATTACCATGAGCTATAGTCAACAAACACTGACCCAGTTTCTGAATCTTAGAAAACTTGTTTTCACCAACGCTGTTTTTCATGCAGACTACCTCTCTCAAGTAGTGGTCAACTCTGTGATAGATTATCTGCTCATCAATTTCTTCTTTAACAATTCAGTCTCTTGGGACACACTCCTGGGAATAGACTTTCCACTCATCAACGAGTAGATCAATATCTCTCTTGAATTGATCATGTTGGTATCTCTTGATTTTGTCTCGCCAAATGAGGCATGGGTATCAAAATCACATTGAATATGACTTACCGCTGGATGGTCTGATCTTGAAATGGCAAACTACTTGCAGTAACAAGACCCACATTGCATTGCTCAATTAGGAAACCAAACAGAAAAAGCCTCAAAACTGAACCATAACGCCTAACTGCGTATTCCAGCTGGATGACAAGTACAACTGGCTTGAGCGAATCTTAACCCTTAGCATTCTGATGCCAAATTTTCAAATTAAATTAAAGAATGAACAAGTGTTCATTTTTCAACAAATTTGGTGGAACATGTTGCTGTCTATAACATCGTTATAGACAGCAACATCGTCTACCAGAATTGTTGAAAATTGTACACCAGTTTCTTTGCTATTGACAGTAAGACAGAATACTGACATCAAAGTGGTAACGGTTAATGATAGGTTGGTCCAGATTGCACACACACACATATATATATATATATATATATATATAGTTTTATTGAGATTGGCTATAAGCTTTGATGAATTTAACGTCCATTGAATAACTTTAGCATTCTCCTAATGGAGTAATCCAATCCAGCATTCAAGTACATGTATCTGAAAACATGATCAAATAGGTCACATATTAGGTGACATCATGATCAAATACATCACATATTAGCTGATGTCATAATCAAATATGTCACATATAAGCTGACATCATGATCAAATATGTCACATATTGGCTGACATCATGATCAAATATGTCCCATATTAGCTGACATCATGATCACATACATCACATTAGCTGACGTCACGAGCAAGATGATGTCATGTCATGGAAGTTGAAAAGTCTATCGCTAGTGTCCGAATTGTGTGTCTTTAGTAAAATTACAATTTAATAAACATTCTGTTGAATATTTTGAAACTAATCCAGATTGGCAGCAACAGCTCCCAGTCAACTTAGTTTCCAAATATTCAACAGCTTACTTGTATAGTTACCTTGAAATTTAGAATCTGGGAAGGCAAGTCTCAAATCACTTCTAACACACGTAAAAGAGTAGGCGGAGCTTAGCTAGCAATGGATCTGTCTAATCATGATACACTTTTGGACCCAATATCAAGTGTCCATTACATACAGGTTTGAAAGTACATACAAAAGATGCTACATACCTTTAATTTTGAAACTTTTGTGACAATACAGACACTGACAAGGCCTCTGGTCTGTATGAAGCTTCATATGCTCATGTAGATAGCCCTCGACAATGAACGTTTTCTGACATATTGTGCACTCATATGGTTTCTCTCCTGTATGTATTCCTTCATGTCGTCTCATCTTGTAGGGTGTCACAAACTTCTTATTACAATACCTACATTCATACTCCTTAGGCGTTTTCTTCACTCTCTGCACCCATTCACGATGTCGACCTGATTGGTAGATCTTCTCCCCTTCAACAGTCATCGTCACATCACTGCCGGCTTCATGTTCCAAGACAACTTTAGCATCTTCATCCACATTATCATCATCATCATCGTCATCATAATGAATCACTCCTTCAGTCAGTGTTTCTTCACTAACTTTACCATCTGTGTTCACAATATAATACTCACCATTTTCATCAATACACACTTCTATCGTATGAATTGGCGTCGCAGTTGATAGATCTGATTTCATCACTTCTGGTTCGATGGCAGAAATACCGTTCAGCTTTTCATTGCTCTCCACCATCTCCTGAGTACTGTTGTCTGGTTCAGGGCTTATAACAGGACCTGTGTCAAACGTGTCCGAATCAACCTTTGTTATACGGAGCTTCATAGGTTTGCTTATGCCAGAAGTACTCACCGAACTGGGAAAAAATGTACGTGATACAAATTTCTTAACAGGTGTGATATTTGACGATGCTTTAACAGGTGATGTCATACGCGTGAGAATAGTTATCGGATGTTGGTTGGGAGTTGGTAGAACCTCTGGTGTATTTGTAACACTATCAGCATCATTATTCATGTCAGCTTTACTATCAATGTGTGCTGTACTGCTACTCTCTGTGGCACTGTCGTGTAGTGACGTATATTCCTCGATCCAGCGAGGTGCACGGTCCGGACCATTATCTAAGTGATAGAAGAAACACAAACGTCAGCACTGGAAAAACTGAATATCCATTTGCAGGCCAAGACAAGTATTCGTCAAGACTTACCACTGGAATGACTCACTGTCTGGGGTCAAAATGTTCACTCTTCCACTCGTTTTTAAGACCAAATTGCTATGGTCATCCTTGGATGAATTCAAGTCCTGGAAATTTACATTGCTTATTATGAAAGGATGACCTCAGTTCAGTTTGGTTATTAAATGTGAGATCACTGCCAGTGATGACTTAAAATTTTCAAACATTTTGACCACTGCTCACTGTTATAGATACATTATCAAGCCAGTCATTCCGGGGGTAAATTTTCCATAATAGTCTTCTCTTGGCTTGCAAATGGACATCCCTAAGCCAAGATTTCAATGGACGAATCTAGTTTTAACTATGCCCTGCCCATCTCTAGCTAGGGCCACCCACGTTTTGCCTGTTTTTGGATCGATCGATCCCTGCATTCTGAATCTCAATTTCCAGAAAACTATACAGGTAAGCTGTTGAATATTTTGAAACTACATGTAATTTGACTGGATGCTGTTGCTGCCTGTGCCAGCAACAGCGGCCAAACAAATTAGCTTCAAAATATTCAACAGCATGTTTATTAAATAGTAAAGACAAATAATTTGTCAAATCACGTCATATGATTGATAGATGAACTAGTAGTATGTATATTAAGTCTATCAGAACAGAGGGTGGTGGTAGCTGTGGATTGCCAATAGGCGGCTACAGGAGAGAGGTGGGCCCACGAGGTGGTGGGAGCCGACTGTTGTAGACTGTTTTATATCGGTGGTAGCTGTGTATCACCGATTGGCGGCTACAGGAGGGAGGTGGGCTATCAGAACAGAGGGCCGGCTGGCTGCGATGTGTTTTACAATGTAGGGCCCACCCCAACCACCCGGTGGGCCCCCATCAGCATGTGATACCATCAAAATCCTCATATTAGAGAAACACAACTAGATAGGTAAATATCTGCTATGGCCATTGATGAAGCGAGATTGTTGCAGCAGGGGATTATTAGCCATACCACTTATGCCAAGAACCTGGCAGCTCTCACTCCCGAGAAGCCAACCCCAGCCCCATGCAGGAAGCTACCAACCACTCCTGAGAAGCCAACCCCAGCCCCACGCAGGAAGGTACCAACCACTCCCGAGAAGCCCCCACCACCCCCCACCCAAGTTCACAGATGAGGAGATCGACAGTTTTCTTGATGCTTTATTCCAGGAAATGAGGGACATACCCCCAGGATTTGTGAAGGTCCCACATGCAATCCAGAACTATCTGTGGGGATGGGAACTTCCTGGACACGGAAAAAGATCCAACAGCTTTCCTGGATAAAAGCCTGGACAAGATCGAGAGGAAGTTGGTGGAAGAGGTCCTCGACCTGAAGGGGTGAAATTCTGCCTTGCTCTCAAGATCACCCTCCACAAGGAGAAGAATGATGGGACAGAGGTCACCACACATCCCCTGTTCTGGTCTAAGCAGCATGCCATCATGAAGGCAAGCAATATTAGCGAGGCTGTGAAGGAGACCAAAGCCAAGGTGCTGCAAGGCCTTGAGAACTACACCCATGAGGGGTTTGGCTGGGCAGTCAACCAGGTTGATCCATTGTACCTCAACATCGCCAGATATCAACCACTACATGGTGGGTCCTACATCGATCTCCCCTCTTCAATTAAGCGAAAACGTGCCGTGGTTAATGTCCACAACAATGATGACCACTGTCTTCGCAAGGTCTGTCTTGCAGACAGTAATCCCCAGCAGACATCGACGTATTTAGGGCACTGGGACACTCTTGACTTCAGCGGTGTAGACTCTCCAACCCCTCTCCACCAGCTTAAGCGTGTTGAGCAGCAGAATGGCCTGGTCATTAATGTATTCGGGCATGACAAGGGTGTCTACGCACTGCATCTGAGTGAGGCTGATCCCGTCATTCCAAGGACAAATCTGCTGCTTATCGAGAAGGGCGGCAAGCAACACTATACCTGAATTAAGGACCTGAATCGTCTGCTCTATGATCAGAGTCGGTATAAAGGGAGAAAGCACTTCTGCGAGCGGTGTCTCCACTGTTATTCTCGCAAAGATCTCATCAAGTACAAACCGGAGTGCTGCGGTATTGGTGACAGACCAATGCGCATAAGAATGCCTACAGAGGACAGGAAGATGCTACAGTTCACCAACTACCACAAGCAACTCAAGGTGCCATTCATCATTTATGCCGACTTTGAAGCACTAACAACCAAGATTGAGGGGCCAGAGGCAAATTCAGCTCAGAGCAGCACACAGAAAACGCAACACCATGAGATCTGTGGGTTCTGATACATTGTGGTCCACTGTGATGGTGTCAGTGAACCACCAGTGCTGTATCAAGGAAAAAATGCAGCTAAACACTTCCTGAATTGATTGGCATGGGAAGAGAAGATAACGGCCATGCTCGGCCACCCTAGGCCGATGGAGATGACTAGAGAGGACTGGCGAGTCCGTGGTCAGTTGCCATGTATGCGACAGACCATTAGATGGGGACAGTGTCAGAGATCACTGCCACATCACTTGTCTCTACCAGGGGGGGGGGCAGCACACAATGTGTGTAATCTAAAGCTTGCGCCTAAACCCGAAGACCACCACCATCCCGGTCGTGTTCCACAACCTGCGTCGGTATGATTCTCACCTCATCATACAGCCATCTCCCAAACAAAGGGAAAGATCAGCTGCATCCCCAACAATATGGAGAAGTAAATCTCCTTCAGCCTCCGTCGGCTGCGGTTCATCGACTTGGCCCAGTTCCTCCCAGCATCACTTGACAAGCTGGTAGCTAGTTCCACAACGTTCCCACTTACAAAACAGTATGAACCTAGCACTGCCAAGCATGGGCTCCTGCTCCGCAACGGTGTATACCCCTATGAGCACATGTATGGGTGGGACCATTTCAATGAGACCTCTCCCACCTCAAGCTGCTTTCTACAGTAAACTCTCTGGCGAGGGAATATCTGACAGCGACTACAACCACGCACATGCTGTCTGGGCCCAGTTCGGCTGCCAGACCATGGGAGACTATCATGACCTCTATCTGCGGTCTGACACTCCGCTCATTGCAGATGTCTTTGAGAACTTCCGCATCACGTGCCTCCAGCAGTATCGTCTGGACCCAGCACACTATTACACAAGCCCAGGGTTGAGCTGGGATGCGCTTCTAAGGAAGACAGGTGTGGAGCTGGAGCTCCTCACTGACTATGACATGCATCTCTTCATAGAGAAAGAACTGGGGTGGTGTATCAATGGTTAGCAAACGCTATGCTACGGCAAACAACCCATAGATAGCTGGTTATAATCCACAACAGCCGACAAGCCACATTATGTATCTGGACGCTAACAATCTCTATGGCTGGGCAATGAGCCATCACCTACCGACTGGGGTGTGTGTGAGTGGGTGGAGGACATTGATGTCAGCGATTACAGAACATCCCGATGATGATGAAAATGGCTACATCCTAGAGTTTGACCGTGAGTACCCACACGATCTGCATGACATGCACAATGCCTACCCGCTAGTGCCTGAACGGATGAAGGTGAAGGGAGAGTGGCTCTCAGAGTATCAGTGTGCATTGGGCGAGTCGATAGCGGCCACGACAGCAGAAAAACTGGTGCCTAACCTGAGAGACAAAGAGCGCTATGTCCTACACTACCGCAACCTGCAGCTCTACCTCAGCCTGGGTATGAGGTTGAAGAAGGTGCACAGGGCTCTATGCTTCAATCAGTCGCCGTGGATGGAGCCTTACATCCGACTCAACACAGAGGACCGTAAGAAGGCCAACCGCGACTTTGAGAAGGTTCTCTACAAGCTGATGAATAACGCTGTCTTCGGTAAGACCACGGAGAACTTGCCCAAGCAAGTGGATGTCAAGCTAGTGCGGTCATCCGAGGAGGACAAGCTGCACCGCCTAATAGCCAAGCCCACCTTCTCCTGGGCGAATGTGTTCGATGATGATCTAGCTGCTCTGCACATGTACAAGACGAGCCTGCTGCTGAACCGCCCTGTCTATGTGGGAATGTCCATCCTCTCGAAGCACGTCATGTATGACTTCTACCACAACGAGCTGAAGCGACTATATGGTACCCACTGTGAGCTCCTGCACAGACACCGACAGCCTCCTGCTGAAGGTTCAGACAGCGGACATGTACACCGACATGACTGTGAGGAGTAACCTCTATGACACAAGTAACTACCCAGTAACACACCCGCTAGACAGTACTGCCAACAGGAAGGTCCTGGGCAAGATGAAGGATGAGTGTGCTGGGGTGCCAATCCAGGAGTTTGTTGGCCTGCGCCCGAAGATGTACTCCATCAAGCGGTCGGATGAGCAGGAAGTCAAGAAGGCAAAGGGTGTGCGCAGGGCTGTGGTTAGACAGATTCGACATGAGCAGTACAAGGAATGCCTCTTCAAGCGAAAGGTCTTCCACCATGGTATGAACATGCTGCGAACTGAGGGTCACCACCTCTACGGGGTCTACCGAAACAAGACAAGCTTCAGCTCCTCAGACACAAAGCGATGGATCGCTCCTGATGGTATTCACACCCTGGCTTATGGTCACAAGGATGCCATCACTCCAATGGATGTTGAAGAGCTGCTGGGTAATGTATGAGCATCATGTGACATCAACCAACAGTCAGGGCTTGGTGTGGACACCATCTGGAGGATGTCTACCCGATGTAAGCACTCCCGGTGGAGGTAGCTGGGTGTCTGTAGGGATAAGCTGGTGCTCCTCTAGCACAAACGGCCGCCTAGGACTGCTCCCCGCTCCGTGCTGGCGTGCCAGGTAGTACAGCGTAGGCTGTCCAGCCGTATTCCACATACCTGTCAATCTTGTGTACATCTATCGACCAGTTGGGGTCAGTTGCCCGCCTACGTCCACCCTCCAACTCGCCAGGCTCATACAAATACAGAACCAGGGAATCGGACGGAAGTCTGTCCTCCGAGCACAGCTCTTGAACAGAGCATAGTCGTTCCGATGGTTGGGACACAGAAGATCGTTGAATGGCATTGACTGGCTTCTGTCCTATCAGCCTAGTAACCTCAGCATTGGATCTCTCCACCACAACGGACAACCCTCTCACCCATATCCTGGAATGAACGACTGTCGGGACAGCCATTGCCTGAGCATTCTGATGTGGGAACAGCCTCTCTGCCAGTGTCCGTTTCCACCACTCGACGATAGCCTGGGCACGGTGATGTCCCACCTCGCCTCGCCTAATCGCTACACCATGTTTCTGCATGAGGGCCGCAGTTTCACTTCTAAACTCCTTACCATCATCCACTTGCAGCAACTCTGGCCATTGGAGGCGATTTTGCGGGTCCTCATTGATACTCTGGAACCTGGCAGCCGTCTGACGTGCAGATTTATCTGTGAGAGGCATTGCCACCTTGTATCTACTGCCGACATCGATGGTGGTGAGGGCGTACTTGTAGGTCTTGCATGTTCCTCTGGAACAGACACCATCATGTGGAAGGAACAGAACATCAGCCTGATGGACTCTGTTCGGGACAGGTTTATCCAAGTATGCATACCGAATGTGCCGTGGGCGAGATCTGTAGATCTGCCACATCACCTGCGTGCCATGAGCCACTGGCTAACCATATCTAAGGTGAATCTATGACCCTTGCGATGTGCAGCCTCGAGCAGCTGGTGAGGCTCGCGATAATAGCCGCTGGGCCGGTAATAAAGATCTTCAAGAGAGGCAGCGGAGCCCGCAGGTGAACTCTCGGACTTCATCGCTGACGTCGACACCTGTCCTCTCCTGTACAGCTCGGGCAAACTCTAGACAGACGAACAGACGACCGTCGTTCAT
Source organism: Chaetoderma sp. LZ-2023a (assembly GCA_034401795.1). Classification (NCBI taxonomy): domain Eukaryota; kingdom Metazoa; phylum Mollusca; class Caudofoveata; order Chaetodermatida; family Chaetodermatidae; genus Chaetoderma; species Chaetoderma sp. LZ-2023a. The sequence goes on along the minus strand of CM067370.1, from coordinate 157,867,951 downwards.
CCGACAGCGGTCCCTGCGGCTGAACACCTCTTCGAATACCTATGAACATTGCTGTCTAATCTCTGCAGTGCTGGCCGTCACTGAAAGGAAGCTTATCGACAAAGGCTTGCCAGTTAAGGGACTTGACGAGGTCATGCAGAGAAGCCATCCTATATAGCATGTCTTAAATGTTCGGCAGCCCAGATGACTGCAAGTGCTATCGCAACATACGGGAGCCATGGACCGGCAATGCCAAAGAATGTGCCTACCCGTGAGGCGATGGCTGGAATAGCCTCAGAGATCTTCTAAACTCCATGGAGAGCATTGTTGGCGATTTTGCGGACCGTCTCACCAGCCTTCGCTGTGAACAGAGCAATCAGAGTCCCAACTGCCGCTAGTGGGCCAAGAGAGCCCATCACGTAGGTACAATAAATTCTCTTGGCTCGGTGGATTAGTCGGCGGGATTCTGGCTCTACATCATCACGATCATAGTCCTCATCATAGGCATTCTCATCATAGTCATCCTCATCATTGTCCTCATCGTAGTCCTGAACTAGATCCTCGAAAGCATCCGGTTCATACATTGCTTGTAGTTCCCGCTGACTATATGGTGAATTTAAATCACCTGTATAGACATGGTATCTGCAATCTTGAATGCAGGCGTGTTTACGTTGGCGAACTGGTGTCTCAGCTTCGCTGACCATAAGACGGCAGAGGTAGAGAGAAAAAGTCATAACGAGGCGATGGAGAAGCTGTCTAAGGAGAAGTTTGAGTACAGCAAGGCACTCGAGCATATGCACAAAACGGAGGCACGCCGACAGCAACAAAAGGCTCAAGCCACCCGGAACATCCAAGAGGCTGATGCGAGTCTCGATGAGTACTACAAGGTTGTAAAGCTCTCCGACTATGAGGCATTAGGAGGTCAGATGGCGGTCGAGGCCATAGTAGTAGTGGCTGTTGTAGGAGCGGTGGTAGGTGGGACAGCTGCTGGAGTTATGTTCTACGCGTGTTCAAGCTGAATACCAGTGATGTGTGATACACTAACCTTTGCATAGCCAAAGTACAGCACCGTTACTCCGACCAGGTGAATGCCCCCTCGCTCTCCGAACAAGTTCCCAATATGAAAGCCGAGCTGGTTGCCATGGTTAGGCGGGATGTCCCTTCCTCCGAGGTGGCATTGACCTTTGAGCGCTGACTCGAGATCCTCGTGGTCATTGGTCAGGTGGAGTAGGGCATGTGACTTCGTTTTCTGTCGATAGAGACAGCAATCAGCCAGATCGCACACCTCACCGAGAACGTTGGTCCCAGCTACCACAAGCTTGAAGTCGTCTAGCTCCCCCACCTCCTGGCCAACGCAATCCGAGGCACCTCGTTGCAATGTCAACTCTAGACACTGGTTAGCCGTGTCCTGAACCTGTTGGTGCTCTCGCTCTACATGTAGGATTCGTTGTCTAGAGCCCGCACGTTTTAGTTCCTGGTCGTTCTCATCATGCCAGACCTGAAGTCGTGGAGAGGTCATCATTACATCTGTAAGATGTTCGGTGTACACCCGGAGGAACAGTTTCTCCTGCATCAAGGCCGGGTTCACATGTATGTTCTCGAGGAGGGAGAAGTGGCACCGCAACAGGTATTTCTACGTCTGGTTGTAAGTCAAATTCTATGAAGCCTTCATTACATCCGGCGGCATAGTACCCTTTCCCATTCCCCCTTCATGTAATAGGAAGCTCCACGAGCAAGTGGAGCCATGACCCGGTACTCATCGTTCACATAGGTGGTGTCCAGGGTGTTGTTGCTCTGCATAATTGATGCCGATTGACAGGGTCCAACGATTACATCGTGACGTCAACATTAACCACAAGCGAGCCAAGGTGCCACCTCTGTCTGATGCAGAGATACTGACTGCCATAGGAGACCACGCCGGCCCGCAGTATAAAGTTATTCCTGACTCGGATACTCTACTGGAAGTTTGACAGTGCCCAGGGCAGGTCACTAGATCTCCCCCAGGACACCCACTAAGAGTCCTGTAATTCTAGCTCTCCAGAAGGCTAGGGTTGATCCCAAAGATCTACTAACGGTCGGGAACTGGGCTGGCGTACACACTGATGATGAACACCGGATATTGGATGCTATACAGGCTGGGGCCATAGATTACTTTCGAGAGGAGATCGGTGCAGCCGTGACTGAGGGCCATGAGGCTGGGCATGCCACTGGTCACACCAAAGGTAGAGAGGAGGGGTTGGCTGCCGGCCACAAAGCGGTTGGCGAGAGACAAGGCAGCGTCTAGAATATTCCCCGTCGAGAACTACCAGGACTACCTCAAGGCAAATGCTAAGAGGGCATGGCTGAAGTGGGTCTTCCGCAAAATGTCGAGGCATCTGATCCTCAGTGGATAGAGTTTCAGAAACATTTTCAAGATGACGAAGTTCCTCAAGCTTCTGACAAAGTTCCTCAAGTAACGGAGACCACTGACCAAGTTCCTCAAGCTTCTGACAAAGTTCCTCGACCCTGAAAAAGTGTCCCCTGCCGCTACTACTACTGTCGCGGCTCAGCTTCCTGGGCTAACACTTTCGCTTTAGCTTCCTGGCGGGATCCAGCTTGTAGCTGAAGTTTTCTGCTTTCTCCGGAGAAGGCTTGAAGCGGGACAGCTCACCTGTCTCCTTGTTGCTGAAGATGAAGAGGCATAGATCTGTAACCTTCTGCACGCGTGCGATGAAGTCTTGCTTGGACTCCTTAAGGGTCAGGCTGTCATATATCGTCTCAAGCAGGGCACGACCACTCTTTGAGCTAAAGTACAGGAGCCTCGCATTGTGCCGGATATCTGGCGATATCTCACAGGTGTCCTTCTGAAAGAGGATGAAGACAGTGATCTTGGTGTGCCGAATGCATCTGGTGATGTTGCTGAGGTATGTGACTGTCTTCTGATCCATTGCCGGGTCATTGATAACTAGAACAAGTGGTTCAGTTAGTCGAGCCGCGAGCAGCTTCTCCATCAGTGCTTGCAGGGTGTGCGTCTTGGTGATTGGACTGTTGTACCACTGAACGTTATTGTCGACCGCCTCAGCGGCAGAGTCGGACAGCAGGAGGATGTATCGAGACTGAAGATGTTCGGCGAGCAGGGCCCACAGCAAGATGTTTTTCCTTGTGTCCTGACGGGGCAATGATTAGCACCACCTGACCAGCATCATCTGGTCTACTGCTGTATGGCGCTGACATGTTGCACGTGCGTGTGAAGGATGGTCAGCAACTCTTCAGCCGTAGCCTCATCTATATCTGGGAGATTAAATGGCAGTAATTCCTGTACCAGCTCTTTTGCCTGCTGTGTAGCATTGTACCGGCGGCGGATATGAAGGATGTGATAGAGGCATCAAGCATGAAATCCTAACAACAGCCGAGAAGGTAATACAGAGGGCTTGTGTCAGTGCCCGCAGTGTCTAGCACCTCGAGTATCCGTATGATGCAAGCTCGAGCAGCCATGCTTATTATGTGATCTTAAACGGCAGGCCAAAGAATCCTGACTTCTTCACCTTGGGTAGTTGGAACTTTGCTGTTGCATTCGCTTGGCCATCCACCGTGATATGGCTCAGGCCGATGGTGCCTACCTTGAGATTCTCCCCATCTTGTTGGAATGAGCTCCATGGTTTCAGGAGATCCTTAACCAGGTCCTGTGCATAGGACTAGGCCATAACGTTGATGGCACCAGCCTCATCGACTCCGAGCATACCTCGCATCACTGCCCTGTCTTTGATGCCCATCCCCTTGTATACAGTCTTGGCCTTGTTGATGGCTAATTGTCCTACCATGTCAGTGTTTCCGATGAGATCTCTGGCTGGGATGGTACCTCGGATCTCTCGAGGTTCTCCCTTCTCATTGAAGTCAAGGAAGGAGATGGGGCAACAGTCTCATCTGAACCGAGGCATGCCTCGCCCAAGTGAGTGAGATCACCTAGCTCTGCTCTCTAAGTCCGTGAGTGACAGAGACATTGTTGGTGTATTCATATGTCTTAAACCTAGTCATATCCAGCGGGAACCACAGGAATAGGTGGGCATAGGTAGACATGCGGTGGGCCAAGGAAATCAGTAGCAGTGCTCAGGATACTGGCCCTCCATGCAGGGGCATGCCTTGTGGGCTAACCACCATTTCTGGGAATTGGAAATCCTCAGTCCGTGTGGCCGACTATGCACTACTGACTCTGACATAGCCCCGCCATGCCTCATAGGCTACTGTTGTGTCATGGACCTGCCAAGCTTCCATTATATATAGCATCTTAAAGCTAGACATAGGCCACGATGATCTCGGCTATAGCACTCGTCGCTAGCCCTAGAACCGCGGCTTCCATTAGAGGGATGCGTTCGCCCATGATCTTTGCAGGAACAGTATAGGATGCGCCATCGATGGTGATCTTTGGGATGTGATGTGTTATTCCTAGACAGTGGTCGACAACCTTACTCGCCACTGTAGTGAGGATAGCGGCTCCAGCGGCAGGAATACCCTCATTACCACCCGTCATCTTTACCACGGCCCCATTCTGGCCCCACGTTACTGGCGACATGAATGGCCAGGGGCTTACCGTGTCAGTAGCTTCTGGGTCTTGCTTTTGTGCAGCTTCTCCACCTTCTGTAGATTCGCCTGGCTCTCTGGGAGTTGCTTTACAATCTGTACCATTGACATCATCATTTAAGCCCTGAGTATACAATGCGTTTAAACATGTACGCTCTACCTTGAGAGCGCAAGCAGCTCTATCCAGTCTGCATCTGTCAGCTGCTTAGATTGGTACTCGGGAATATTCATAGCACTATAGATAGCGGATTAAACCATGGACCTACTAGTACTATGTACTAGGTACTATGACATCTTCCGCACCGAATTGAAGGACTGTAAGAAGAAGTCACCAGATGAGGTCGTCCAGTTCTCTAACGCTGAGGTAGCCAAGGAGCTGACAGCTGTGGAGCTCTACCTAGGATTTGGTAAGGGGCAGATCTGCATCGTCGAATACCTCATTATGGGAGGCCGTATCGTAGAGCAGCTCCTGCATAATAAGGGATTCTACAAGGATCGGGAGTATCTATCAGACATGTTCCAGCAGTTGCAGGCACCCATGGCATCCCCCGACTCTGAATAAGGCTCTGTGCTACTACAAGCTGGAAAAAAGCTGTACCACCGAACCATACAGTCCTTGGGTGTGTATGCTGACAGCGTGTTTGTGGGCTGTCGGGCAGGCCAAGTTAGTTCAGGCAATCTCATTTGCCATGATTCCCACACCGGAGAGTCAGGATGATCTATTGCTCTACAAGCAGGATCTACTAGTGGCGGAGAAGACTGGTGATGAGCACCGCAAAAGCCAGACTTGACACCACTAGTAGGGCTATCATCCTGCTATCACTGCCAGGCGGGTGGTAGGTGTCAGCATGGGTCACCGTTTGTCATCCAGCACTCCTGCTGTTCCAGCAGTTTGAACGACAGTCGGAATGACAATCAGAACGACGGTAGCACTGGCCCTTGTAGGAGACCACGGGGACCTAGGTGTCATGAGAGTCTGGACGACATGCGCGGCCGAGTTGATGTCAGTGTTAAACCCAAAGTGCACACCTGAGGAATTCCCCTCGACTATCATGTTATTGTAGCCCATAATCTATTGCTAGGAATAAGTCGTAGGTGTGGCGATATAGCGAAGTTGAGCTTACGACGGGCCTTCTGTAAGGCTTGCTGGAACTTGGCAATGAGGCTGCTAGGGTCTGCAACAATGATCATGTCCTCAACGAGACTGCTGAACATGGCCTGCACCTCTTTTCCGCTCACCCTATCTATGGAGTGGTGCAGCTTGGTCTGGGCTGTCAGGAGACAATAACATAATGCTTCTAAGGACTGCTTGATTCGAACGACCCCTACTGGTGTGAGCCCTGAGGTTGTGTGTGGGACAAAGCATTTCCACGCTTCTGGATGATCCTGCCTGATTCCGGTGATATGCATATTCTGCACCAGTGCCCCGGGCTCCGAGTCTGGATCGAATTAGAACGTCACTGTCTTCCAACAGCCGATTTTTCGGGGTGTTTGATAGGGAAAGCCTGAGTAGTCTCATCTCGGATCGCCATACATACATGTAACACCTAGACGGCTGTTGTCTCCACCATGGAAACGATAGTCTGAGTGAAGGTTGACCTCTCGCTGGAGTCTACTGATTGCTGAGAGGCTGTAGCTAGCGGTTCCCGCGGGCTGTGAATCGAAATCATTCGTATCAGGCAGGCTTGCGCCCAGCTCATGGACGATTCGTCTCACCGTGTAGTACACATGGAATCTGTGACAGCTGGCAATGAGCACCACTTCAGGGGTACCAGAATAGGAGTGCAGCAAACCCGCGCCGACACCGCATCCTGCCATGGCACACCACACAGCGAAGTTCAGCTGTTGGTTCCAGAATGAGAGATTCGGGCCTGGAATCCATGTATGAGCTTTCTTCGCACCCTTGGTGATTGCAAGGTTGGTCAGTGGTCGTGGATTGATGGAGAAGCTGATGCAGGACCACCCGTCGACTGTGATCGAAATAGGTGTTAGGTCCGGTATGTCATCCAGGAGACCACGTGGTCCAGCTCTCGAGCGGGTCCTGAGTGTAACCAGGAGGGGCGGTTGGCTCTGGTCGATTGTCGTGAGGTTCGTCGGGAAGGCCATCTATAGTAGTCATCTAAAAGCCGCTGTTCCAGCCGTGGATGCAACATACTATTTGACACTGTAGAGATCTCCGATGTGGCCCCGCCGCAGCATCTCGTTTTCTAACTCCTCCCTGTCCACCCGCCCGCTGGAGCCTTTGCGGTATTGCTGGCGCACTTTGGGTTTCTGTGTGTGATACAGGGTTTGGAGCTTCAACATATGGCGGTACTCTTCATCACTGACCTGCACATCCTCAAGATATTTGCTGACAATCGTCGATAGCCCGTAGGCTGCTCTGTGCTAGTGTTACATACTTAGCATGCTTCTCCAGCTTCCTGATGATCTGCCGCTGTCCAACTGCCAAGGTGGTGGCCAGGACAGTAGCGGCAAGGGTCACACCACCCAGCGGGATAGCGACGATAGCACCCACCACTGTAGCGAGTGGCAACAGTGGCTACACCAGCACTGGCTCCAATCACACCCACAGCTGTGGTTGTGCGTGCTAGACCGTTGTAGACTGTTTTATATCGCCTGTGTGTTCTGCTGTACTTTTCTGTCTCATGAACAAGATTCTGTCTGATGGTGTCAATCTGCTGGAGTCGCCAACCGTGTACTGTACCACCCTCCTCAGCTGTCAGAGAGGGATATAGTTCAGGTTGCCTTCGCCACTCCGATTTAGCCATGGCATACCTAGTTCTTAAATGCGAGCTAGCTCTGCATCACCTGTAGGATCTGCTGACGAGTCATTGTGGGATTCATCTTGGAAAGCCTGGCGAACCGAACAAGCTTGTTGGTGTGGAGACGCACCTCCCTAAAACACCCCTCACCTAGCATAATGTCAGGGGCCAGTTTCTTTCGCAGCCATGAACTTCACTCTGATAGTACGCCCGCCTTGGTGGAATTTCATGGATTTATACTTCTCTTCCCACTGCAAGACTTTTACAGACTCATCACACTCGTCATCCAAGTAATCATACATGTTTGGCCCTACAATGCCCTCCTCCTGCCGGATGAGGCTCTCCCATTCTTGGACAGAGTTGTAGTCCCTTCGTCTCCTTGCCTCTCTAGCGTTCTGTTCATACCAGCTCACCCACTGCAGTCGCTCTCCTTCTTGTCGACAATGCATTTCCTGTACTGCTATATCTGCCATCCCGGACAAGGTGTGTGGCTCCTCTATCTCCTTTTTCCACAACTCGGCGAATGCCTGATAGGTCAATAAGTAGTAGCAGCGTAAACTCTAATTGGGCATCCGACAGACCATCCATGCTGGCATATAGACTAATGGTGGAGCTGTCAAACAGGTGATTTACGTGGGTGAACATGTTGGGGCTGATCGCTTTCCACAGTTTGCTGCTGGCTCCTGGCAGATATTCTATCACGTCTAACCCTACTTCAGTCAGTGAGCTGTGGTAGGTACTTCCCGGTGATGGCTGTAACATATCGGTGTGTACGTACGTGGTGGAATGCTGAGCTACCTTGAAGAGAACCCATTCTATGCGATACTGAACCGCACATCTACCAACTAGAGATGGTCTGATGACATTCTCCCCATTTTGGAGTAGCAATCGGACAATCAGCATGGCTATACACTCCGTTTAAACCATATATATATATATATATATATATATATATATATATATATATATATATATATATATATATATATATATATATATACATACATACATACATACATACATACATACATACATACATATATATATATATATATATATATATATATATATATATATATATATATATATATATATATATACACCTGTGCAAAAGTTAAGCACCACCCTATTTTTACGCACATGCGCGGGTATATTCATGTGCTATGAAGAAAGCAATAGCATAAACATTTATGTACCCATCCATCTTAGTGCAAGAGGTAATAATGCAACTAGAGGAATGCTGATTATGATGGTGGGGAAACACTGTATGTTTTTGTTGGAACTTGAAAACGAGGCCTGAATATGGTTACGTTGACACAACTGACAACTATTGCCCTAGATTGTCATTAATGGTGTCTGAAAACGAAGTTTAACATCTGTGCACGAGTTTGAGACTGTCATTATTAATACTGGGTATATCCACCTTGTGCCTGGATGACAGCCTGGACACGATGTCTCATGCTGGTCACCAACCGACTGATACGCCATTGTGGTATTCGTTGCCATTCAAGATGGAGTGCGTCTGTTAATTCCTGTAGGTTCTGCACAGGAGGATCCCTCCTTCTCACCATGTTTCCCAGAATGTCCCAGATATGCTCAATAGGGTTCATGTCAGGGCTCCTTGCTGGCCATGGTAGGGTTTCGATGGCATTCTGGCGGAGGTATTCATGCACAGCTCTAGCACGATGTGGTCGGGCGGTCATCCATGAATATAGGGTGGGTTCCAGGTGCATGATTTACAAAATGAGGGACCACAACTCTATCCAGTATGGAATCTTGATATCTTTGTCCATTTAGTGTTCCAGGTACAGTCAACAGATCCAGCTTACAATCAAATGAGATGCACCCCCATATCATAACGGAACCTCCACCAAATGGAACTTCTTCCATGATGTTACGTTGGTCGTACGCCGTGCGTCTGGACCTCCATAAACGAGTTCGACCATCTGTGGCATGAAGCAGGAACCGACTTTCATCGGACCAGTGTACCCGTCTCCATGATCTCATGTTCCAGTGTCTTCTTTCGTTGCACCACCTCAGACGCTCCTCTTTGTGGTGTGCAGTGAGGAGAGGACGTCTGACAGGTCTCCTAGCTTTCATCCCAGCAGCATACAGTCTCCTTTTGACGGTAGACATTGACACTCAATTGCGCGTTTCCCATTGCTGGCTGAGCACTCTGCTGTTGGTGAATGGAGATCTCCTAACAAGGCGTACTAGGGCTCGATCATCACGGGCAGTAGTCTTCTTCGGTCTTCCAGATCTAGGCCTGTCCTTCACCTCATTAGTTTGCCCATGTTTTGCAATCAAACGACTGATTACAGTATGGTTAATGTTCAGCTGTCTGCCAATCTCTCTGCATGACATACCAGTGGTATGCATGCCTATGATTTGCCATTTCACACGATCACTTAACCTTCGTCTTGCCATAGCGGTTCACAATCAAGAGCTAATTCTCTCTGTACAAATAAACCACGGTCATGAACACAAAATTCCTAATCTTGTCGCCTAAATCTGTATGTAACGTTCTACACCTCAAACTGGACTTTTACATAACTGAACACGTGTGCTGTTTCCCGCCACGCACGGACATCAAGCGGCGTGAAGTCATGCATGCATGTGCATTTCGTACTTGGAATTATGTCAGCTAATGCGGGGACAAAAAGTATGGCAGCCTAGTTGTACCATCATGTTTCTACGTTCTATTGTTTTTGCTGGTGCTTAACTTTTGCACAGGTATATATATGGAGCCCATATTTGCTCACTCAACCGGTCTAGCTGATCTTGTGGACGTGTATGACATTGATGCCACCAAGGTTAAGGAAAGCGATGGCAAGTCGTTCGTCCTCCAATATGGAGCAGACTCCAAGACATTCTCCCTCCATCCCATCGGCGGAGATGGTGTAGAGCTGCTGATTGACCTAAAGGATGTCTCGAAGGAACGTCTGGGTTAAGAGAGCGATGGGAGCAAAATAGTGTTCCGCTATGACTTCCCGAAGAAGTTCATCCTCTACCCCCTGATAGAACAGTCATCAGACAAGTTTGAGGATGTTAACACCTTGGACGCTGACCTCAGCTTCCATGTCTTAGAGCCGACTGTGAAGCATGCCCCACCGATGTCACATGATGGTTTGGTGTTGACCCTGAGGAAGCTTTCAATATTCAGGAGGGTGTCTTACGAGTTGAGGGTGTGTCGCACTCCTCGAAGGTGAAGGGTCAGTGAAGCTGCTCGAGCGTACCAGGCTCACAAGTCCACAAACAACCCATATTGTGGTAGAGCTGCGGCTTCTAGCTGGTGGTAAAGTGAAGCAGCTAAGACCTGCCCCAGATGGGATGAAGATCGGCACTGAGGACGGCACAGGGGTCGATATGACACAGATATTTCTTGAGGGGTTCACCTTGTTCGGTTTAACCCTCCATATATAGGATGCTGGTTATACTACTGCTCATACCTGTGGTGGCTGCCTCACAGACAGCCATGATAATAGATGCCAAGTGGGCCCACTTCTGAGGCGAGCCCCAATACAATCCCTTCTGCGATCATCTGTGGAAAAATATCTATGATCGATTTCACTCACGTGAGGAAATTGAGTCTCTCTGCCACTTCTATGGTGTAGAAAGGTCTGGACGTGGTTGTCTCCAGCCGATGCGGCACCAGATCCTCTGTGTCACCTCTGCACATGCCAGTCTGCCATGGTGCAGATGGTAGGCACTTTAGCATTCTGCCAAGTGAGCGTTGCCAATGCAGCTAGAAGGGCGTGTGGGTAATCCCCTCGTGCCGATGTGACACTGGTCGTGACTACGTGTTTGCTTGATTCAGTTTGTTTGATACGGAGACATGAGGCTGGGCATGTATTTGTGATCCAACATTATGTCTATCATCATCATCATTATGTCTATCATCATCAGCATTATGTCTATCATCATCATCAACATTATGTCTATCATCATCATCAGCAGCAACAGCAGCAGCATTATGTCTATCATCATCATCAGCATTATGGCTATCATCATCATCAGTAGTTACAAAATAACTGTTTCAGAATGGGCCCCCACCACCAGGTTTTGCCCTATTAGAGAAACGCAACTGTATAGGTAACAGAATCTCTCAATCAATCAAGCTAACTGAATCTGAAACTCAGCCATGGGTTACCCCAAAGAATTATGGAGTTACATGCATGGTGTAGGTTGTGCAGCACGGTGGGAAAAAGTGGCACGATCATTACATGACCCAGGCAACTATGCAAATAGATCGCTCGAGTCCTAGAGAGCTTCTCCTGACCTATCATTCGCAATAGTAGTAGACGAGGTATTCGCCCGAAAACCCCCACCAGGCGCCGAGTTACGGGTTAGACGTTATCCGCTGACAGCAATGGCAATGACAGAACTAAGAGAGTATTTAGATCATCTGCTAACGATCCACAGTGTCAATATGGATGATGCTCTTGAACCAAAATAAATGTGTTGCTAGATTTTTTATTTTAGAGTAATATGATCAAGAGGCAGTCGAAGAGGAGGTCGAATGCCTCATCTGTAAGATTCTTGTGCAGGTGTGTCTCTGCTTTGTGCTTCCTGTATTGGTGCAGGCGTGTCTCTGCTTTGGGCTTCCTGTATGGTGCCGGAATGGGTGGCTCGCTGTGAGGGGTCGTGGTGGGCCATACGTTGTAATACACCTCCTCATCTGTGAACTTATTGTGATTGCGTGTATCCATGGTTCGGAATATTATGAGTAAACATTTACTAGTAGTGGGTTTGTAGTGGAAGTTTTGTACTTGCCAGGCGTGAATAAAATTATGATGACGTAGATCTAAATGGAAGTTTTGTACTTGTCTGGCATGGTCTGAACAATGGATGGGGATCCACCGGGGGGTTGGGGTGGGCCCTATGTTGTAAAACACATCACAGCCAGCCATCCCTCTGTTCTGACAGCACACCTCCCTCCTGTAGCCGCTGATCAGCGATCCACAGCTACCACCACCCTCTGTTCTGATAGCCTTAATATACATACTATTAAACTGGATTCCTCCACTGTCTTGGCAAATTCTGGCCATTAAAGGGTTAAGTTCACCAAATAGTGATGAAATTTAGCAGGGGCTCAGTAGCCCATTGTTACTAGGTTTTAGACTGGTCTACCAAAATTTCAAACCCACTAGCCCAGGTGGGTACCTAAATTCTACCATTCAGATTTTGAACAGAAAATCATTTTATATGTCTGAGAAGTCTATTTATGGTTGAGACAATATTATTAAGCTTGAAAATCCCTCAAATTTGTTCAAGAAAATTTCAATTTTCTCAAAGAAAATGGCCATTTTCAGACCAAGAAGACTATTTTTGAAAATTTACCAATGGAATGACTGGCACAATTATCGAGCCAGTCATTCCAGTGGTAAAGTTTCACAAAAAAGTCTTCTCTTGTTCTGCAAATGGACATTTCTCAAGACCACTGCAGAAGCCATTATTGGCTGATATGAGTGTTAAAGGGTTAAGACGTTTTACATTCGTAAAGCCGTAATTATTATATCATGTAATTTCTAAATGTGAGATCCTGTGCACCGATGCATTACAATTATACAACTTGGGCCCTTGAAAAATTGTCTGGGCCAATTAAATTAAGCTTTATCATTGGCTCCAAACAGACCAGATACATGTACAAATCCAAGGTTTTATAGAGACGTAGTAAACCACAGGCCAAACCTGCCCAAGATACCACCTGCCATTTCGAAAGTGGTTCTTTAAGACAGAGCTTGGGTCCAAAAAGCATATCATATATACGGAACAGCTCAGAAATAATGCCTTCCAATCAAATTAAGTCCAAAATATTCAACAGAATATTTTATTATTACTAACCAGTGCTTTTTAGCGCATCTAAATTTCGCAGGTCCCCAGGACCTCACAGCTAGAAATCTGGGTGTCTCAACTTGAAAACAGGGGGTTCCAAATTCAGGATTCCCATGCAGTTTTTCTTATCCATGCTATAATTACAGAGTACTATGGACTCAAATCATGAATTCTGGTGGTCTAATGCTAGATTTTGTGGGCGTGTTTGTGCAAAAAATCTATAAAACTAATTAGTATTTAACAATCATACAAGATATTCAGGCGTCCCATGGGATCCACTGTCAACTTTTGGATGTTACAAGTTGCATCTAGCACGTCTAGGAGGTATATTACCCTCAAAAGGCCCCTTATGAGAAACGCTGGTACTAACTAACACGTTTCTGTTTTCGTTTTGGAAACATGTTAACTTATGAACTGTACTGTAGCAGTGTTACTTATATTAATCCATTAAGCTTTAAATTTGTTCAAGAAGATTTCAATTTTCTCATAGAAAATGGCCATTTGCAGCGCAAAAGGAGACAATTTTTGAAAATTTACCACTGGAATGACTGGCTTGTTTATCGAGCCAGTCATTCCAGTGATAAACTTTCAAAAACAGTCTTCTTTTGGTCTGCAAATAGACACGTCTGATGACTACAGGAAGCCATTTTTGGCCGGTTTGAGTGTTAAAGGGTTAAGAGACAAAATGGCCATACTTACTTAGCTATGCCCCACCCACCTCTAGCTAAGCTCCACCTACACTTCAGCCATGTTGGGATCTATTTATCTCTAAACTCCCGGACTACCAATTTCCTGAAAACTATACAGATAAGCAAGCAGCTGTTGAATATTTTGAAACTAATTTGTCTGGGCGCTGTTGCTGCCATAGAGCGCCCAGTCGAATTAGTTTCGAAATACTCAAAAGCATGTTTATTAAATAATAAATACATGCAGTTCATACAAAACCACTTAGTCGGTCATTAATTAAGCGTTCGTGACTTACTTAGCTAGGTCATTCATGATGTCATTGATTATGACGCCATCCTACACATTACATAGTTAATTATGATGTCATATGATAGATGGATAAACTGGAATGCTCCATTGTATGTGTTGTCTTAGGTGGCCTCTGCAGCCATCTTCATGAATGTCCACTAACAAGTCAAGAAAAGACTGCTTTTACAAATTTACCAATCGTTATCGAGCCAGTCATTCGAGTGGTAAGCTTTCAAAAATAGTCTCTCTTGGCCAGTAAATGGACATTTAATAAGCAATTAATTTTCTTGACCCCCCCACCCCCCCTTTTATTTTATAAAATCTATCTATGCAGGAATTTAACAAATCCTCAAATTTATTCAAAGAATTTAACATTTTCTCACAATGACCATTTGCAGCCCATGAGTCATATCACTGGAATGATTCGCTCGGTTATTGAGTCAGTCATTCAAGGGGTAAATTTTCAGAAATACTCTTCTATTGGTCTGCAAATGGTGTAGAAGTTGTTTTTGGCCAGCTTGAGTGTTAAAGTGTAATTGTGAGAATATGACCATGATATTACTCAACTCCAAAGTTACCAGGACCCAATCATTCACACCTCTACTGCCAAGCTCCATGAGCAATGGCCATATGCACAGATTTTAACCCCTTAACCCTCAAATTTGTTCACGAAATTTTAATTTTCTCATAGAAAATGTCTCTTTGCAGACCAAGAGAAGACTATTTTTGAAAATTGACAACTGGAATGACTGGCTCGGTTATCGAGCCAGTCATTTCAGCGGTAAATTTTCAAAAATAGTCTTCTTTTGATCTCCAAATCGACATTTCTCAAGACAACTGTAGACGGCATTTTTGGCTGATATGAGTGTTAAAGGGTTAACACTCATATCAGCCAAAAATTGCTTCAGCACTGGTCTGGAGAAATCTCCATTTGCAGACCAAGAGAAGCCTATTCTTTAAAATTTACCACTGGTAAATTCTCAAAAATTGTCTTCTTTTGGTCTGAAAATGGACATGTTTTATGAGAAAATTAAAATTTTCTTCAACAAATTCGAGGGATAAAGGGTTAATATCAAATCAGAGGAACATGAATTAACATCAGGTGTGCCACAGGGGTCGGTCCTGGGACCAATCCTTTTTACAATCTATACAGCACCCCTTGGAGTGCTATTGCAGTCTCATGGCATAAGTTACCATTTCTACGCTGACGATACACAGCTATATCTCGCATTCTATGAAAATGACCAGGTGAACGCTCGTGAGCGTGTTGAAGACTGTGTTCATGACATTAAACTATGGATGTTAAGCAACTTATTGCAGTTGAATGATAAGAAAACTGAAATTCTGTTAATAACCTCACCGCACCTAAGACATAAGGTTGACATCACCAGTTTGCACATTGGGGAGGCTGACGTATCTTTCAGTGCAAGTGCCCGTAACATAGGCGTAACATTTGACAATTGCCTATCGGTGGAAGCTCATGTTACCACTGTCTGCCATTCCATATTCATGAACATTCGGAACATTAGCAAAATTTGCAGCTTCCTGGATGAAAACGCGGTCAAAACTCTCGTACATGTTACCATCACGTCACGCCTGGACTACTGTAACTCTCTGTTAATAGGCATACCATCTAGCCAATAAGATCGTTTACAGAGAGCGCAGAATACAGCAGCTAGACTGATTACACACACCAAAAGATTCGATCATATCACACCTGTCCTATTAGAGCTGCACTGGTTGCCTATAAGACAACGTATATGGTACAACGTGGCTTTGTTGGTGTTCAAGTGCCTAAATGATCTGGCCCCACCGTACTTAAAATCCTTAATCCAGCAAAGAGCAGCACCAAGGTCTCTTAGGTCTAGCACACAATTACTATGTACCATACCAAAATCAAACTTAACTACTGGTGATCGTGCATTTTCTCGAGCCAGTCCGCGATTCTGGAATTCTCTTCCACCTGAAATTAGAAACTGCTCTAAAATTGACTCATTTAAATCACTACTAAAAATATATCTTTTCCAAAGAGCATTCTAAATTTTGTAAAGCGCTTTTGAGCAATTCAGTTTGGAATTGGCGCTATATAAATCCGACATACATACATACATACAATAAGAGATAGAAGATTTCAGGTCAACAATTTTCCATTTTCAGTCACTCCCGAAGATTACATCAACCTTTTAACACTCAAGTCAGCCAAAAAATGACGTTTGCAACTTTGTCTTGCGAAATGTCCATTTGCAGGCCAAGAGAAGACTTTATTTGAAAACTTACCACTGGAATGATTGGCTCAATAACCGACCCAGTCATTCCACTGGTAAATCCTTAAAAATAGTTACGTCTGAAGATGAAATGGGCATTTTCTATAACAAAATTATAATTTTCTTGAACAAATTTTAAAGTTAAAGAATTAATAACATCTGTCATAATTTTCCTATTATAAGATGTACCTAGCTTCATGTAGCCATTCACTTTGAACTCGGACACTTTTTCATCGAGCCAAACCATGAACTGTGAAATAATCGCTAAATGTGTATCGTCCAGCATGTCAATAAACTGCTGTTTCAGGTCAGGAAGAATTAAACTGCCCATCTTCTTCAACCACACTATGGAGCCTCCAGCTGAAAAACAACAATGAAAAGCATATTAACCCCTTAACTCTAACACTCATATCAGCCAATAATAGCTTCTGCAGTGGTCTTTGAAAAATGTCCATTTTCAGACCAAGAGAAGACTATTTTTGAAAATTTACCGCTGGAATGACTGGCTCGATAACCAGTGGTAAAATTTCAAAAATAGTCCTTTCTTGGTCTGCAAATGGACATTTTCTATGAGAAAATTTAAATTTTCTTGAATAAATTCAAGGGTTAAAGGGCTAACCCTTGAATTTGTTCAAGAAAAGTTCAATTTTCTCATAGAAAACATCCATTTGCAGACCAAGAGAGGATTATATTTTACAATTTAGCACTTATAGGTTATCAAGCCAGTCATTAGTGTTAATTTTTTTTAAATAGTCTCAAAGACCACTGCAGAAGCCGTTTTTGGCTGATATGAGCGTTAAAGGATTAAAGCTCTCGTGTTCCATTAAACATTGACACTTTTGCAGAGATATGAGAAGCCTGTTCAATTTACCCAGCATGCAATGTTACCCGGCGTGCAATGCTACCCAGCATGCAATGCCGTGACTGCATAATCGTTGTAACTATTGGACGCCATATTCTTTTAGTCTGTTGTCTGCACAAGCCAGGATTTCTCAAACAAAACTAACCTGCTTGCACGTACAAATAGTCATTTTAGTCCAGGAGCCAATTTTCAAAAGGGGTCTAGAAGAATGGTTTCGTAGCACACCCAGTATTCAGAAGGTTTGTCTCTATATTATGCTAGACCGATGTCTTGGGTATATTCTGAGCCGTGTTGTACAAGAAAATTGTGGTATCACTAACCCGTGAGAAGCCCATTTACAATAGGTGTTGAATGTAGTTTTCAGACAATTTTCACAATGGTAAATTTTTCACAAACTTAAGCGCATGTTATATCAATACAATCTTAACCAAAATGGAAAGGAGTGATCGTATATCGCAGATTTATACATAATCAACCTCGTTTAAGACACCCGTATGTTGCTTTGTACATATTGGGGCACTTAGGTCTTCTTGTGACTAGCAATACCTTAGCTACAACAATGCCCATGTTTTCTACATTGTTCATAATTAAACTTTTAACTGACATGCAGTGCATGTCTACACAAGCTGGCAGGACATATTTATCACGTGAGCAAAAGAGAGAATGTTACTCATCCGTGTCAGAGTCATCTTCGACAATTGTATGCTGAACATTGTCACACATTTCACCTCCCATACAAAGGCATGCTTCAGTGCAGAGTAGATTGTTAGCCTTGCATTGACAGAGATCTGTTCTTTTGCAGGCAGACTTTTGACATCTACATGATGTGAGTTCAATTAATCCAAATGGAGCAGGATCCTTTGACATTAGAACAGGCTTGAGTAGACCATCCACTATACTCCAGCCATGTCCATTTGGAGATGGAAGATTCTGAACAGCTTGCAATGAACGTCTCCAAACAAGAGCTTGAAAATTGGCCCTTTCGGTGTGATGCTTTAGACTATTCGATGTAGGTGGAAGATTTTCATTTCTTTGTCTCTTTTGACAAAAGAGCCAATAACGGGTTTCATCAGCTGTCTTTCCCACATCCCTGGTGGTATACAACTCACAGACAAATTTCTCACATAGAATTGCAGTATTCGGTGATAAGTCAACATGTTCGCCGAGTTGGGCTAAGGTAAGCTGATGACATTCAGATGACTTTAAGAGATTGAATGATTTTCTCTTAGCGACTCCAAATAATGCACTAGTGCTATCACAACCTGTAAGAGAATGAAACCCAGGCAAAGACAGACAGATAGCTGGGCCCAGTACTTGAGCAAATGTATGTATTGGTATGTATCGCAATTTGTCCTTTGTGCCCGTACGGAACCATAGTTCAGAACAGTGAAGCGAACGATACGTATATATACTAAGTACTGCCACGTCTGTATCAGGAGACTGTATAACACGCATGTGGTCTTTTGAAGCGTGTAGCGCGTGCAACATCATACGCGTATCTGCTTCCTCGTGATCTGATCGAAGTTCTTCCAAATACGACGAATTGTTCGCTGAAATGACAACAACATCCATTCCATCGTTAAAGCCACCAGCAAGAATGACGCAATTGTCGGCAGATAGCATATTTGGACCAGTATCACGCCACCGCTTGCTGAGAAATGCAACCAGGTTACTTTTGTTGCTTGGATTGCTGATGTACTTGGCCCATTGCTTTGGAACGGGAGTATTTTCTCCAGCAATCTTTACTTCCAATGCTGTTGATGACCCACGTTTTAGCCGCTCTTCCGCTTTGAGAGATTCCAGTCTATCATATCTGTCAAAAACTATATCTACTCTGTTGCAGTCTTCTTGATTCAGTGGAACTGTAAAGATGTGCCAGTATTTATCAGCCAATTCTCCAAATGTAGACGTACCTCCAGTTTTAACCATTTGCACAATTGCCATGCCATCTACTACATAAGCTGTTGCGCCTGTCTTGTCAACAGGTGGAAGCCGTCCATCAACATTTACTTCCTTTTCTAGTTCACTTAACAAAACACTTTTCACATTCTTTCTTAGAGTCCCATCCGTATGTGACAATGATAGTGGAACAGCAGACAGTTCATACGTCATCACTAGTTTTAAATCAACATCTCTGGACCTTGCGGCAATAATTAATCGACCAAATAGTTCGCGGTCAGATCTCACATTGTGAATTTTTTCATCATTTGTTTTGAGTTTTTTCTTCTGTGCTAGGCTGGCAAATGTTTTAAGTTTTAAGTGTGGCAACGTGTCCCAAAAGCTTCTCGTGTTAGTGTCCAGCCGCTCCTGAACAAAATTGTCCATAATCTCCTTACCAATGTCACAGGCGGAAACAAGTCTCTTGGCGATTTCACTAGGCAATACCACGCCAGTTGCAATGTTTACAAGCGGAAGACACTCGCTGTCGTCGTTTTCCGCAATATTAAAGGGATTGGTCATTATATCTGATGAGAACATCGAAAGTATCTTCTGCACATCGGTTTCATCCCTGTTCATTCGATTAGTCCCCATTTCCTTATGTACTCCAAACATGTGACTATCTTGTAACCCACACATTTGCTTTGTGACCGTTGTTATGGCTGCCCTCTCGTGGCTAGTTAAAAACCACCTCTCCAGAGCTCCTGGCTTTTGTGTTATTCCAATAATACCACCTCGCTTTTTGGAATCCAAATTAATCGATTGCTCTAAGGCCATATCTGTCCACACTTGATTGAATGGATGGTGTGAGTGACTTACGGAATGATTTCCATTCAAGAATTGTTCATGTACATGGGGATGTGTACTTGGAAGCATCTTCATGTCCGCAAGATATATTGGCAGCCATCTTGCATAATTGGTTCTGTCCATGCTGTAGAAATATGGCGCCATAGCAGCAGTAGCAGATAGGTGTGCCTGCCAATCTCCAGTTCTCTCAGCTCTTATGAATCCAAGCAGCAGCTCTACCATATGAATATATGAGTTCCAAAATGCGAACAGGTGTGATTTCGAGCTTGACTCAACTTTAAAGGATTTGAACAGCTGTTGCAATTTATTCACGTACATACACACCTCTTTGAAATTTTCTTGCAGTGCGTCTAAGTCGTCAATGCTGCTTCGGCACATCTTAATTTTCTCATCCAGACTCCCCAAATCTGTTGGAGTAATGTGGTCTTCATGTTGTCCATTTTGTTGAACCCATTTGGAAAAAGACTGCCATTGTAATCGCAGCAGCGCTTCCAGAACCAATTTGTGAGCCCTCACTCCTCGATTATATGACTTCCCTTTAAGTAGAGCAGCAGCCGTGCTGCTACCATATGTGTTGGCCTCTATGAGGAGATCTTCTAAGCCAGAGTCATCAAACATCTTTCCAATAACAGCTAAGTAGTTTAGCGCAATGTGGAATCCCTCCAGTCTGATCACAGTGTCACTAAACTCTTCTTTATATCGCCACTGTATCTCCTTTGCCTTGACATATATGGCCAAGTCGAATGTAATGACCGAGTCATTCTGTCCTAGTGTTGTCATCATTCTTTGAACTTGTTTCATGACCATATACACCGTATTGAATTCAGTTGGTGATCCGGAAATCATTGGACAGTAACCGATTTGTGTAAAAGGTGCGTTAGCACATGATACAAATTACCCCGGAACAAGTGTTACAGGCATAATTTGAATTATATGTAGACAATGACAATGAGAGCGATGTGAGGTGTAGTATTCATTTTAATTTGTTTTTCCGCACCGATTACCACCACATCCATCTGTCTCATTCCAACCACCATTACCTGGGTGCTTTGTCAACAGTGGTACAGCTGGATATACAGATTCTATGATGGAGTTAGTATACATACATAAAATATAACCTTCACATTTCACCCTCGCCTTTGGTATATGCATGCAAAATGTATGTTGGATATATGTTAGGTCGATATCCGTCTAAATATCATATATGGTGAATCTAATACGATATTACTTTGAGTTATGACACGATCATGCTTATATCGTTGTGCACTGTGGATACAGCCAAAGCCTAGACCCCCTATGCAAAGAAATCAGGATAACTAATTAGTGCTACCACAATTTGTTTGTACAACAGGGCTTAAAATGTGTGGGACATGTCCCCCAAGCCACAACAAGTGTCAGACCTTCCGAATACTGGGTGTGCTACGTCACGATTCTGACCTAGCTTTAGCTCCTGGACTATTTGTCCTCTAGCTCTGGAAGCATAAGCATGCACGTAGGGCGTATTCACAGCAGTATATTCGACGGTCTGTATTTCAATACTGTTCAGAGAAAGTGTGTCAATGTCCAGACGACAATTAGAGAAAGCTTTTATATATATATTTTGACAATAATTTGCGTGAAAGTTATTGCTCTCAATTACAGCAACAACATTCAGTCAAATTATTGTCAAAATAATTATTAGGTAATGCAATTACTACCTGCTATATATTTGATACTAATTGGAATGAAAGTTGTTGCTACAACAGCTTTCAATCAGTATATTCTAAAAAATCTTAATTTTTAGTCGACTCTCGCTACAGATTTGAATAGCAATTTGACTGTAAGTTGTTGCTGACTACGGCACTGACACTGTTATCAAATTGCTGTCCATAGAATCACACGGCGCTCAGTATTACTATCTAAGTAGAGTGAGTATATGGCCAAGTGGAGCGAAGTGCCTTGCTCAGGGAGATAGTGAGGCAACCAGGCCGGGGCTCAATCTTGCGACATTCAGGCCATGAGTTTGAATCTAGCCACTCGCCTATGGCGCCTCTGTGGTGTACGCAGAGGGAGTGGTCGTTCCATTAAACCCATCCTCCCAAGTGGCGCCTAAATTATGTATAAAACATAATAATTTAACCACGTTAACAGACAACTGATGGTCCATATTTGGGTCTGGAATTCCACGAGAGGCCATCTGAGAGCATCCAGATTTCAAGATTTTCTAGGGGAGGACTCTGGACCCCCATAACGCCTTTTTATACCACATGTCGCCTTTTGAGTAGTGTTTGTTCCCCATGACTCCAAGACCTTGCTACCAGGTAGACAAAGAGTAGCAGATAATGGCTCCTGCCCCAGCTGTCACCAGTGATTAGTGAGACACCACAGGGAAGTATTTTTGGGTCAAATACTGTTCAGTACTTTTTGTCGATTTTATTAACAATATGCCCCAATTTGCCCACAACTTAGTCAAGATGTCCGCCGATGATACTAAGTTACTTTCACGAATCGCTACGTAAGATCATGACCAGCCTAAAAGAATGGGCAGATATCTGTCAAATGCGATTTAATACATTTAAATGCGAAGTAATGCACTTGGCTAGATCAAATATGAAGCCGACGTATACCATGTCAAAGAACAGTCAGATCACTCTATAAGACACCACCTGTGAAAAGGACCTGGGCATTTAGTTGACGATAGTCTAACATTCAATCAACATGTGGAGACAGCAGTCAACAAATCCAACATGATCATTTGTATGATACGAAGATCCTTAGTCTGCCTGGAGGTCAGCAGGCTTGTGCCGCTGTACAAAAGCCTAGTGAGACCACATCTAGAATATGGGAATGCTGTATGGTCCACTTTGTACAAGAAAGATATCTGCCTAATCGAAAATGTCCAGTGTCGAGTAACACACTTATAGCAGTATTAAAAGACAGCCCATAGGAAGACTACCCGAAGGCACTCGACCTGCCAAGTTTGATATACCAGCGCTTACATAGTGACCTAATTGAGACATACAAGTACGTTCATGGCATCTATGAGGTAAATCATGAGAATCTTTTGTTATCCGAAGATACACATCGGATGACAGCCCACAGCTATAAACTACATGTACTATTAAAGCAACTCTTTAAAGGCAACACACAGAAGCGATTCGTCAATATTCATGTGACAAATTACTGGAATGGTCCACCTGAGTAGGTTGTCACGATTCCTATGCTTAACACATTCAAGGGAAGTTCTACGAAGACCAGATTTTCAAAACTGACTCTCATTCTGGTCGTCTGCACCCACGCTGTTGGCCCAATATATTACATAGGAACTAGACCGTAATCTTGGTATTGTTGCACAAGCTGAGGAGTTTTTAGATTCTAGAACAGAACTACAACCTGCTAATAACCCCATAAACCAGGATGGTTTAAAACCTGCTACAGCCACTTAGGTGGACATTCCTGTGTTTTTACAGGACCTGTATGAGAGGTCAACATTATCGGAAGCACAGTCTTTGCAAGTTAAATCCATGTTAATTGAGTATGAGGATGCATTTGCAAAAGATGATCTTGATCTAGGTTTGTTCAAGGGGATAAGACATACGGTTGATACAGGTAATGTACACAAATGTACAAAGAGGGTTAACAGCTCGTGACACATATAAGCCTGGAATGAGCATGAATATATAAGATGAATGATCATGATATATAAACATAATACAAAAAACTATCAACTTGAATTACCTCATGAATTATGGATTCCAGACGTGGAGCCACCAACCAACACACTTTCGACCAAACATGTCACATACGGTTGAATTCCTCTCGCTTGACCATGTCTGTTCTTACTACTTTTGAATTACAGTTACCAAAAGGAGACGAGCAGTGTGGCCACTAGAGTATCAAACAGCTAAAGCGAGTGTGACATATCCCTCATATAGTAATCCGTGAAAGAGGACTCACAGTGCCATTGTGCAACGGCCATGATGTCCTCTAACAGGACACCATTGAATAGGGCAGTTGAGGTGGCTATTCCTCTAACATCGTGAGCCCTAGCACATTGCACCTGGTGCCCAGTCGCAAACTCGTGGGTAGTCTGAATGCATTCTACTACCCAACGAGAGATAGTATCCATGGATGTGGCACCATATGGCTTCTTATGGCAGATCCACAATGTCTATCATTTGACTGTAGAGAGTCTATCGGTTTTTTGTACTTGGTCAAAGCACGGACACTGAACTGGCATCACGATCAAACCTAGTTAGTTTCGGTATAATGATCAGTTTACCGGGATAGTTCAAAGATTGATTCTTTGAAAAAAATTCTGCTCTTGGCAGCAGTCACAGACCCTCTCCAGAGACAATAAATCGGTCCCTCTCTGCTGAAAGTGAATGGATCTCACTGCGCCTTCTAGCTGAGGAAGCTGCCAATAGAAAAACCGCCTTAAGAGTCAGATGCTTTAGACTAGCCAAACCCACAGGTTCAAACGGGTGCTTGGCTAGTACATTAAGCACCAAAGATAGACTCCAGGCTGGAATGATTACCGGTTGTCTCGGTTGGAGATGCTCATCCCCTTCACCATCACGCTTAACTGGGCCACCTCTGGACTATCCCTGTTGGCTAAACAAGGGATAACTGATGCCAAAGCTGACTTGTATCCAGCAATAGTGACAGGAGCCAGTCGTGTAAAGAACAGCTCACAGAGTCTGCTATTTGCTGAATAGTGGATTGAAAGAGATCAACACCCTTTCCTTCACACCACTCTGCAAATTTGTTAACCTTGTGGTTATATGACTTGAAGGTTGACCTCCTTCTCGTGGCTGCGATGAAACTCGCAGCCGCGAGAAGGAGGTCAACCTTCAAGTCATATAACCACAAGGTTAACAAATTTGCATCTGCGATGAAACTCGCAGCCTGTTGAGAAAAGCCTTCCGACATGGAACGTTGTTTGATAACATCCACACAGTCAATTTGAACATCTCGGGTCGCTCGTGTAGGAAGTGGCCCTTGGCCTGGGAGAGTATGTTCGGAATCTCGGGCAGCTGCATTGGATTGTCCACCAGCAGATCCAGGAGATCTGTGAACCACGCCCTTCTGGGCCAATATGGCGCTATTAGCAGGACCAGGCACGGCTCCTCCCTGATCTTCACCAATATCTTCGCCAGAAGAATGATGGGTGGGTACGCGTGCATCCCTCTCCAGCTTATCACCAGAGTATCTGTATCGACAGCATTTGGATCTGGAATTGGCGAGACATAAATCATGATTTGAGCACTTTTCTTTGTGGAAAAAAGTCCACGTTTGGTTTGCCCCAATGCTCGAAGATCCTTTGTAGAACTGGAGGGTTGAGAGACCATTCTGTTGGCAGAATTCTCTGTCTGCGAGACAAAGCATCCGCCAGAATGTTCAATTGCCCAGGAATGTGAGCTGCTTTCAAAACAACCAAGTAATTCCTGCACCATTGAATCAAGTGCCACACCTTCATACACAGTGTGTGTGACCTGTCCCTACTTGGCGAGTTATGTATGATACTACTGTCGAATTGTCTGACTGTATCAATATCACCTTGCCCCTGACTCCTGGAAGAAACTTTTTCAGTGCCAGTTCCACTGCCATAATTTCCAACAGATTGATATGCAGCTGACTCTCTTGGAGAGTCCATGTGCCTGAAACCTGGTGTTCTCCCAGGCAGGCCCCCCCACCCCTCCAGCGATGCATCCGTGTACACGGACAGCTGGGGGTGGGGTAGGTGAAACGAAACTCCTACCAGGAGATTCTGACACTACTTCCACCATACAAGATGCGACATTATTGGCTACAAAACTGGTACCAGCTTCCACAGGGGTTCTGTTCTCTACTTCCACAGAGACATCAGATACAACTGGATAGGTCTTCCCATTACAGCAGCGTACAGGATTATCTGCTCCATGGAGACCATCATGCATCTGAAGAAACCTCCTCGCCTGAATGTGGTTTCCCAATCGAAAACTCTTGAGGATGGCTAACAGAGAGGCCACTCTGGGCTCTGATGGGTAAACCCTGCCTTCCTCGAGATCGAATCGCAGCCACACTAAACGAAGTGCTGAGTGGGCGTCAACTCGGATTTCTCCTAACCTGGCTGGTGTGTCCGCCTTGATAAGCCAATCATTTATGTGGGTGTGAAGTGCCACATTCTCTCTTCTGAGAAACGCTGTCACCGCTAGGACCACTCTGGTGAAAACCCTTGGGGCTGTCGACAGACCGAATGGGAGGACTACAAACTCAGACACGATTCTGAAACGCGACTCTCAGAAACCTGTGACAACCCCTGTTCACTGGAATGTGTAAATACGCATCTTTGAGATCGATTGACACACACCCCATTCCTTTCCTCAATCCTGCCATTATCGATCTCGGAGTTTCCATCTAGAACCGAGGCGTATGGATAAACCAATTCAATGGCCTGAGATTGAGCATGGGTCTCCACCCACCTGTGCTCTTGGGGAAAAGGAACATGTTTGAATAGAAGCCTGGAGTGCTCTGGTTTGCTGGTTTTATTCCTCCCTTCAGAAGCAAACCTGACACTTCATTTTGAATGGCTTCTAACTTGTCAGACTCCTTTGGTACAGGAGTCCAGACAGGTGCCAAAGACAGATTTTGTGGTGGGACATCCAACCACTCTGGCATGTACCCATGGGATATCCATCCCAGGACCAGACTGTCTGATGTCACACCTCACCTAGCCTCGACGAAACGCATGAGCCTTCCACCCACTATAGGCGCATTGATGCCTAATGCAGGTGTCTGGCTCGCGATCCGCTCCCCCCTCCCCCCTCTTAATGAGGGAGAGAGAACCATTTTGGTCTTGGTTTGACTGGTCTAACTGGCACCACTGTTCGTCGCACAGGCGCGGTCCAAATGGATACGAAGGGAGCTATAATACCCTCAGGTACGATATGCTCCCTCCTTTCTGCCCTTGGAGGACTTCCCTTTGAGGTGTCATTGTGCTTAATGACATACTCAGTGGCTTTGGGTATTGGATTATCCCTCTTCATGCCGTATACTGAGATATAGCATTCAAGCGAATTACTATGGATCTCATCATTAGAGAGTCACTCAATAACCACAATACCCGGCAAACATTGGCTGTAAAAAATTCATCCTACTACGCTTCCTTTCACAGAAGGAAAGAGCAATAGTAATGCAAGGAGGTAGGTTGTAATGTAGTAACAACTATAACTATCATAATTGTCACCGTCACCATTGTTAGGGCAATCATTATCACCTTCATTACGGATGACTCCGATCTGTCGTTCAAGTATATGGCATCATAATCAATTACATCACATGTAGTAGGATGCTGTCACAATCATAATTGAGAGAAATACTCCATCATGAAGCTGGAATAGTCTGTCAAGTGTACAAATTGTATGTCTGATAGATGTACTATTTAATAATCATTCTGCCGATTCTATTGAAAATTTTGAAACTAATTTGACTGTGCACTGGCTATGGCAGAAACAGCACTCAGTCAAATTAGTTTCAAAATATTCATCAGGTTAGCTGAGGTTATCTGTATAGGTAGGTACCTTGATAATGGTATTCTAAGATTCGATCGATTCCAACACAGGCAAATCATGAGTAAAGCTTACCTAAAATGGACACGGCATAGCTAGAAAGTAGAAATGTATCTCTCTGTTATTGGTACCCCACCATTATCAGCCTTTTTTACTGTCATCATTATCGGTCGCCATCACATTGTAAGCGCCATAATTGTTACTCTCATCATGTCACTGTTGTCATCACCATCATTGTCACTCATCATCATAGTAAGATACAATCATCACCATCATCACAATCATTGTCACTGCCATCGTCTTACCATCATCATTGTCACTCTCTTGATAGAACTTTGCTATCATCCTCATCATCACCTTCATTATCACCATCATTATTATTGTTATTGTCAATACTAACACGCATTGTGATTGAGCTCATAAAATTGTGCTATATTTATTTCAAGCATTTCAAGCCGTTGTGTGTGTGAGTGTGTGTGTGCAACACGTGTCACTGTGTGTGTGGACACAGTAGATGATTAGGTGGTGCTTTGGACTTCGGGGGATAACAAAGGGAGTTCGGATTGGCTGCTCATAACCAGTCAGTCATTCGTTCTCTCTTTAATTTCACCTGGGTTCATTTTCTGCAGAGACCACAACATATCAGAAATGAGGTCGGTACCAATGAGTCGGGTGTGCGTACGCTGTCAAGATGTTTTATCCTATTATGAAGAATCATTGATTTAAACAAAATGGATTCATTGTACCTCTCTGACTTCTTTCATTGTCTCTAGTATTGGGCTCAATGAGAAACGATATTACCATTGTGGCATGTTTGGCCATACTTAGAGCTATTGACTTCAAACTTGGTGAGTGAGTACCTCTGGGCAAAAGCTACCATCCATATAATTACAAGGTCAGTCTGATCCATTTTCTGGATAATATAGGTGGCTAATAAAAGTTTATGCAGTATATTTCAATAACTTCATTACAAATTGACATTATAAATTGAGAGTGATGTGAAATGATGATGTCGGGAACAAGATGAACCAAGAAAAAATGTAACAATTGGCGTCGAGGATGCGCATCGAACGCAGTTCTTACTTTCTATTTCCTGGATTATAATCAGTTTCAAACTGAAAGGAATTAAGACACAGGAAGCTTATGTCATTGAAATATGCTGCGCAGTTTTATTCATGTAATTATTTTTCATGTTTATTCATTTCGTACATTTCTTCATATTTTAGAGAGATAAATTGTACAAGTTGTGAATAATGACAAGATGCAACTTGAAATCAAGGACAAAATATAAGCCCATGATATTAGGCCTATAATGAAGTAAAACTTGTCTAGACAGCATGGATTGACACACATTAGCAGATGCTTAATGAAAAATGAACAATTTAATGTTTATTTGCAAACCAAGATGACTATTTTTGACAATTTACCAATGATATCACTGGTTCCATAAACTAACCAGTTATTTCAGTGGTAAATTTTCAAAAATAGTCTTCAGGCTATTGAAAGCAATAAATGTTGGGTTTGCCAGAGCGAACTGAGTCATATACAGTGTATGTCCATTTGCTGACCAAGATTCCAGAAGAAAACTATTTTTGAAGATTTACCAATGACCTGACTCTTTTGGTAATCTAACCTGCCATTCCAGTGGTAAACTTTCAAAAATAGTCTTTAGTTGGTCTGCAAATGAACATTATCAAGACAACTACAGACATGACAGAAGCCCTAATGATGCAACAGTAACACCTTTTTTTATATATTTATTCATTCACACTATTGACAACAATATATATTGGGGTGAGAGAACTGAGCTATAAACGGTGTGCTGGTGTGTCTATTTGATGACCAAGACTCCATGAGATTACTTTTGAAAATTTACCACTATAGAGACTGGTTTTGTAACCCAACCAGCCATTCCAGTGGAAAATTTTCTAAAATAATCTTGATTTATAAAGGATATTTATCAAGACCACTGCAGAAGCGCTAATGATGGAAAGGTTGACCAGCATCTAGTATATTTATCCATCATGAGGCAATGAGCAAAATACACTAATTAATACATATATTGGGATGCGTAAAATGAGTTATATTTAAAAAAAATTGTTCATAATACTTTGGTTGTCAATTTGGGGACCCAGATTCCAAGAGGACTATTTAAAAAATTTTAGTTCAGTAGTCATTCCAGTGGTAAAATATAAAAAAATAGCCTTCTTGGTCGGCACAAAGACATTCCTCAAGATCACTTCAGATGACGTCTTTGACTACCTTGGCCATTAAAGGATTTACTTTAGCTATTAAATTATTACTAGGCCACCGTGGTGTGGTCAGTCACAAATTCTACTTCACACTTGTCAATTTGTACTAGCCTTGGGCTAACAGTGGTAACACACTAGTGTTAATTTCTGTGAATGACACATGTAGGTAAAACTGTTCTCACTTTGTGACCAAGGATGCGCCACATTCACCTTGCAAATCTCCTCATGTCGTGTCGATCATCTGCCATCCGTCCGTCAACTTTTGCTTTCTAAGACTACTTCTCATTAACCACTTGGCCGATTTCAACCAAATTTGGCTGGAAGGACCCTATGGCCGTGGGCTCCAGAACCACTATTCAGAATTTTTATTCATCAATTTTTTGGGTGAAAATCTTTGATTTTATTAAAAATGTACCGGAAATTGTCAAAATGATAAAACATACTTTTGTAAAAGCACAATCTCAGATTTTATGAAAAAAACTATAACTACTTGACATATTTCAACCAACTTTGGCTATCATGGTAGAATCTAGAACTTCTATTCTGAATTTTGAGTGGTCAGTATTTTGGGTGAGTCTTAAGTTTTCCGAAAATTATCCATCATGTCTCTTTAAATGCAAATGGTTCAAATGCTAATGGTCCAGGTGAGTGCTACAGGCCCTTGGGCCTCTTGTTTTTTAAATTCTGGAAGTGGTGTGGACTGGTGGTGAAGCATGGTGTGTGTGTATGTGTGTGCTGAAGGGGGTTGGGTAGGGGTTGTGGCTTGTCTGTTGTTAAGCCTACTTTTCCTGGCAGCAACCAATTTCATTAGGATCAGACATACTCAAACTTATGATCAATGTAATAGTTTATTACTTAACAGAGGTCAGTGTTCTCTGAAAAAAGGCAGGAAGTACGACCACAGCGCAGGAAATCTGTTGAATATTTTGAAAATAGTTTTACTGGAACCTGTTGCTGCAACAGCTACCAGTCAAATATTTGTCAAAATATTCAATATGTTTAAATTCTGGTGTTCTCCAACTAATAGGCCACAATGCATAATTATTCCTCACACACACACCCTCCCCTCACACCCTCATTGCATCACACAGTGCATTGCAAACAGAGAAGTGTAGTATGTCTCTGCTGCAAATTACTCTAGACGATTGACCTAGATTACTGGTTTGAACTAGATAGACAAGCTGTTTATAATTCCCGACGTCGTGATTTGACGTTACCCGACCTTATATTTAGACAAAGGTAACCTACTAGCATAAGGAGTAGTAGGTCAAGTAGTAGCGAACGAAGTGAGCGTATATAGATAACATATATGTACGTGTAATGAGGAAAAATCAACAGAAAATGAGACAGGGAACAAGGCTAAAATACATATACCATGTGACTGAGAAAGCTTTGATTCCGGTCGCGAGCTTTTTTTTGCTTCTGGTTTCGGCTTATGATATAGCTTTTGTGGTTTCTTCATGGGGCCCCAGTTGCATTATGGGATATGGTTCTTCATTATGCTTATGTTCCCCTAGTTACTTTAGGGCAACCTATTGCGCATTTTCAATGTCCAAAATTTGCGTGATATTGTTATCACGAAATAGCGTACAGTTACTTCAGAATGTAAAAAAACCTGGTTAAATCGTCTGATGCAGACCAGATACAAGCTTTATTTATTCCTATTTATGCGTCTATAAATGCAATATGTTTGGTTGACTGTTTCGTATTATTTGTAATGCTCATGGCCATGGAAAGTCGTTGTTGTCAATGTCGTATGTATTTAGCCCTGATAGAAGGAGATTTAAGGACAGGTACCACGCCATTCGCACCCGGATGGAATGTACATTCATGTATTTACTCGCAGACATGCATTAATTCCCGGTTTTTTTGCAGTGTATGTCTGGATAAACGTGATCTAAAAATTCTAGCAGATGACATTTCATTATGACATCATAGTTACTATGGACTTGTTTGTATTTCCCCAAATAGCGAGGCGCACTGCGATATGTCGGTACAAATTTTATAATGTTATTGGATTGGCGCAACTATTTAATGGTGCAGGCCCCGGTAAAAATGCAATAAAGCTGGCGGATATCACTGAAAATAGGCATATGCATTGTTGTGAATATCGTGGACTGGATTTACCAGGATGCCCTCCATCGTCCATGCATGATTAAAAATTAGCTTCGATTGTACTATACATTGGCATACGTATTTAGGACATTTCGACCCTATACAAATTCGTCCAATTTATTTAAGCAATAAATGGTGTCTGCGTTCGCTTATAGTTATAGGCAACGCCTATTTTCATAATATTATTTATTGCACAATCTTGTATATTAAAGTTAAGTCAGATTTCGTAGCATACCGAAAGCCCATAGTAAACTTATGGAACGGGTTACTGGCCCCCGCTGATGTCAAATCGTATTTGTGAAGACCCCTTTTGACAAGTGAATAACCTTATAGCTCCAAGTGGCTTGACTGCAAACTAATCAAGAGCAAAAATTGTTACGAAAACTGGTAATGTTGGTATAATTTGTCCATTATTTTCGAAATGTGAGCCATTCAGTAGAATGCTGCTAAGAAGACCGGAAGCTACTACGGAGTTACCTATATTAGTTAGTTATTTCGTATATTTTAGGACAGTAAACCTTTTTCATCATTAGCGTCTTCTTCTTGTTTTGTGTATTCCTCCTGTTTTACAAGTAACAGCGAATGCCAGCCAACTCGCCCCATCTCCAAACTCGTCCCATCTAGGAAAGTCAAGTCATCCGAAAAGAATAAGTCAACTCGTCCCTATTTCCAAACGGACGAGTCGGTCTATTATTTTAGGACTAGTTGACTTTCCTCGATGGGACGAGTTGACTTTTGAAAAGGATTGGGATGAGTTAACAATATTATGGGCCACTTGCCGAATGTGGTCCACTCTTCACTGCCCACTTGTATTAATTAAAGACCACCTATACTAATTATAATACCACTTGCCAGTGTGGTCCACTCCACATGGGTCACTTTCATTAAGGAACCACATATGACAAATCAATACCTCTTGCCAACGTAGTCCACCCAACACTGGCCACCATTTTTATTGAACACATGCTAATTAATACGGCACTGCCACTTGTCAATGGGAGCCACCCTATCCTGACCACATGTATCTACCGACCACCTAGACGTCAATTGCCAACATTGACCACCTGTATTAAGGGACCACTATATTTAATGACCACCTAGATGTTAATTGCCAACATTGACCACCTGTAGTAAGAGACCACTATACATTTAATGACCACCTAGATGTCAATTGCCAACATTGATGACTTGTATTAGCAGACTACCGTGGACGTAACCATAAAAAGAAATCAAATAATTTCCATTATCAAATGTTTTCTGTACTTCGATAACGTGATATAACACAAGAAACCGTAAGCAAAGTATTCCAAATCATCTAAAGTTATAAGTGATATTATTCAATAACGCGACATAAAGCAAAAAATTTTAAGCAAAGTATTTTAAGTTTATAAGTGACATTAGTTCCGTTTTAGTTCCGTGTAAATAAATTAATGTTAAGAACTTAAGATAGTTGATTTGTGTATTGACTGTGGTAAGCCAGTGAGCAGTAGACAGCAAGATTTACTCTGTGAATCATGTGATAGATGGCAACACAGGATCTGCAACACTGGTATAAGTCGAGCAGCATATAGGGATGGAGTACGCAACAGAGAGCCATTGGACTGGCAGTGTCAGGAATGTAAAAGCCACGACACAGATTCTTCATGCCTTGCAGAGATGCAAGAGATGGCAGCCTACATTGAAACTGCAGGTACCAGTTCTGCCGCTGACTTCTGCCCTAATTTGCATAGTACAGCGCTACCCTCACCACTATAATCACCTCCATCATCGCCACCAGCTCCTGCACTTTCATCTCTGCCATCGTCGTCACCATCACCGATGTCAGTGTCATCACCAGTGTCACCATCGCCGCCAGCTTCGCTATTTCTACCTGCTTCGCCAGCATCACCATCTCTGCCTGCTTCGCCATCATCACCATCTCCACCTGCTTCACCATCTCTGCATGCTTCTCCAGCATCACCATCTCCGCCTGCTTCGCCATCATCACCATCTCAACCTGCTTCGCCAGCATCACCATCTTCACCTGATCTGCCAGCATCACCATCTCCGCCTGCTTTGCCAGTAGCAGCAGCAGCTGCAAGTACTACGTTTGCGTTGGATTCATCCATATCAACACCATCGCGACACAAAGAGTTCAGTCTACAGAATCCAACACCTGCAGATCTTGAAATCGAAGAACCAGCGATGAAAAGCTACAAGATTGTCGAAGGTGGAACCCACTGGCATGGTAATATGTTGATAGACAGCGCCGGTCCAGCTACACCATGAAACGTGCCACAAAGAAGATTAAACTTTGGATATGTAGCGTATGGTCAAAAGGCTTGCGGTGTAAAGCATTAATCCAGCAGAAAGTGGATAACTTTGTTGATGGTATGTTAGAATTCTTTATCCATCACAACCACCAGACCTCCACCACAATCATCATCAACACAACCAGCACCACCGCCGCCACCACCACTATCACCACCACCACCACCATCATCATCATCATCATCATCATTTAATATAAGCATCATTTATCATCTTCATTATCATTGGCGTCATTGTCATCATCAACATTGTCATTGTTGCAATTATCGTCGCCATCGTCAGTCATAGTCTGATTAATCAAAAAGTAGTATAACCGTTATTAAATGGTATTAATCTGTCCGGTCTAGGCAGGGACGGAGCTAGTTTACCCATCGAGGAGAATGCTTGGCAGCCCTCCCGCTTGGAAAACGCAGCTATCTTGTCGGGATGAGTAACTTTGATCTACCGCCTGAATAGATCTGTTTAAACCACACATCAAATTACTTACAACTTTACTGTTATATTTTTGATTAAGAACACAACTGCTCTACCATGCTACAAATAATTAGCCCACGGGCCGGTAAAGCGGCTTCAAAAATCTAACAGTATAATCACAAGGAGAATTTCAAAAATTCTCTTCTCTACGTTCCAGTCCATAATCAACACAGGCTGAGAACTACCTTTACAGACCACTATAAGATGCATGTTTAAGAACCCGCGCAAATAGGGACATTATTATAA
Organism: Chaetoderma sp. LZ-2023a; assembly: GCA_034401795.1. NCBI lineage: Eukaryota > Metazoa > Mollusca > Caudofoveata > Chaetodermatida > Chaetodermatidae > Chaetoderma > Chaetoderma sp. LZ-2023a. The sequence continues at coordinate 157,833,046 of CM067370.1, read as the reverse complement.
AACGAAATCTTGGTATAACATATATATATTTCCATATCTCGCATCAACAAAAGACTACACCTCAGCCACAGTATCTCGGCCATCACCGTAAACAGCACATAGGTTTCCGACCAACCACGTGTTTCCAAGGGGCCACGTGACTTTTACTGCTATCTCCAGTAAATTGGATCAAACGCTTTAAACCAAAGAGCCGCCCAAATACGCGACTACGACGGCGTGATGGAGGAGTGGCGAGGGTGAGTCAGGGTAATTACCGCTGACGTCACCAAGCTCCACACACACCCCATCGGGCACGCCAGCCTAAAATTAAAATAGGCAAGTTTATAAGCATCCAATCTGTAAAAACCGCATCACTCTAATTAAAAGGTGATGCTCCTCAGGAAAAAGTAGTACCCTGTTTTTATTTTGACCGGAAAATTTTAAATGCGCTAAAATAAGACTAAGTTAGTGAACCTTTCCTCTTATAATTAAATGTACTCCCTTTACATTTGAAGACATAATCCAGTGACGATCAGAATGAGAAAAGGAGAAACTTTCCATATAGAGCTGACCGAATCACCTGTCAAAACTTCCAGGTGTAGTCATCCGCCGTCTATGACATCACCAAATAGTATAAAAGGAGAAAGCGCGCTCTGAAACTTCGTCTTCCCGTCAAAACTCGACACCAGGGAAGAACAAATAGCATTAGGCTTCTTTCGTGTCGAAAACTAAATTCTGCTGTTCTTTATTATTAGTTCATTATTACAATACTTGGCCTGGAAAGTTAAAAATGAAGAGATAGGGCTTTAGGTTTTAAATACGGTTCCTGCAGCCAACTACCATGCGGGAACGAGATGTCACTCCTCGAAGATTCAGCATTGTCGGATTCGTCTGAAGAAGAATCGGTACCAGTTTCAAAAAGATTCCCGTGCAGCTCGTTATTAGTTAGTGGAGAACCCTGTACCAGAACTTTTATGAGAAAGTCTGACCGCACACTTCATGTTAACAAGGATCAGCTCCTCCAGACAGCCTTCTGCGTAAAATGTCAGTATCTCTATACTGCTACCCGCTATGAAGTGACCCATGCACTCCGTCATCATCACCGTGTGTTAGAAGTGACATTAATTCTAGGGGAAGAAAACGAGGATTGTGCCGTTTTAGCCATGCGTTTTGAATCTCGGTTTCCAGTTAAAGTTCTCCCGACCGAGAAGATGGCCTGCGCGAAGAATACTACCCGTAAACATCCCGTTAGTCATTGTCCTCCCACGGCTACCTTGGCCAATATACCGGCAGCCAGACGTGAAATCCTACCCGCAGCCTGGGAGCACTATGCCACTTACGGTCACCACATCCACACCAGTGTCAAAGCGGTCATCCACACCAGTCCTGAAGCGGAGCAAGAAGCATAAATCCTCCGCAGAATGCAGTCCGGCAACACCGGCATCCATAACCAGCCACAAAACTGCAAGCACTACATCCGCACCCGTAGTATCCGAAGCAATCACAGCCAGTCAGCCAATATCGGTAGTTATCATGATGCCTACGGAGATGGAGATTCCAAGCTACCCGCAGTCACCATCTCCACCTGACCTAACCATAGACGAGGGACCAGGACCATCGCAGCCTACATCCATTAGCATCACTCCAACCCATGTCGTCCAGCATCCACATCCCAGTCTTTCTGATCCAGCCGTCAGGAAGGGGACTATCCCTGAACGACCATACGTGGGAAAAAGATGTATTGCTCACACGCAGGACATCCAGCCAGTACCCAATGTCACTGCAAATCGCCTGTTGAAGTACACCAAGTCTCGGAAGATGTCATCACCTGCTGTATTCGCTCCCGCATCATTGCCTCAACCTATGATTCAACTCACTGCCATCGCCACGACAACCACCACAGCCACCACGAAGACCGCAGCATCAACTGCCTCAACACCCACTAGCACCACCGCTGTCATACGGACAGACATTCTAGCACCTGCAGTAACTGTGAGAGACATTATAGACGCTCATATTACTGCAATCATCACTTCAGGCATTTCCGAAAGTGCCAATGATAATGAACGCATCTCAGCATTAATAATTCATCCACTGCGACCAACCACCATCAGTCGCGGGACCCAGACTCAGTGGGGAAATTTTGCAGCAGAGGTGTGATCATTTGTGATACATCAGAACATCAGTGGTGCGATTCATGGAAACTTACTAATTATTAATTTATTTTTGAAAAACCTTTCTTTTTATTATATATGTTAGATCAATTGAATCCCGTCCCTAGGATGACTACGGTTATCCGACACAGCTGTGCACTTAGTTGCCCAGCTGTGTCCCACACAAAATGAGCACTGCAGACTCCGGTGTTGTAAGAACGTTGTGTGCGACGTAAAGAATGCAACATACTGCAGTGAAATAATGTCATAATCCCGTCATGCAGTCTCAGCTATGCTGAGGCTGCCTGATAAGCTAACATTTGAGTTATTATTATGTTCTATTTTTCTTATTATTTTTCTTCCTGTCTTAGATGTCAGGACGGCTATGGGGTCAGCGAGAGCTGCCCGTTGCGGACCCACCATAACGGGCCGCAAATATATTTTTAATCAAGATACATGTTGCGTAGCCCTTTATTTACCCTGGGTGTGCAAGTAAATCAGCCGTAATATTTTAAATAACCCGTAAGGGTATGTTATGTGGAAATTATATATTTGATATACATATATTTTATATATTATTATATATCTTAAACTTAAATTGTGGTACGTTGGAGCATGGGTGTTCTCTGCAGAGATAATAATTATCCGCACCCAAAGAGAACACCCATGCGAGCTATTGTTTAGGAATCATTAGCTAAAATAAAGTTGAAGGCATGCACCAAAATATTAAAACAAAAAAATACAATAAAAAAAATAATTCCAGGTAAAAAATTAAAACTAAAAGTATGCCTCCCCTCTCCTCTTTGGCACCTCTGTGTGCTCTGTCTCTTAAATACGCGTCTATTGCATCACTACTCCTCTCCGGCCACGCACCTACCCAGGAAGTCTATATTTCCCGCCTAGCGTATGTCCATGCATCGATCCGCAATGCGCGATTGTTTGCCGCGGATGTCAAACTAGGAGGGGGTGGTGTAGTTCGGATCGACCGGTCAGGTACTGGCCGTACCAGCTAAGCTGGGTACGCGCCGCCCATCCTGGATTCGCTCCCTGCACACGCCCCCCCCCCTTGGTAGAGCTATAAGCATATATGAGCCTATGAGAGAGATCGCGTTATAAAATCGACGAGGTTCGTTAAAGCGCACAGTGCGCATGCGCACGCTTAATACTATTTTTGACAGAGCGCGTAATTTACAACCAAGATAGGATGACACTTTTAGTGTACCGAGAAGGTACAATGTAATCCTTTTTAATAACTTGTTCCCGCCGCATTAATCAAGACCAGAATTCGACGGGCTTTCCAAATCTGTAAACCATTTCAAAATCGGTCAAGAAATGGATGAGTTATCCACGGAAACCCCCTTTTGATTATCTTCAAGGTATTGCCGTGACGTCATAACCACGTGTACGCAGAACTTCTAGAATGTTCTAAAACATTCGACTGCATTATTATTAGCTACTTATTGGCTGTTGCTCGACCGATGATTGGTTGGAGCTTGCGCCTGTGACGTCACGAGTAGTATAAAAGCAGACGAACTCCAGAGCTCGAGAGCATCTCGGCCAGGGGCTGATTAGGTTGGGCCTGTGTCAGTTACAATCAGCAAGACAGGCATTACGCAGATCATTTCGGTCTCTGTCGGTTTCTCTCCCATAGCCGGCAGTAATCCAACCCACCACACTAAAGCAATTTTGTATCTCCAGTTGTTGCGGGAGAATTTTTGGAACTTTTGGATATTGTTCACGAATATATCAAGAACTAACTCGGAACACGAACTTGCGGTGAGGCCTTTCCTGGCCTGAAACTGTGATTCTACAGATATAGAGGCAGCGATGTTCTTTGGTGGATGACTTGCTGGATCTGCCGGCCACGACAAAAAGTGGTTATTCAGCCATCCCCGCACTGATGTCGTGCAGGTTTATCTAAACTCTTTGACTGCAGCAAAGTAAACTTTGCCCTGTATGTCTTCAGAGCTGGCTGACGTACCCCGCACCATTAAGCTTAGTTAGGTATCTTCATCCGCATTCAACAACCCCCACTTATGATTGGGTTGTTGGCAACTTCCATCCTTAACATCGGTGTATGGGAACTTTCGTCATAGCAGTAATGTTATTGTATCTCTTGCTGACTACTCGTTAGACATTCTCTATATTGTGATTACAGTCCTGAGTTCGATCCGCTCCCATCAGGGACTGCATGCCGGAGTCCTGTTTGCGGAAACTGGCATGCAGGAACTTTCCAGCTTCCAGGGAACGCATCAACTCACGTCAAACCAAGGGTGACATATCAATTTCAGCAACACGATAGCCCAGGCGTAAGAATGTCTTAGGACCGCTAATTATAATTTCTGTATCTGTTTATAGTTATTCTTATTTTCTGTAAGGTGTTTTCGCTAACCGCACCGTAGTAGGTTCCTCAACCTGTACTATATATATTATTCTGATCATTTCACATTGTATTGATTGTTCTGGTTAGTGTATATATGCCAAGTCACCATCAGTTCATATGTTTTGTTTATTTGTAGAAAAATATAGGACTGCAGTGCAGGTAGGAAACACTATACAGCAACATTTATATATGCAGCACTTTCTCCCGCCACCAACAATTTTTCACTGATGTCACTGTCCATGCTATAACTCTGTTTAGCCCGGCATGCTACCGACTAAAACCTTTTCTATTCAGCTCGATAGGATAGGTTTAATATGATTAGAGACAATCTCTTCATTAGGAGACACGTAGTGTACGCCTGTTTTCCGGTAATTGCGATAATTTAGCCCCGCACTCCGGCAAGGTTGTGTAAGATTGGCCCACATACCTAAAGGGCCACATATTTCTAAGTTATTGTCTCTCATCATGTTCCACTAAGCCTTATGACTTCTTAATTGTTTCGATGTCCCTATCCGCACCGTGGACTGATCCGACTCTGGGAAACTATTGCAGTTTCCGAGCGGTGATGGCCAGGGTATGGTGTCACACACATTCCCCGCGTATCTTCGGATACTCAGTAGTTAGTTACCTTTCCCAATGTAGGAAAGCACTGCGAAAACATATCTTAATTATTATTTTCTTTAATCTGCTGAACAATCTTCCCACACCGCAGTGCATAACTGGGCAACTTGTGTTTAAACCTAACGTCAGGTTAAAAAGTTAGTTCCATAGGACCTGGTGACAGGCGAGATGTGCATCCCCACCGAATTCCATAAGAATGTCTGGGCATGATATTCAGATCTGCAACGCCCTCACGGGAAGGACATTTACGGTGAGTATTCGTCTCTCTTACCCCCCACCATAACGATAGATCAGTTGCCTAAAAGTGCTTTTGTGAAAAGTAACTAATGTCCTGTGACGTTTTATGTGGCTACGGAGTGAGATGTCTGGATTCTTATCCAGTTTGGACGTCTTGCAAAGTGACATGAATGCATGCTGTCTTCAGTATTGATATCTTAGGGCATCCATTCTCAATGACAGCCGTGTCTAAAGGCTAGGTAAACGCCAGCCATTTGCGGCCTAAAATAATTCGTGTCTCTAAAAACTAATTATGAGGTTAGGCATAGAAGAAGGCCCGAGTAAATAAAAGCAGCAACTACTAACTCAGCATACTGAGAATTACATACGACGGTGATGTGGGAATCCTTCGGGAATTGCTCGTCCCGTCTTCATGTAAAACAGCACGCAACCTTATGGTCATAATCTCACTAGGTATGGTCTTTTCTTTACAACATTTTGGTTAAATATTAGAGTGGCCCCCTTGCCCTGTAGGTGGGGCTTAGAATACACCTTCCGTATCCTCTGCGTGTCGTAAGAGGCAACTAAAGGAGGTAAGGGTGAGGTAACCCTGACAGAAACCTCGAGTGCTGAAGACGGAGGTTCCAGGCCGCACGGCACACTCTAATAAACCATGGATCCACGCACTTAACGCTTATGATCATGTCGATAGTCACTTACAGGACTGGCGGTATGATCAGCGAACGAAAAGAAGAAGAAAGAAGAGTGGGCCCCTTTCGGCCACTATTCTTCTCACGTTTTAAGCGATGGCGACATTTTCCTGTCATGGAGGCCCGTGCGAGGCACTTGCCTCTCACAAGGATTCAGTGATGACGGTCCACACAAGGATAATACTCCTCACCCAAACTAGCACTAGTAGTGCCCGCGTGAGGCACATGATTCTCCGACACTACAAAGATAATTTTCTTTCCTTTCAGCTTAGAGGTATAATAGCTTATATTAAGTTAATTAGTAATCTTGTGTACGGGAGCCTCCCTTACGGGGATACCTCTGCGGACCTACGAGTCTGTGTGGTACCTCCGGGAGCCCCACGTTTAGAAGTTCATCAGGCTGTCTCTATGTCTTGTATTTTCGTATGCTCATCATTTTTATCTAGCATACTTGACGGTCTGTTTAGGTAAAACTATTGCATAGTCTTATTTTAATTAGGTCACCAATCAAATCCTATAAGTCCATAGATCACGAAATTGCTATGGACAGGCATACTGGTGACACAAACTCTTGGGATGAGACTGTTGTGTTTAATGTTCGCGACGATGGTCGCACGGCCCCGCCGGAATGATTGAGTTCCACCGGCCTTAGGAGGCGGTCTTTCTTACCCATAGGGCAGTATCGTACAGGATCCGTCACCCCGAGACCGGAAGCTAACCAGCGTCATCATTCGTCATGCGGTGAGTCGACACCAGAAAGGCCTGACTACCCCACGAGCTACACATTGCAGTTGTTGTTGTTGTTTGTTTGTTTGTTTGTCATCGTCGCCATTCTTGTTATGATTGTTGCTGCTGTTGTTGTCATTGCAGTTGTTGCTGTTAATGTTGTTAGTAATGTTGTTGCTGTTGTGTTGTTTGTTTTGTGTGTTCGTCGTCGTCGTTATTCTTATCGCCATTGCAGTTGTTGTTGTTGTTGTCATTGTCGGTGTCGTCATCGTCATTCTTATGATTGTCGCTACTTCTGTCATTATTGCAGTTGTTGTTGTTGTTGTTGTCATGTCATTCTTGTTATGATTGTCGCTACCTATGTCATTATTGCAGTTGTTGTTGTTGTTTGTTTTGTTTGTTTGCTTGTTTATCGTCGTCGTCTTGTTCGTGGAATGTTGTTGTTGTTTTTTGTCATTGTTGTCACCAGCGTTAGCGTCGTCGTCGTTCTTGTTGTCGTAATTGCAGTTGTTATTGTTGTTGTTGTTGTCGTCAGTCATTCTCTTTATCATTGTCGGCATTCTTGTTATTATTATTATTACTGCAGTGTTAAGACTCTAGAAATACTGGAGATAACGTCTAATATATGGTCATGTAGTGTGTTGATGATTAGACGGAGATTTGTTGTTGAAAGTGATATCCTAATGAGATGGCATTCTCCTCGGTGAACTTCTATTTGCCAGTCACGCGGCCGCCTCTCACTCAAGTCTGCATGGTAGTGTGTTCTTGCACTATACGTGTGCCGTCATCACTGTTAACATTGCGGGAAACGTATGATATCATAAGCAAGTATGTCCCAAGTGTTCATTAGACTGCTTTACAGGAATGACAGCATTAGTATTTTAATTAGAAAGGCGGGCTTGAGGGCTTACCGCTAATAAAATGTATTATTTTACTTTTATTTCGTCCGCCATTATTAGCGGGCCATAAAGTGCAGAAACAATCATAATGGATCTATATCTTTTATTCTAACCTGGGACAAATTAGCATAGGGTTGGTTTCGAAAATAGTTGGAAGGCGATTTCTCTCCATCGCTTCTGATTGCGTAAAATTGCGACGTAATCACTTTCAAAATGCAAAAATTATGCGTAAATTTGAATGCAATCGGTATTTATACTACTGACAGTTGCTACGTAAACAAAAGCTTTGTGGTTAATTTAGATTTTCATACTCGAATATGATTGGTCCATTCTGGCTTTGATTTCTTGGATTATGTCGGGTAATTTTGGGATTGGGATCAGTTTTGTTCTACCTGGATGATATAAATCCCCGAATAACTTTAATGTGACCACGCCTACTGACCTGAGAGTTACTGACAGAAAGAGGCAGACCTACTCTATCATATTATGCACGATTTGTCTCCACTTGTCAAGATAGTGTTCCACATGTGTCCAAAATATGTCTTTCAGAGGCTGATTTCAAGTGTCATCACTTTAGAATACTTATTGTTATCTCAAAGACCGTTTCCTAACTTTGTCATATCGATTTATGCTTGATTTGTCTCGACTTGTCAATATAGTGAACCACAGGTGTCCACATTGAGACCTCCAATGGCTGATTGTGAAAGTAAACTCACCATGTAGATGTATCATACAAAGCCTGGGTCAAGTTCGACTCCTAACCATAGCTAGCTAACCAGAATACCAGTCGAACTTCAAATAGTTAAATAGCTAGTCAACTATAGTCAACCGAGCATCCGACCTCGGTTCAGATTGTTAGTGCGATATTTGCATACATTTCAAAATGGCGGACATCGATCGCTTGCCTCGAATAAATGCATATACATGCGTCAATATGTCAATAAATAACTTAGCTTTGATGAAATTTTGCTTTCTCATTGTATGTAAATGTTCCCAAGCTCATATTCCTTCCCACTTTATGCCATATGGACGCTTTTTGACGTCTTAGCGGACAAAAATAACCCATTTTCGTATGTCATCAAAACAGACGACAGAAAGAGTTAATGGAGACTGGTACCCGGCTCCAAATTTTCTGCAATAGTAATTCAATAGGGTACCAACGAACTAAAGTCGACTACGAATCAAGTTCGACTGGGCATAGCAACTGCGCATGATCAGTAAACCAGCTAACTGACTATAGTTAGTGAGTCGAACTTGACCCCGAGTTTTTCATAACGTCCCCCCCCCCCCTCCAAATATGACGTCATCACAACGGCAACGGCACAGATGACGCCATTAAACAATTACACTGACGTGATTTAAAGGAAAGGAAAGGGGAAATAACAAATGATGTTTATTGGTAATCTAATACCATATTAAATAAACTACTATCGATAAAAATGGAAATGAATCGGGATTATTTGCGCAAAGGCATTTACTAAATCTAAGAGAGCTTAAGTTGGAGCCAATTAGTGACTAAGCTGCTGCTTCTCACTCCGCCGTGTGTCAACTGCGCGTGCAGGTATACCCGAATATAACGAAAGCGCGCCTGTGTATGTGTGTGTGCGTGCGTGCGTGCGTGCGTGCGTGCGTGCGTGCGTTCGTGCGTGCGTGCGTGTTATTAGGTTTGTGTTGGGTACTAGAGCACGCAAAGTCCATTGACCCAGAGCAAGGCTAGGCCCCCTCAAGGGAACGCGTTTCCCGAAGGAAAATTTAAAACCAGGAAAAACTGAAATAATAAAAATAAAACGATGTTGTTTGCAGAGTATGTACAGTGTTACTAACCTGTTGTTTTGTTGCTGGGTGCGTGCCTGTTATGTTGTTTTTGCCGATAGTCCGGGGGTGGGGGTGGCTTTATTAAGACGGATGAGAGGGGTTGGTCTGTAAACAGGTCTAGAAATGAAAACAAGGCAATAAAAGTGAATATTACATGCTAAAAATCAAATGAAGAAAGCTGAAGGCGTGTGATTAAAATAATAAAAGTACGGAGAAGTTGAAATAATAATCTAGTGTATGTAAACAGAAGATCCTGTTTTGAAATTAAAATGTAACCTGTTGCTGTCAGACATAAGAATGTCGGATGCGTGTATGTTGTTGATGGTTGGCGAGGGCGTCATAACTCAGTCTCTAAAGCGTAGTCAGGCGGTGGCAGCTTGAAGAGAAGAGCCGTCTATATTATCGCCTAGCTTAGCAGAGGCCATATGACATGTACAGTCTTGTACTTTCTTGGCAGGAAGACAAGTCAACTGATAACCTTGTCCCCCGCGACACTAAGATATCGTCTACATCACAGCCAGAGACAGGAAGCACATCAGCAATGGCAGGAGGGTAGGCCCATGCCATCATCACGGTCCCAGGACAGTCTCCGCACCACGATCCATCAAGAGCCACAGTCAGGAGCAAGCAAACAAACCATGTTTCACCGCCACACAAATGGCCCAGTACAGGGCATCTTGGCAAATCTGCTGTAAATTTTGAAAATGCCATTGCCAATGTACACCCACACACGCATGCTTTTATTACATTGCATGTATACATCTATATAGACAAAGGCTGATTTAAAGGAAAGGAACAGGGAACTAACATATGCGCTTGAATCACAGCTTTATATAATAATCAACCTATACCTACCAGTGAAAAACAAATAAATCAGAATAATTAGAAAAAAGTAGCTAAATACCTTTTGTGGCATTCTGGCGGGAACCAATTAGTGATGAAGTTGGACCCATTGCCTTCTGGTGTATGTCCAACGAATAAATCATACCCTCTATAGCAGGTCATATAAGCTCAGTTATATTCCCGCTAAGCTGGTTAGCCACCGCGTCCTACAGGTAAAATACTGTCTAGATTTAAAACAATTTGACTGAAAGCCGTTGTTTCCAGAGGGAGGGTCTATATTCAGTCACCCGAATGTCAAATATTCAGTAGGCATCACCTTGGAAACCAGCTGTATATTTTCAAATCATTTTGATCCGAAACTTGATGCCTCCACCAGAAAAAGTGACTTTCAAATATAACGTTTTCAAAAGGATAAATAGTGAATTAGCAGTAGCCAGTTAATCGCTCTTTTTTCACTGGTAGGTATAGGTTGATTATTATATAAAGCTGCCATTCAAGAGTATATGTTAGTTCCCCGTTCCTTTCCTTTAATGTAGGCCTATATAATTATTTAAATGCCTGTTGCTATAAATAGTACAATTCACACATTAATTACCATGCCTAGGGCCTACAGTACAGTTAAGAAATAAGTTTAAAGGTTTCCAAAGCAAAAAAAAACCGTACTGTTGAATATTCTGAACTTAGTTTGATTGGGAGCCAATGCTTCTTAAGGCAGCAATGGTTTCCAATCAAATTAGGTCGAAAATATTCAACAGAACATTTCGTAGAACTTCGGAATTATACTAATTAACATGTTTCTGTTTTGGAAACGTTTTAACATATTTATGATCTGTACCGTAAATGTTTTATTTTAAACAGGAGTAAGCAGATATCGCAGACCATCGCCATTTTTGTCATATTCAGGCTTAAAAACTTTGAATCTCCCGGATTTGGTTTATCCTGCGGATTTTTCCGAATTTTGCTTCGTAACACTAACAAAGTTTGGAATCACACTGTAGGCCTACACTCACAACATTTCTCGTGTTAAAGTGTGAGCCAAATGGATCAGCAGTTTCCGAGATATTTATCTCATTATCATTGTCATTGATAACAGTGATTCGAACATCGATATTCGACGATGTAATTATTCTGCAATACTGTTTTAGTAATATCTATCGAATATGAATAAATATGTTAATTATCTAATTTGATAGTCATTTTACTTGTGTTATAATATTGTAACGGGCCACCCCTCGTGGTGAGGACTAGGGATATAACAACAACAACAACGACGACGACGATGACGACGACGACGACGACGACGACAGAGGCGACAACCTCAATAAGACAGGGCAATGATGGCTCACAGTGTCCCCAAGACACTAATAATAGTAGTGTGACAGCAGTAGCAGCTTCCCGAGAAGCTCTGTACAATATCCCTTCTAATCACCCAGGAATATCCAGTTAACAACCAAAGTTGGGTTCATGCACTGCGCTCCGGCTTCGGCTGACATAAGCCAGATAATAACACAAGAGATGGGTTTGAATAAACAACAAACAGGTAACTTTATTTACAACTTTGCTAGTAAAACAGGATCTGGCAGATGTTCAGATGTCACGGTACAATAGACTAAGTTGACGAATTGTATGTATATCATATAGCTTGCCCTATCGCGGCAATAGGCCTAACTCGCGAGACAACTCTTGACGGTCTATATCATAGATATCTACTAACGTAATAACTATTATCGGTACCTCGGCAGCCCAATATCATATTACAGGGATCGAAATGTCCATTTGCCCTGTTGCCCGTGGCAACCTGATTTCAAGAGGGCAACTAAACTTTGGCTTTTAATGGTACACAGGGAAACTATTGTGGCTATTTTTTGGAATTTACTTGACAAAGCAATAGTGATTCTAATTTTCTTTGTCATTTAGCTTAGCATATACGGGCAACCGTAATCTGCGGCGGGCAACCTGAAAACGCATGAAATGGCATCATAGGTTGCCTGCAGGGCAACTACATCTTCATTTACTTCTAACCCTGCATTAGTTACGCACACTCGACAATGTCAATCAACCGGGACGCCTCTGTTCAATGACGGGTCTATAAGTTTATGGTGGGTCTGTGGTGGGCATAGAAACTATGGTGGAATTATGGTGGGAACGATATGAGTATGACGGGTAGATGATACCGTAAATAACAAACAAACTGAAGACTCTCCTATGTAAAAATAGGCCAGACCACAATTTAGATCGTAAGCAATCGTACCGTTTCCGCAACTATCAGCTGATGCGCCATAATAAAACAATTGAACGAGACTTACAGGTACACAATCTCACGAAGGAATCACACGAGATAGCATCAGCTAGCTTACTCCAGCAGTCTTTAAATATTCCGCATTGACGAATATAAATGGGCGGATGTTGTGTCATATTGTGTTGAGCTACCCAAATAACACTGGGTTGGGCGTGTGATTCCTTCGTGAGATTGATGATTCGGTAGAATCATAATCGAACGTTGACTTACAAGTACACACCGGTGTACCTGTAAGTCTCGTTCAATTGTTTTATTCTACCTCATAATAAATCATCTACTCCGGAATCCCACGAGACTTTAAAGCATATGAGTCAATGGGGAGAAAAACATCACACTGATGTTGTAATGACATGTATTGAAGGTAGTATGCCAATTTATATTTCTAATCTACATGAGTAAATATGTCATAATAAATGCGATTAATGCATAACAATATATATAT